>CAKNXH010062786.1:103989-129639 GCA_932178445.1 Andricus quercusramuli
AGTTGTGTTTTCAACTAGAAAAGATTAATTTTTAATTAAGAATATAAAGCTTCAATCAGAAATGGAATTTTCAGTGAAAAAAATGAATTAAAAAAAAAAAAAAAAGAAACGCATTCTTTACAAAACAGCTTAGTTTCGCACCAAATAGTTGAATTTTGTACCAAATTGTTGAATTTTCAAGCCAAAAAGACGAATTTTCGCTAAGAAAGTTTAATTTTAAATTGGAGAATATGAAATTTCAACAAAAAAGTTTACTTGCAGCGAAATAGTTAAACTCTCACATTAAAAAAATCATTTTCAACCTAAAAAGATGAATTTCCAGTTAAAAATTTAATAGTTGATATTTCAACAAAAAGACCAGTTAATTTTAAATAAAAAACAGTTAGATTTAACCGGAAAAGATGCATTTTTAACCAAAAAATTGTATTCTTAACCAAATAGATGAATTTTCAACTAGAAAATATCAATTCTTATTTTAAAATGTAAACTTTCGATCATAAATGGAATTTTCAGTGAAAAAAATTAATTTCTAACCAAAGAAAAGGAATTTTTTACAAAACAGTTTAATTTTACACAAAATAGTTGAATTTTGTTTCAAATTGTTGTATTTTCATCCAAAAAGGCGAATTTTCTCTGAAACAGATGAATTTTAAACCCGAGAATATGGATTTTCAACAAAGAAGTTAACTTCCAGCAAAATAGTTGAATTTTAACTTGAAAAAAAAAAATAATTTTCAATCTAGCAAGATAAATTTCCAACCAAAAATTTATTAGTTGGAAGTTCTGCCGCACCCTAGCCCTTTCTGATTAAAACAGATGTTTCAAATATTATACATGCGCAGTGCGCATAACTTCCTTATACTCTTCAATAAAGTGTATTAATATTACAGGTCAATCGATTTGCCTCGAACCAAGGAATCTTTTATATTATTGCATCAACTTTTAATTATATTAATGAAAAAAGCTTTTCTATAAAAAACCGTTTTTTCACATATTATGCATTACCATAGCTTCCTTACTCTTCAATAAAAGGTATCAATATTATATGTCAATCGATTCGTCTCGAATCAACACATCTTTTCTATTCTCGCACCAACTTTTAATTTTGAGAATAAAAAAAATTTGACTCGAAAAATCGATTTTAAATGTAGTATAAACGACGATAACTTCCTTACTCTTTAATGAAATGTTTTAAAATTATAGGTCAATTGATTCGTCTCGAACCAAAGAATCTTTTATAATCTTGCATCACCTTTGAATTATGTTAACGAAAAAATTTTTCTTTAAAAACCGTTTTTTTTTCAAATATTATACATTACCATAGTTTCCTTAACTCTTCAATAAAAGATATCAATATTATAGGTCAATCAATTCGTCTCGAATCAAGACATCTTTTCTATTCTCGCATCAAGTTTAAATTATGAGATTGAGAACATTTCTACTTTGAAAATCTATTTTTAATATAATATAAATTACCATAACTTCCTTACGCTTTGATCAAATGTATTAATAATATTATAGGTCAATCAATTTTCCTCGAATCAACCAATCTTTTTGTTGTTGCATCAGTTCTTAATTATTTCAATGAAAAAAGTTTAAATACTATAAAAACCCGTTTTTTCAAATGTTATGCACTATTATAGCTTCCTTACTCTTCAATAAAAGGTACGAATATTATAGGTCAATCGATTTGTCTCGATTCAACACACCTTTTCTATCCTCGCATCAACTTTAAATTGGGAATGAGAACATTTTTACTATAAAAAATCGATTTTTAATATAATATTAATAACCATAACTTCATTTCTTCTTAATAAAATGTATTAATATTATAAGTCAATCGATTCTTCTCGAACCAAGGACCTCATATGCAGAACACGCATTTTTACTTCTAATTTTGATCAGGTTCTATTAATGGAAAAAATGCGGCTTTACCTTGGTTGCATTCTCTTTACAAGAATTGATTTTAAAAAGCGTTAACAAGCCCAGCATGCGAAACAGTAATCAGCGAAGGTTCAAAGTGGTTGACTATTGTAGCAGAAAGTACAGTCGTGCATTCTAATTATGAGTGGAATTATATTATATTTCTCTGGAAGAGAGGCGAAATTGTAGATGTATTTTTCTCACCGTTTAATAATCCCCTGATGTCTTCGCGAAGGCTGAACTATTACACGCAATGTAAGTCATCAAGATTTCCAGATGACTTACGGGAGACTTTTGTATCTGAGCCTAAAGGAATTAAGGCCATGCTCCTGTTTCTCATTCTTATTATCTTATTAAATTTACATTTTTTCTCATACGCTGACATCTTCTCAGTTTAGAAACTCTTTGAAATTTTTTTAATCCTGGTCAAGATTTATAAAGGAAGAAAGCTTTTTTATTCGGCAAAATTTGGAATCACATTTTTTAAACAAATAGAAATTTCAAAAATAAAAAATTAGCCAGGCCTTCCTTTTCTTCTTCCGTCTCTACTTTCCTCTCCTGGTTTTGCCACCTTACACTCCCTTTCCCAGTTATCACTTCCCCTCCTCTACTCACCCTCAATTCTAATCCTTTCCCCTACTTTCACTCCCCTCGTTTTTACTAATTTCCCTCTACTGATGTCCCCTCACTTCCTCCACATTCCATCCCCTGATATCTCCTTACCTCCTCTACATCCCATTCACTCATTTGCTTTCGCCTCCGCTACCTTCCCTCCCTTGACTAAGCCCTTCGCCAACTCTTCCTTAACTTCTTCCACCTCTACTTTCAACTCATCTGGTTACCCCAGCTAACACTCTCGTTATTTACTTCCCTTCCCCATCCCTTACTTTCCCTCCCCTATACATTGTCATTTCTAATAATTTCCGTACTTCCCCTCATGCAGACTCGTTTGCCCTACTTTTCTTTTCCTCATTACACCTCACATTCTCTACTCACGTTGCCCTTACTTGCTCTACTTTCTGTCCCTTTATTTCTCCTCACATCCCCTACTTCCCATCCACTCATTTCTCCTCACTCCCCCTACTTCCTTTCCCTCATTTTCCTTCACTTTCACTACTTCCCGCCTCTCTTTGCCTTAACTTCCCCTACTTTCACTCCTTTTATTTTCCCTACTTCGCCTCTATTCACTTCTGTTCACTTCCCCTAATTTCCCTACCTTAACTAAACCCTTCACCAACCCTTCCTTAACTTCTTCCGCCTCTGCTTCCAACTATTCTCGTTTCTCGTCTCATAACCCCTCACTCCCTCTAATTCCCTTCCCTTCACTTACCTTCTTTCTGTCCCCTCATTTCTCCTCACATCCCCTACTTCCCACCAACTCATTTCCCCTCGCCCCCTACTTTCCCTCCCCTTACTCTCCCTACTTTCCCACCCCTCACTTTCCCTACCTTACATCACTCATTCCCCTACTTCCCCTCCCCCTACTTTCCCAATTCCCCACTTCTTACAACTATTTTCCGATACAAAATTAAATCTTTGCCCGGGCCGTTTTTCAAACAATTCATTTTTTTATTTCAAACAATTGCATTTTCTCTGAAATCTTTTAAAATGTTAAAAAATAGTTCGAAATCATTTAAATCTTTTGAACTCTTTTAAATTGACCAGAAAAAAATAATAATTTTTTAAAAAAAAACCGCGAAATTACCAGGATTTTAAATTCATCTGTCGGGTAGATATCCTGAAAATTGTTCTTAGGAAAAATTGCTACAAAAAACAAATTTGCTACTATCTTTAATCTCTTTTCTTTTTTTTTTTAAGTGTATCTATCGATTTTAAGAAGTAAAATTTTTTCACAGTTTTATACCAGAGAAAAGATTAGAATAGGTAAATTTTGATTTAAATAGACCTTGAATAGTTTTTAATTCTTAAAGAATCTTATTTTTCATATCTTTCTATGATTAAAAAAATGTTTTCAGTGAAATGTATAATAATTCCTGAATTTACGAAAATTTCTATCCATACAATCAATAATTAGTTGATCAGATCATAATTATTTTATGTGTGGAGATTTTTAAAATCAGAGAAGTTATACATTTCTAAAAAAAAAAATTATTAACGATAGGCAAAAAATAAATAATAAGATTTTTCGAGAGAAAAAACGTAACCTCAAGTAGTTCATATCTAACTTTGTTTATCGTATGAAAGTATAAAAATCCCTATTTTTCCCTCTTAAAACCAAAAAATCAAATTTTCAAAAAAGGTATTGATTTTAAAGTGTAACAATTTTCCTCTCGTGACTTTCAAAAATTAATCTTTACAAGGATGGGCCAGACAAAATTCTTTTCATTTCTTGGAAAATAGTCTTAAGATATCCAAAATACAAAAACAGGAAAATCAATCTTGGTTTTCGCACTTTTGGATTGAAGTCACTTTAACCAAATCGTTTTTCAAAAAAATGACTGCTTCCGTACTTTCTAAAAGCCCTTTTTTCCAAAAAAGGATTAGAGTCAGGATTTTTTCTGAATTCCTTAACACACCCAAAATTAAGTTTTGAAAGAATGGAAAAAAATTCGTTTCATTTCTATTTTAGGAATAATTTATATTAAAGAAAAATGAGAATGAAGACAATCAACAAATAATTCATTAGAAAACTCGGCATACCTCGTTAGCATGGATTTCCATTTATATTATAAAAAGAAATCTGAAGGCTAAAAGACAATAGAAATCTTGGAAAATCAAGGTGCGGAATTTTCGTGATTTTAATTAATGATCGGTGAATCATTTCTGATGCTCAACTCCTCACTCGATTCCTATTCATCGCATACAATTATTCAATAGCATTGACTGCTGCTCACAGGTCTTTTTAAGTTTTAAATTAATATAAATTTTACTTCAATCCAGACATATTTTGGAAAATATTTCCAAAAATGTACCCGAATATCTTAGGGAACATTCCAAAAAAATGTTGTGGAATACTTGCTGGATGACGGGGAATATTCTTCAATATTTTTAGTGAAAAATCTCTACTTTTGTGTACTTGTAAAATTGTAACTTGAAAAATTTTTAGAATTTTATGTTATTTTATGTATTTTTTAGAATAAATTTCCCAGTGGTTGTGTGGAATATTGAATACAAGTTGGGTTTCTTTGTCCGAGATATTTTTGAAAATGTTGCCTAAAAATTTACCCGAGTATCTTGGAGACTTTCCAAAAAAATGTTGTGGAATACTTGCTGGATGTATTTATCTTATTTATCTTCTTGAGTTTATTTATTATATATTTTTATTTTACTACTACCAACAATTTAACACTAGTGATTCTAAATTATTACTACCCATTTCATATAACTTGAAATAAATCCTGATTTTTCTCATTAAAAATAAAAATTATTTTAAGAAGGGTAAGATGAAAGAAATTTCAAGGTGTTTTATGCATTCGTTTTTACTATATATATTAGATAAAAATATAAATGAGAGAATTAATAATAATTTTTCGAAAATTAAAGACTTTTATGCCTGGTTCAACATAAATAGAAATCCAGTTCTTAATAAAACTTAATGACGAGGTAAAGTTTAAAAGTCGAAAGTTTCTATCTCATACGATGTGTGAAGGAGTCATTTAATAAAAACGCCATTAAATTTATTATTTATGGTCTCATTCCATTTATTTCTGCGACTTTCCCTAATTTTGGGTATAAAAGTTCGATAAAAATGGAAGAGTCTTGTTTAGATTAGTCCACTGAGATATACATTTGATTGAAATTGAATATTTACAAAGTGACACTAGCTATGAATTAATTTTCAAGTTTGCTTTGAGAATCGTCATTCAAAATGTCATTTGCAAATTTAAGATATGCAGGAAGAGAATGGATGATTCCCACACGTGGGATGAAATATCGATCGTAAATCCATTTGTCATAAAATCATGACTCAAAAACCTTCATTTTATGCACAACTAATATTTTAACATAATGAAGTAAGCGCAACTACTGGGACTCGCACTTACGTTTATTAATGGCACGCAATAGTTTCTGCTTCGCGGGGCGATTAATTAAATTAAATACAGTCTTTTGAGTTGGCGTAAGCAACAATGTAGTGGAAATCGTTCAAAAAAGAATATGGAAATGGATTTATATTTTTCATTTGATTTTTGCTATCTTTCCAGTAGTTATTTCTTAATTTGTTGATAATGATTTCCATCCGCTTTGGATACTAGTTTTGAATAGACTAATCTCCTCTAAATTAAATTTAAATTAATCGATATGATAATCAATGAAAGAAAATTAGTTTTAAATTGAAGAAAATTCATTAGATTGGACCAATTTTTGCAAGTAACGGAACGGTTTTTATCATTTTTTCTACCCCGAAACTGGTTTTTAACGCACGTACGGGAATGACGTTTTTGTTGCCAAAATGCACTTTTCAGTTTTAATATCGGATTCACAAAAAAAGAGTTAATATTTTAAGCTCAATTTGATAAAATCTTGTATTTAACGATACGCTTAATATTTCTGTATTTATTACTCAACTATAAGTACAATATTTTACTATAAAAAAATACGTACGGTAATGACGTCTGAAATGACAAAAATCGAGGGAGAGACTTTGTGGTTTTTATAATATTATTTTTTTGACTGGAAAAATGTGTGTAAATTAAATTTTTGTTCTAATTTAAAAAAAAAATTGACTTTTAAGTAAAATTGTCGAATTTCGATGTATATATAACAATTGAACACCTATTATTTTTAGCAAATATTCGAGTAAGTTGAAGTGTACCTACAAAATCCGGTTATTTGTACCGAATTTTGGCGCGAATAACCCACGGCCTAATTTAAAATAAAATATAGATTTTTGCAGATTTCGAACAAAAAATTGAGAAGCTTTTTAAGAATTTGTGAACGGCTTCAAAAGAATAAAAAAGCATTTCCTAAAGATTGCTAGGAAAATTAAAAATGATTTTTTATCTTGCCAAATTAATTTTGAGAGAATAATTAAAAACATTTAGAAAGATTTACAAAATTGTAAAAAATGATTGTGAAAAATTTTAAGGAAATGTTTTGACTTTAGCAGGATTTAAAAAAAATTTTTGAAAAAATTTGAATCATTGTAAAAGATGTTTAGAAGTTCTGAAAAAATTTCAAAAATAATTTTAAATGTGAAAATTGAAAACAAAATGTAGAGTGTTCAAGATTTTGAAAAAAAATTTGGAAGCATTTTAAGGATTTTTAAACTATTTAAAATAAAAGAATTTAACTGTTCAATTTCTAATGTTTCCTTAGCTTAAAATTGCTAAAAATGATATAATTTTGAAAAGTTTTAGATCCAATGATTGATTCTGTAATTTAGAGCATTGAAAATTATAACGTTGATTTACATTTTTGGAACTGAATCTGAATCTTTGAAATCTGCCATTTTTATTTTGTTTTTATTACTTCAAATTGAAAAATTTTTAGCTTTGCAGTCCGAAATTTCTAATTTCATTGACCGTCAAAAATGTTTGCGATTAGGGAAAAACCCGGGAATTTTTTCTTTGATTAAAACGGCCACCCTCTGCTGATTAAGTGTGCTATTTATTTTTTGTTTTCTTAATTCAATCTACAAATGACATTAAATTCGTATAAAAAGTTGAAACAAAAAGTACAATTTTGTTCCTATTCAGTCCAGGAGCAGCATCTGCACATTCAATTATGGCACTAATTGGGATAACCAACTCCAGCTTTCGTACGTACGAGTTTGGCAAACTGATCAACACTCTGACCACGTCAGCTCTTGAGAAAATCGATTCTCGAAACACTGCAAAAGTTGCAATGTTTCCTGCCTATATCGATTTATTATTGAAATTAAATCAATTTATTTATATTCTTTTATTCATTCATTAAATATAAAGCTGTGTAAAAGATAGTTTCTGAAAATAATATAGATTCCATCTTTGGTAAACAAAAAAACAAAAAATTTGAATCGCTATCCGCAGTCGATTTTTAAAACCCGTGAAATTTTAACCTCCACATTCTTGAATTTACTAGGAATTGGTTAACCTTTTCTGATCAACCTCATTTTCTTTGAATTTATCCACTCAATATCTCGGAAGTTTTTATTTTTTGGTTACACTGAAAATTCAACGTGTCGCGATCCGCAGCGAGTACGAGTTTGGTAAACTGATCAACACTCTAACCACGTCAGCTCTTGAGAAAATCGATTCTCGAAACATTGCACAGTTGCAATGTTTTCTGCCTATACCGATGTATTATTAAAATTAAATCAATTTATTTATATTCTTTTGTTCGTTTATTAAATATAAAACTGTATAAAAGACAGTTTCTGAAAATGATGTGGATTTCCTCTTTGGTAACAATAAAAATTTGAATCGCTATCCGCAGACGTTTTTCAAAACCCATGAAATTTTAACCTCCACATTCTTGAATAATTTATGAGGAATTGTTGAACTTTTTCTGATCAACCACATTTTCTTTGAATTCATCAACTCAATATTTTGGAAGTTTTTATTTTTTGGTTACACTGAAAATTGAACTAATTGCGATCCGCAGCCGATACTGTTCCAATTATAGGCTCCTGTCACTTTGAGATTGTCAACTTCCACATTATATTTCTCGGAACTGGATCATTTTTTCTGATCACACTTTTTTTGCCTCAATTCAGAAACTCCTCAGTTCAGAAGTGGGTTTTTGCTTGATCTTTAAGTGATAATTCCGATTTTACGAAATGTTTTTTCGCCCTCCTGAAAAAATTCTGGTTGTCTTGGTTCTACATTGCAACCCTTCAGTACGCTTTAAGCATTATGAAATGCAATTTTAATTCACTCTCAACAAAATAATAATTTTTTCTTTTCAATTTATTTTCGTCTAATAAGAAAAATTTGATTTGTGAAAAGGCAAGAAACGTCTCGTTATGACGTTGTGACGTTTGATCTATAAGGCAGGCATCAAGAACAGGTTTTCATTTTTATTTCTCTCAAACATTACGTGAACGTTTACGTAGATGGTTAAGACAAGTTTGTCCTGTATTACGTACTAAGGTAAACTTTTTGAATTGCGACTAAAGAAAAATTTTAAAGTCAATTAAGATATACATAATGGTGCAAACGTCATTCGATTATGTGGTTTTTCTCGTTTCTTTTCTTTCTTTCCATTCGAATTGAACTCTGATTGGATTTTTACGCGCAGAAAATAAATATTTTCTTTAAATTAGTATCTTTTGTAATTTTTGTAATTTCTTATTTCTTCCCCTTTTTCAAATAATTCCTCTTTTTCTCCCTGTTTTCAAGAAACTTCTACTTTTTCTCGTTTTTTAGCTTAAATACGATCTGAATGATCAGAATCCAATAAGAAAATCAAACTATTTTTGGTTGAAAGTTTATTTTATTTGATTGAATAGTCTACTATTATATTTTTCGTTCAAAAATTATCCCTTTTGGTCAGGGCTCGGAAAGGGTTACTTTTTAGTAACTTGTTACTTTTTTTATCCGCGGTTACTAACAAGTTACTTATTTTATGAAAAGGTTACTTTTGGTTTAATTTTTTGCCCGAAATAAAGAAATTAATTCTTTAATCGTGTTATTTGAAAACTTGTGAAAAATCTGAAAATTTAATTTTTTTCAGTAAATTTGGCACTTTAGAGCTAGGAAAATTAAGGAAAAACAATAAAATAATAATTAGTTCAAATGTAAAATGCATAAAAAGGACTATCAATTGGATTATTGTGAATCCTGATAAATATCGCAACTCAGCTAAAATTGCTAGTTTTTAAATTTAAATTAAAATTTTTGTTGTGGAAATCTTAGTTTAAAAATCGTCTTTTTTGGTAGAAAATTAATCTTCTTGTTTGAAAAACACCCTTTTATTTGAAAATTCATATTTTTGGTTAGAAATCTACTTATTTTGTTGAAAATTCGTCTTTCTCGATTGAAGATTCTCCGGTTTTTGTAGAAAATTCAACTATTTGGTTGACACATAACTTTTTTGTCAAAAATCCATATTTACTGCTTGAAAATTCAACTTCTTTGTAAAAATTGGTCTTTTTGGCTTAAAACTCAACCATTTGTTTGAAAAATAACCTATTTTGTTGAAAAATCGTCTTTTATATATGAATTATACTGGTTTTTTATATGAAATTAAAATCTTTTTTGGTTATTGTATCAACTATTACATTTTTTGTTACCAATTCATCTTTTTAAGTTAGAAAAATTGAACTATTTTCCTGAAAATCCGTTTTTTTGTTGTTGCTAAGAGTTAGATTTTTAACAGAAAATTCTATTTTTGGTTGAAAATGTATCTTTTTTGGATGGAAATTCAACTATTTGGTTAAAAATTTATATTTTTTATTTAGAAATTAAAATTGTTGTTTGAAAATTCATGTACTTTATGGAAGATTCGTTCTTTTTTGTAGAAAATTAATCTTTATGGCTGAAAATTCAGCTTTTTGGCATAAAATTCAACTATTCCAATTGGAGATTCATCATTTTAGTTGAAAATTCATCAGTTTGGTTGAAAATCAATTTCTTTCACTGAAAATTTAACTGTTTCGTCTTTAGTTGAAAATTGATGTTTTCTAGTTTGAAATTCAATAATTTGGATGGTTTTTTTTTTCAATTGAAGATTCAGCTATTTCGTTGAAAATCCACATATTTTGTTCAAAATCGTTTTATTTTTTCGGTAGAAAATTATCTTTTTCTTTTAAAGTTAATCTTGTTTAAAAATTATTCTTCTCGGTTAAAAATGCAACTATTCCAGTTAATTATTCACAATTTAATTTGAAAATTCATCTTTTTTTTTTTGAAAATGTAACTATTTTTTTGAAAGTTAGTTTTTTTTGTTGAAAGTAATTTTTTTAACTTAAAATTTAACTTATTTCAATTGAAAATTCTATACTTGTAGTTGAAAATCCATCTGTTTGGTTAAATATTAATTTTTTAACTTCAAATTGAATTATTTAAGTTTAATCTCAAAATTAAAGATAAAAATTAAGTTTAAAGTTAAATCCATATTTACTGGCTGAAAATTTAACTGTTTTGTAAAAATTGGTTACTTTTTTGCCAGAAGTATGGTTACTATTTTTTGAAGCTTGACCAGTTCCGAACCCTATTTTTGGTTAAAAACTCTATTATTTCGTTAAAAATTTAAATGTATTGTTGAAAATTCAACTATTTAAAAATTCGATCATTTGGGTAAAAATTAATTTTTTTGTTTAAAATTCATCTTGCTTACTTTAAACTTAACTTTGCTGTTGAAACTTTAGTTTTCTTCCAAAAAATAAGTTTTTTTGTTTGAAAAAAAAATTGTTTTAAAAATTCAACTATTTTGTCAGAAATGTATACATATTTTCGGGTTAAAAAGTGAACTAATTTGTTGATATTTATTTTATTTTGGTTGAAGATTCAACTATTTTCTTGAAACTTTTTTTTTTGTTGAATTCAACTGTTTCTATTCAAAAGTAAAATCTTCTCTTGTTGAAATATAAACTATTAAATTTTTTGTTGAAAATTCATTTTTTGGGTAAATATTCGTTTCTCGTTGGTTGAAAACTGATATTTGTTAGTTGAAAATTCATTCTTTTTTTTAATTTCGTCTTTTTTCGTGGAAAATTAATCTTTATGATTGAAAATTAATTTTTTTGGTTGAAAATTCAACTATAATTGATTGAAAGTGGATCTACTTTATTTCAAATTCATTTTATTGGTTAAAAATTCATCTCGTTAGTTGAAAAATTGATTAGCTTGTTGAAAATTTGTTGTCTTTTTGTTGTTGAATATTAATCTTTTTTACTGAAAATTTAACTATTCTATTTTTGGCTGCAAATACTTCTTTTTCAGTTGAAAATTCAACTATTTGGTTGAAAATTCATGCATTCTGTTGAAGATTTGTCCTTTTTTTTTAATTTGTTGGTTGCAAATTCAACTACTTGGTTGTTAACTAAACTCTTTTGTTAAAAATAAACTTTTTTGTTGCAGATTTATCATTTTAATTCCAAATTTAAAAATTCGTTTCAAAATATTTAACTATTTTGTTAAAAAATTATCTTTTTGGTTGAAAATTTCACTAAAATTGTTTGAAAGTCGATTTACTTCGTCAAAATTCATTTTTTGGGTTGAAGATTCATCATTTCAATTAAAAATTCATCTGTTTGGTTAAAAAATTAACTATTTGGTTGAAAAATGATGTATTCTGTTGAAAATTCGTCTCTTTTAGTAGAATATCAATCTTCTTGGTTGAAAATTTATTTATTAACAAATGATTATTTGTTTAATTTGTTTGTTGAATATTTATCTCTTTAATTGAGCATTTAACTATTTTATTCAAAGTTCGTCTTATTTGATTTTATTCAACTATTTTTTATTGGATAATTAAAATCTTTGCTTTGTTTAAATATCAAATATTATATTTTTGGTGGAAAATGTATCTTTTTTAGTAGAAATTTCGTCACTTTTTAGTCGAAAATGGAACTGTTTTGTTGAATATTAATCTGTTTTATTTAAGTATTTAATTGTTATGTTGAAAATTCGACTTTTTGGTTAAAATCAACTGATTTTCATTTATTTTCATTGAAAATTGAACTACTTGGTTAAAAAATGAACTTCTTTGTCGAAAGATAATTTTTTTGGTTGAAGATTCATAATTATAATTGAAAATTTATCCCTTTGGTTGAATATTTAACGGGTTTGTTAAACATTCGTTTGAAAAAAGAACTTCTTTGTCAAAAGATAATTTTTTTGGTTGAAGATTCATCATTTTAATTGAAAATTTATCTCTTTGGTTGAATATTTAACTGTTTCGTTAAAAATCCTTTTTTTTAATTAGATTTTTTAGCTGAAAATTTATTTATTCAATTCTTGGTGGAACGTGTATCTTTTTTAGATAAAAAATCAACTATTTGGTTGAAAATTCAACTATTTGGTTGAAAATTCATGTAATTTGTTGAAAATTCTTTTTTTTTATAAAAAAATAATTTTCTGGATTCAGATTAATAAATATACGAGATATCCATTATTTTGAAATTTTGTTCATATTGAAAGTGGAATTAGGAATAAGAATTTAACCATCTGATGAGTTAAAAATTAAATATGAAATAAAAAAAAAATATTTTTGCACTTAATTTTTAGTTTGCAAATTGTTAAATGGTTCCTTTGATAGATTCTTCAAATATGCATAGCCAAGTGCTAATCACATCGTTGGTTTCCTTTCACTTGTCCATCGTTATCCCATACAATGCACGCTATGCAATACCGGGAAACTTTCACTACCACTATGTTGGAATACCAATGATTTTTTTTTCAATCAGGTTACGTTCTGGTCATCTCGCACAAGTCCCTCAGAAATACGTAAGAATAAGAGAAGTTATGTAATTAAGAATAGAAAAGTATTTTTTTTATAACTATTTCTAAAATGAAAATTTTAGAAATAATTGTGTAAAGGAATTTATTTATACTAGACAAAAAATACGCGCGCTCTGCGCGCGATTACAATCTTCTAGGTCTCGCGAAAATGTTAAATTAAAATATAAAATTCATATTTATACAAAATTTTGGTATTTTATAGCATCAATGATCTAAAATAATAAAAAATACAAGAACAATATTTTTGATAATGATTAATAATCAATAATTATTTATTATTATTATTATTATAATTAATAATAAGTGAATTTTCTACCAAGCGTCTTAATTTTCTCCCATAAAAGAAAATAACAAAATGGTTACATTTTCAACTGAGGGGATAATTTTTTTACTAAATGATTAATTTTCAACCATTTATATTTAGTAAAAAAAATGAAATCTCATCGAAAAATATATAAGTTGAATTAAAACTAAAAAAGATGTTAATTTCAAATCCGAACGAGTTAAATTCATCCTAGAAGACGCATTTTCATAAAAATAATTGAATATTCTGAACCAAAACACTTCTTACTTTTAAACAAGTTGCAATTTTATTTGAAAATATGAAATTTCTACCAAAAGAGATAAATTTTTAAATAAAAAATACGAATTTTTAACCAAAAAAGATTTCAAATAAGAAAATTTATAAATAATTTATTTTCGTTTTCACAGGATTGTACAACATTTTAGGAATAATTTTTACTTAGTTGAAAAGATATTTAGAACAATTTCTTGCTTAGAAAAAAAAAATTATAAATTTTCTGCAATCTTTCAAAGCTTAAAATATTTTTATTCTCTTCAAAACTTCTTAAATTCTTAAATATATTTTGAACGGACTCGAATTATTCCTGAAATTGTCTTAAAATCTTCCGGATTATCTTTTGTCAATTTTGGAAATCTTTGATAATTTTTTTTAAATCTTTTGAAACATTAAAAAAAAAAGAAACGCTTTAAATATTCCACAGATTTGAAGAACTTTTTTGATTAACTTGAAAGTTTTCAAAATCATTGGAATGTTTCCTAAAATTTTGAAATAATTCCGCAAAATTAAAAAAATTGCCTAAAAATCTTCCAGATTCTTTCAACGAAATAGTTACATTGTCAATCGAAGAGATGAATTTTCAAGTGCAATGACGAATTTTTAATAAAAGAAGATTAATTTTTAACCAGGTGCATTTTTAACAAAAAGGCGAATTTTTTACAATATAGTGGATTTTCAAGAAAAACAGATTAATTTTCAAACGAAAACGACGAATTTTCAACCAACTGGTTCAATCTTTGGCCAAAAATGAATTTCCAGTCACGAAAGAAAAGAAAATTCACTCAAATTATAAGTTTAGGCGAAAAATAATTTTGAATTCAAATTACAAATTTCGAATTCAAAGCAAAAATTTCGGATACACATTTCGTCTTTAGTTTATTTGTTTTTAAGGTTATATAAATATATAATTTTCCTATGATTCTTGAGAAAATTCAAAATGTTTAGTTTGAAGATTTCAGATGTCGAAAAAGAATAATTTCTTTATTTTTCAGGATTTTGAAAATTTTGTTATTCAAGACTTGGAGAATTTCGGAAGATAAAATATCTTTTAAACTGATTTGAACTATTCCTAAAATTTTTAAGTCTTTCGACATCAAAAAAATTGCCCTCAAATCTTCCTGATATTTTCGACATTTGTAGAAATTTTTCGCAAACTTTTGGTACCTTTTTAAATCTTCTGTAATAATTAATTTTTCAAAATAAAAATTTTTTTTCTAGGAATCTCAAGAAAAATTTTTTATCTTCTTCAGGCAAATCTTCAAAAAATGTCATTTTTAAACAAAATTTTGTAATCTTTTCGAATTTCAAATTATTTTTTAATCCTGTCCAGAATATTTAAATCTTCTAAATATTTTTTGAAAATTTTGAACAAACCTTTATTTTTCAAGTTTATTTGTTCGTTTATTTTTGATGTTATATAAATACATAATTTTCCTAAGATTCTTGAGAAAAATCAATTTTTTTCAAGCTTTAAGATATTTCGAAAAAATATAATTTTTTATTTTTCAGGATTTTGAAAATTTTTGGGAAAAAGTTGAGTCAGTTTGAAAGATATTTAGGACTTTTAGAAATTTTGAAGATAAATATCTCTTAAACTGATTCGAAATATTCCTAAAATTTTGAAACAACTTTCAAAATTAAAAAAATTGCCCTTAAATCTTCCAGATATTTTCGAAATTTGTAAACATATTTTGAAATTATAATAATCTTTTGAAATATTTTGAAACTTTTTCAAATCTCCTTTGAAAATTAATTTTTCGAAATAAAACATAATAAAAAAATGTTCTAGGAATCTCAAGTAATTTATTTATTTACTTGAAACCTATTAAACTTCTTAAAATGCTTTGAAATTTTTTTCGACATTTTCAAAAATTTCCATCTTGAAAATTTTTGAAAATCTTTTAAACCTGAAACCATTTTTTAGCCTTTTGCAAAGCTTTTAAACTTTCTAAATATCTTTTAAAATTCTTCTAATTTTTACAAAAATTTTCCTGAAATTCTTAAAAATTATAAATCTTACATTCAATATCTTCCAGATATTATCTTAAAATAAAAAAAATTAGTTTAAATTATACCATTAATTATGAGAAATATTTTGTTATTAACGTGAAACCTTTTAAAATTTTATTTTTTTCAAATTTTGTATACAATTTTGCAATCTTGCTAATGGAAAGATTTTGCTTGAAAATGTTCTCACTCTTTTTCGAAATTTTAGAAAGTAATTTAAAATCTTTTGAAATATTTGTCAATTTTCTCTGGAAATTTATTTTCAAAATAAAAAACAGTTTAAATTCTCCCAGAAATTTTAAGAAAGTTTTTTTATTCTCTTGAAGCCTTTTAAACTTTTGAAAAAGCTTCGAAATTTTTTTCGGAAACTTCAAAAATGTACATTTTGTTTCAAATTTGTTGAAATATTTTTAAATTTTGTAATCTTTTAAAATGTTTTTAAATGTTCTCTTTAAAATAATTTTTTAAAATAAAAAATCAATTCTAATTTTCCCATGAATTGTAAGAGATTTTTTTTAGTATCGTGAATCCTTTCAAAATTCTTAAGAAGCTTCAAAATTTTCTTCCCCAAATAGTAAAAAATGTACATTTTTTGAAACTTTTGAAATATTTTCAACTTTTAAATTAATTTTGAACCTTTTGAAATTTTCGACTTAATCGCATTTTTTATAAATCTTTATAATCTTGCTAATTGAAAAATTTTGCTTGAAAATCTTTTCCATTCTTTTTCGAAATTTTAGAAAATAATTTAAAATCTTTTGAAATTATTATCAATTTTATTTTAAAAATTATTTTCAAAATAAAAAATCAGTTTATATTTTCCCAGAAATTTTACGAATTCTTGGTATTATTTTGAAATATTTTAAAATGCTTAAAAAGCTTCATTTTTGAAATCTTCAAAAGTTTAAAAATTACATTTTGTATAGCAAAATGCAGGACACTTTTCTTACATTTATTATTATTGAATATATATTATTATTATTATTATATATTGAATATATATTTAATTATTATCAGTCATGTTGTGACTGCTGAAAAAAAATCTCAAGATCCATAGACACATTGTAAGTCTAGAATAAAAAAAATATTGAATGAAGGAAGTGTATGAAACACTTCTTTGTACTTAGAGGAGGATATTTTCAATGGCTTTGTAACATGTTTTCAGACATCAAAGACACGCGCATATTTTAAAGAGAAAAAATGAAAACTAAGCATAGGAAAGGTTACGTGTCTCGCCATTGAATTTGAAAAAGTGAACAAAAACCAAAGAAGTCTGAAATTACTTATTTCTTCAGCATTTCTTTTTTGTTAGATAATTATAAAATATCACATAATTTTGTATTTTATTATATCTTCATTAAAATTTATTGTAGAATTTCTAGAGTAAAAATCATACATGAACAAAGGTTAATCATTTGAAGAAAGAAAATTGTTAATGAATGATTTATTTTTGTGTGACATAATTGCAATAATTCAAGCTTTAATTGATGGCTGAGTCAGAGCGATGGGGACATACTTAACTTGAGTCAGTGGAACTCAGCTATGTTGCAAATCTTAGTTAAGCTCTTTTCCTTATCTCCTTTCAGTCTGCGATAAAATTTAAAAACTCATTTTCATAGTCGTTTTGCTACTTTATTTTTATTGTTATCTTTATTGCAGTTTTTATTTATTTTTTAATAAGTTAAAAGAATAACTGAATGAATATTGAATAATCTTGATATTTAGTTTATTTAACCTTCGCTCCCACTTCTGGGTCAAATTGACCCGTACCTCGATTTTGGTTGCGTATACCTTCAAGGGAATCATAAATTGGCGCGCCCGACATTTTGAAACTAAAATGCGTTTTTTTCAACAAAAAAAAAAATTTCAAAACAAAATTTTTTTCAAAAATTTTTTTTGGTGAATAAATAATTTTTTTGTATTTTTTATTTATACCACCAAATTCTGCAATAGTTATAGTATATCTGTGATTTTTTTCAAATGAATTGGTTAAGCCGTTTTAAAATGATGCCCGATCAAAAATGTGGTTGGGTCAATTTGACCCGGTGTAGGGAATTCGATTGAAAAAATAGGTGGTGGGAGCGAAGGTTAAAGAGATTGATTTCCTTATATAATGAAAAAATTCGTATCTCAAAAAATTAGTGTAACGGTATCTATATTTTATTTATTATTTTATTTTTTTCTGTTTTCACAATCATTGTTGTTGAAAACCTGATTGGCTCTTCATTATTTCAACTTAAAGTGGAAGTTTCAAATTATCAAATAAATTATTGAATATATTATATAGAATTTATATGATTGATTTTCGCTGAAATTATTGGTATTACTAATAAAAAATAATGTTTTTATGAAAAGTTATGTTAAGTCCTTTGATTTTTTGTTTGAAATAATAAAATTGACAAGCTTGAACAATTTCGGATTGTGTTAGACATTATCGTCGGAAGTTGAAATTTCTATTAAATAATCATTAGATTTGAAAGAAAATTAATCATTTTTGAATCATTTAGGTTTCCTGGGCGCTTTACATATAAAATTTGCATTTTCAAACAAAAATAATTTTAATTTAAACAATAATTCGAATTTTTTAAATTTTCAATTATGTTAGTATTTTTCGTCCGAAATTATTAAGATTTCTAATAAAAAATCATTAGATTTTGAAGAATATTTACGATTTTCGAACAATTTTAGGTTATGTTGGTGTGTTTTTGAAATTGTATTTTGAAAAAAAATCATTAGATTTAAATCCTTTGATTTTTTATTTAAAATAATAAAATCTAAAAGCTTGAACAATTTCGGATTTTCTTAGGGTATTTCGTCGGAAATTGAAATTTCTATTAAAATATCATTACATTTCAAAGAAGATTAGTAATTTTTGAACCATTCTAGGTTCCGTTGGCGTTTTACATGAAAAAATTAGCATTTTCAAACAAAAATAATTATAACTCGAGTTTTAGGATCTTTAAACAATTTTGGAAATGTTATTGTTTTTCGTCAGGAATGGTTTTTTGAATTAAAAAAAAATGTTCAAAGAAGATTCACAACTTTGTGACAATTTTAGGTTATGTTGCCCTTTTACATCGGAAATCGTTATTCTTACAATTAGTGAAAAATTATTATATTTGAAAAAATCATTTATACAATTATAGGTTAAAATAACAATTTTCACCGGAAATAACCATATAGATTTCAAAAACTAGTTACAATTTTAGAACAATTTAATATTATTCAGATTATCATTCGGAATCATTAAATTCACAATTTTTTTTTAAATTTTTCGTTTTGTTTGCGTTTCATACCGGAAATCAGTACTTTTAATAAAAAATTATTGGATTTCAAATAAGATGAAAATGAAAAGTGAACAATTTTAGGTTATGCTCGCTTTTTTTTACTGCAAATCGATATAGATTTCAAAGAAGAGTTACAATTTTGAAATAATTATAGGTTATATTAACACTTTTCAGAGTAAATCGGTAATTTAAGGGAAAAAAACATTAGGTTTAAAAGAATATTTATAATATTTGAAGAATTTTAGGGTATTTTGTAGAATTTTTCTTTGAAAATGGGTATTTTTCCACAAAAATTAACGGTTTATTTATGCTTATTTATTTATTCGACAGTTTTTATAATTTAAAAAATGTTAATATTTTGTTGAAATTTTAGGAATTGCATTAATTTTTAATTTGGAATGTAACTGACAACCGGGCTTTAGAGCCCTATCAAGCCTTTCTATGTGTTGAACCATTTTCTAAAATTTTAGCACAATACAATACTATCTTAAGATATCAATTTTCATCAATTATCAAAAATATTGACCTTGTTTATTTTTTTTTACATTTTTTTATATAAAAAATATTAGAAAATACAAAAATTTTGTAGTAATATTAAGTTTATATTTTAATTTAAAAATTTTGTGAGACCAATGGGAACATCCGATAATAAAGTATTCTAGTTCCTATAAATATGGAAAATAAAATAAAAATTTTCGAAAAAGGTAAAATAATTTTTTTTGTGTAATTTCAACTTTTATGAATGGAAAAAAGGTAGAGAAAGTTTTTCAGAAAACGTTGAGAGCAATCGTAAGTTTCTTGAATTTTGCATTAGCTCCATCTCGCGATGAATCTTTCCATTTTTTTAGCACAAAAGCACTGCTACTGTGCGAGTAAGTTTGCAGAGGTCAAAGTGTAGGTAATATCCTTTCAAGTAACCTCGAGAATTTCCCCAGTAAAGAAATTGAAATCTCTCAGGAGGCTTGCCCCCATACAGTACAAACAAAACTTTCTCGTCTAGAGATTTTTTTGTGTTATGATCGTCTAGTCGGCAACCTTTGTCTTCATCCGGCAAAAAATATTCAAGTTGGTTCACCTTCCGTGCCATTTAAAGATGTTAAACGTCTGAGTTTTTACAGTTTTAATTAATACGTATTTTGATAATAAAATAATTACTTCGGATAAATAATTTTTGAAGCAGAAAAAATCTACCTTGGGCAGGAATTGAACTGGGAACACCACCATCCATGAGTAGTGCGTTGACCAATCGTTAAGGCACCGCTTATGGATGGTGGCATTCCTAGTTCAAATCCGGGCCGAGGCAAATTTTTTCTTGGTGTTTAACAATTCAAACAAGAGTTACAATATGTATGAATTTTTTTCTTTAAATATACATTCAGTATAATATTTCATTATTGTACAGATTTATCAAAATTTAAACAAACCTCTTTCTCTTACTTTTTCTTAAATGAAGAAACCTAGGTTTTTCTTCCAGAGAAGGCAGAGGCAAATAAGAATAGGAGAAAAATTGTGGAGCCTGCGATAAGTAAAATATTTTTTTTTTATAATTTATGGATTAAAGAATAATAGTTTCAATAAACAATGAAGATTATTTGTAATATTTTAAAAGTGTTAGGTTCGAAAACAAAAATTGTTGTTTGGAAAGTATAACTAATTAATTGAGTAAAAAGAAAAGAATTTTAAAATGGTGAAATATTGGGAGAAACAAAAAATCTGCCTCTGCCTGGATTTGAAACACGAACGCCACTATCCGTGAGTGAATTGTCAACCAAGTACGTCACCGAAACCTAAGCATATCCCTTCTTGTTTCTTCTGTAACACACAAATTTAAGAAAATAATATTATTTTGTTGGCTAGTGTATTAATTAATTTTTTATATCAAATATTAAATTGTTTCGATTACTGTTCTAGTATTTGCAGAAACGAGAAAAAATAATTATATAATCACTAAAAATATTCTGATTCGGTGAAACTACTTCACAAGGTGTAGAGATGCAGTCCTGCGCCACCATGTGATGAGGCTTCGGTGGAGTACTTGGTCAACGCTCTACTCATGTATAGTGGCGTTACGGGTTCAAATCCGGGCAGAGGCAGATTTTTTCTGCTTTTTCCAAGTGCTATACAAGTTATCGACACTTTAATATTTAAAATTAAAAACGAATTATTTTTAATCGTTTTCGGATTGGGAGAGAATTTGTGAAATTATTTTTCTGTGCGTCTACTTCCGAGATAAGAGACTTTGAACAAGAGAAGGCACTTTATATGTGCATCCGGTGCTTTCATTAACTATATCTAAGCATCATTTTTTGCATGATTGCGACCTGCAGACTTTATATAGTCACTGTGCATTGCTGGTATTATCTAATTCATGCTAATTCTAATGTAAATGTCAACACCCGTCCGATACCTATTGACTCATAGCACATTTGCTTTTCCGATTACAGTGTTTTGCTAATTTCGATTATACACTTTATCATAGTCTGTCATCACTGCAAAAGATTACATATGTTAATTAATTAATTCAATTTAAAAAAAAAAAATAATAATAATTTTTAACGAAAAATGTGTTACCTGATTTTTCTACAAACCAGGTTTTAAAATTTTTAATCAAAAGTAGTTCAGTTCTACAAAAAAGACAAATTTTCAATCAAATAGTTGAATCCTCACGATTATTACAATTATTATTACAAATTATTACAACTAAAAATTCTGTAAATTTGATGATTCACATTTGAAATTTCTTCAATTTGGAAGATTTAGAATTGAAAACTTCATTTTTGATCTTGAAAATCATATTTCAAATTTAACAGTTTTTAGTTGTGACTCTTTCAAATTGTAGATCTTTGAATTATAAATCTTTAACATTAAAGAGTTTGTAATTGTAACGTTTCAAAATTATCTTTGAATTATCAATTTTCTAAATTGAAGAGTTTACACTTTTAAAAAGGAAAAAATAAAAATTATGCAAGTTTCAAAATTACAGAATTGTTAATTATTAAAAATTCTGTAATTTTGATGCTTTGTATTCGGAATCTCTTCAATTTGGAAGATTCAGAATAAAAAACTTAATTTTTTATTCCCAAAACCATTAAAATTTAAGAATTTTTATTTCAGAGTTTTTAATTGTAACTTTTGTAGAACTTAAATTTAAAAGCTTTTAATTTTGATAATTTATAATTAAAAATTATGCAAATTTTAATTTTTAATATTGAAAATTCTGTAAATTTGACGATTTTTGCTTGAAATTTCTTAAATGTGGGAAGATTCAAAATTGAAAACCAGCCTTTCGATCTTCAAAATCGTCCAAATTTGACACGTTTTGTTTTCGCAACTTTCAAATTGAACAGTTTGTAATTGTTACTTTTCAAAACTGTAAATCTTTGAATTATAAATTTTAAAAATTGAAGAGTTTGTAATTTTGAAAAGTAAAACATAAAAAATATGCAAGTTTCTAGTTTTACAATTAACAATTCTGTAATTTGTGATGCTTTGCATTAGGAATTTTTTCAGTTTGGAAGATTTAGAAATAAACAACTTAATTTTTGGTTTCAAAAACCATTAAAATTTAAGAATTTTTATTTCAGAGTTTTTAATTGTAACTTTTTAAATTTGCAGAACTTAAATTGAAGAGCTTTGAATTTTGATTATTAAAAATTAAAAATTGGGCAAGTTTTAAGTATTACAATTGAAAATTCTGTAAATTTGATAATTTTCGTTTGAAATTTCTTAAATTTGGAAGATTTATAATTGTAAACTTGACTTTTGATCCTCAAAATCATCAAAATTTCAGAAGTTTTTTTTTTATCTTTCAAGTAGAACAGTTTTAAGTTATAACTTTTCAAATTTGTAAATATTTGAATTATAAATTTTAAAAATTGAAGAGTATGTAATTTTGAAAAGTAAAAAATACAAAATATGCAAGTTTCTAGTTTTACAATTAAGAAATCTGTAATTTTGATATTTTATATTGGAAATTTCGTTACTTTGGAAGATTTAGAATTGAAAACTTGACCTCTAATTTTACAAAATCATCAGAATGTAAGAATTTTTTGTATACATCTCTAAAATTCAAGAGTTTTTAATTTTGAAAATTTACAATTAAAAATTATGCAATTTTGAAGTTTCATAATGCATAATTCCGTAATTTTTATGTTTTACATTCGAAATTTCTTTAGTTTGGATGATTTAGAATTGAGAACTTGAATTTTTTCATTTAAAATCATCAAAATTTAAGAATTTATATTTATACATCTTTAAGATGGAAGAGTTTTGTATTGTAACTCTTCGAAATTGTAGAAATATAAATTGTAAATCTTTAAATTTAATGACCTGTTAACGTTGAAAATGTACAATAAAAAATTATACTAGTTTTAAGTTTTACAATTGAAAATGACATAGTGTTAAAAATTAAACGATTCTAAATTGAAAAATTAAAAATTGAGTTCAAAATAATAAAAACAAGGATAAGCTATCTGAAATTGATACATCCGTAAATAAATAATTTCGGTAATTTTAAATGGCTAAAATTCTAGAGTTCTGAATTTTCATATTGAACGATAAATTTTTAATTTTTTCCTTTCATTGGTTTCTAATTTTGCAATTAAAATTGAATTGGTTGAATTTTGAAAAATGTAATTAGAATTTTAAAAATAATTAATTCTTAAGCGATTTACATTTACTTCGAATAATTGAAATTTTAAAGGGTTTGAGTATAAAAATTTTTTAATATCACAATTTTTGGCGACATTTTTTTCAGTTTTAAATGAAGTTCGCATTCGTTTACATTTGAACGTTGAAAGTTTTTTTTTATAATAATTCTAATCATTTTTTCATTTTATAAAAATTTGTCTAATCAGCTTTAATGTTTAATTATAATTTTTTATGTAATAACCATTTAAAATTCTAGAATTTCAGAAGCTTTGACTTTGAAAGATTCAATTTAGTTTTCAATTTCAAATTGTCAAATTTTAATCGCTTTGCATTGAGTATTATTTAATTTTAAAACTTTTCAATACTTATTCATTTATTTTTTAACGCTCTCAATTAAAAATAATGCAATTCCAATTCCTTTGAATTTTAAATGATCCAATTTCCAAAATTCGAATCTCAAAATATTCAATTTTTAACGTTTTGACATTATTCTATTTTCGAAATTTTAATCTGAAATCATTCAATTAAGTGATTCTTCGATTCAAAATAAAATTCCTTAAATTTTAGCACTTTGAGTAAGAAATTATACAATTCAACCTATTTTTATACTTAAATTGTCCAAAATGGTTCAATAAATATTTTTCTAAATTTCAAACGCTTTCAATTTGAAATTATGAATTATTGTTTCAAGAATATTTGAAAAATAATATTTAAAAATTAGTTTAATAATGGATTTATAAATGGTTTATAATAATTAAAAATACTAATATATGTAAAATAATTAATTTGATTTAAATAATAGTTAAGGCACTAAACGTGTTCATAAATTACAATTAAAATTAATTATTTTTCTTTTACTTGTGTTCTTAATTCATGATTATCCACTGTAGTTTTCATTATCCAGCTAAAATTGCTAGTTTCTAAATTAAAATTTAAATATTGTTTGTTAAAATTTTATTTTAAAATTCGTCTTTTTAGTAGAAAATTAATCTTTTTGATTGAAAATCACCCTTTTATTTTAAAATACATAATTTTATTTGAAAATTCATCTTTTTGTCTGGAAATGTACTTATTTTGTTGAAAATTCGTCTTTTTCGGTTTAAAATGTTTAGCTTAAAAACTCAACAATTTGGTTGAAAAAAAACCTATTTTTTTGAAAAATCGTATTTTTCAAATGAATTCTAGTTTTTTTTATATTAAATTAAAATCTCTTTGGTTATTGTATCAACTATTATACTTTTCGTTAACAATTATTCTTTTTTAGTCAGAAAAATTCAACAATTTTTTTTTTAAAGTTGAACTACTTTCTTAAAAATACATTTTTTTGTTGAAGATTCATAATTTTCATTCAAAACTCATGTCTGGTTGAAAATGTATCTACTTTGTTGAAAATAAATTTTTTAAACTGAAAATATAACTATTCCAGTAGAAAATTCAACTATTTTCCTGAAAATCCGTTTTTTTTTTTTTTTTGTTAAGAGGTAAATTTTTAACAGAAAATTCTATTTTTCGTAGAAAATGTATCTTTTTTTGGATGGAAATTCAACTATTTGATTAAAAATTTATATTTTTTATTTAGAAATTAAACGAGTTGTTTGAAAATTTATGTACTTTGTGAAAAATCGGTTTTTTTTTTTTTCAGAAAATTAATCTTTATGGCTGAAAATTCCGCTTTATGGCATAAAATTCAACTATTTAATTTTGATTCAATAGATTGATTTTATTAGTATGATTGAAAATCAATTTCTTTTACTGAAAATTTAACTGTTTAATTTTTAGTTAACAATCGATGTTTTCTAGTTTAAAATTCAACAATTTGGATGAAAAGATGTATTTCTTAATTGAAAATGCAGCCATT
>CAKNXH010062786.1:129739-146961 GCA_932178445.1 Andricus quercusramuli
TTTAAAAATCGTTTTTTCTTTTTTGCTAGAAAATTATATTTTTCTTCGAAAGTTAATATTCTTGTTTAAAAATTATTCTTTTCGGTAAAAAGTTCAGGTATTCCAGTTAAATATTTATCATTTTAGTTGAACATTCATCTTTTATATTGGAAATGATATTACTTGGTTGAAAGTTAAAATTTTTGGTTACAAGTTTTTTTTTTCAAGATTAGTCATCTTAATTAAAAATTAATTTCTTTGGTTGAAAAATGAGCTATTTCATTGAAAACTTGCTTTTTCTTTGGATGGTTTTGGGTTGAAAATTATTTGTTTCAGCTGAAAATGTAACTATTATTCCATAATTTTAGTTAAAAATTCATGTCTTTGGTTGAACATTCATTTTTTGACTAAAAATTTAATTTTTCAAAATTTGGTTGAAAAATTATCTTTTTTTAGTTGAAAATTCTTCTTTTTTGGAAGAAATAAGTCTTCTTGGTTGAAAATTCATCTTTTTGATCAAAAATTCAATTATTGTAGTTAAAGATTCATTATTTCACTTACAGAATTCATCTTTCTGATTTAAAGTTCAACTATTTCAGTTAAATATTCACAATTTTATTTGAAAATTCATCACTTTGAAAAACTAACTATTTTTTTAAAGTTATTATTTTTTTTGTTTTGAAAGCACTTTTTTAAACTGAAAATTTAACTTATTCCAATTGAAAATTCTATAGTTGCAGTTGAAAATCCATCTGTTTGGTTAAACATTAATTTTTTCAACTTGAAATTGAATTATTTAAGTTTAACCTTTAAATTGAAGTTAAAAATTAAGTTTAAAGTTAAATCTATATTTATAGGTTGACAATTCGAAAACAATTCATTTTGTTTTAGCCCAAAAAGTTCAACCATTCTGTTAAAATTTGAACTACTTTCTTAAACATACCTTTTATCGTTGAAGATTCATAATTTTGGTGGAAACTTGGTCGTTTTGGTAAAAAATCTTTTTTTTTTCGGTTACTTTTTGAGTACATCATTGTCACTTTTCGGTTACTTTTTTTGAGAGAAGTACGGTTACTATTTTAATATTTTTTGAAGCTTGAGGCAAAAATTTAACAAAAAGTGGCGTCCTTGAATTCTTTTTTTGTTTTTTTTTTTTGTTTCAATATTGACGTTGGGAAAAAAGTTGCTATTTTTGCAAACGTTGCAAAAGATGAGATGGAAGATCTCGGGTAGAGATGTTTACCGAAAAATGCTAACGTTGAAAGAGGATATGCCCCAGTTACATAGGAAATAATATTGAATTGCATTTGTTATCTGTGGCACGTTATGAATATAATGTTTGTTTGATTACAGTTCCGAGTAAACCATTGGATGTTGCTGCACGTGGAATTACATCCTCCACCATAGAATTATCATGGTCCAAGCCCGAGTACGCAAATGGGGCCATCAAAGGTTATCGAATTTATTACATGCATTCCAATTACACAGATGTCAACAGCTACAAACTCTCTGAAGAAGACCCCCAGCATCTTGAATTCACTCTCCAGAAACTTCGTAAGTATTTATTTATTGCTTAGAAAAAATATTTACAGATAACTTTTGTATTAATAATTTTTATCATTTCTAGGCCTTTTTTGTAAATCAGCGCATCAAAATACATATCTAAATAATTAAAACATTAATACCTATAATTTTAAAAACTATATTCCAATCCGATACTCATTTCACAAGATAAAAATCAATAAACATATATTTGCATTGAAGTTGTGAAATAATTTTTACTTGATATTTTTTAATTTGATATTTCAGTTCTTAAAATGTGATTTATTAATAAACTTTCAGACTAATTCGAACAAATAAAATTTTTCATTTCAACATTGCTAAATAACTAAAACATATGTACGTATAATTTTGAAAATTCAATTCAGATACTCATTTCACAGTAACGTTTGTAAATCAGTACATCAAAATACATCGCTAAATCATTAAAATATTATTACCTATAATTTTTAAAATTATGTTCCGATCCGATACTCATTTCACAATATAAAAATCAATAAGCATATATTTGTATTAAAATTTTTAAATAATTTTTACTTAATATTTTTCAATTTGATATTTCATTTCTGAAAATATGATTTATTAATAAACTTTCACACTAATTTGAAAAAAATAACAGTTTTCATTTCAACAATGCTAAATAATAAAAACATACGTGCATATAATTTTGAAAATTGAATTCAGATACTCATTTCACAGTAACGTTTGTAAATCAGTACATAAAAATACATCGCTAAATCATTAAAATATTATTACCTATAATTTTAAAAACTATATTCCAATCCGATACTCATTTCACAATATAAAAATCAATAAAAATATTTTGCATTTAAATTGTTAAATAATTTTTACTTAATATTTTTTAATTTGATATTTCATTTCTTAAAATATGATTTATTACCAAACTTTCATTATAATTCGACCAAATAACAATTTTCATTTCAGCATTTCTAAATATTAAAACATATGTACATATAATTTTGAAAATTGAATTCTGATACTCATTTCACAGTAACGTTTGTAAATCAGTACATAAAAATGCATCGCTAAATCATTAAAATATTATTACCTATAATTTTGAAAATTATTTTCCTATCCGATAGTCAGTTAACAAAATCAAAATCATTCAAAAATTATTTTCATTGAAACGCTTAATTTTATTATTGTGATTTGATAATAATAAAAATTAGATTTTTAAAAGAAAATTCTATCATTTTATTTTTGTTCGAAAATGTATCTTTTTTGGATGAAAATTCAACTATTTCGGAGAAAATCCACATATTTTGTTAAAAATCGATTTTTTTGGGTAGAAAATTATCTTTTTCTTTCCAAGGTAATCTTCTTGTTTGAAAATACTTCTTTTCAGTTAAAAATTCAAGTATTCCAGTTAAATATTCATAATTTCAGTTGAAAATTCATCTTTTAGGTTGGAAATAAAATCACTTGGTTGAAAATTAAACTCTTTTGTTGAAAATTAATTTTTTTGGATGAAGATTCAACATTTTAATGAATTTCCTTGGCTGTAATACGAGCTATTTGATTGAAAACTTGTTTTTTCTTTGGATGAAAAGGAATTTTTTTGCCGAAAATTTAACTATTTTGTTGAAAATTTGTTCCTTTTTTGGTTGAAAATTATTTCACTTTTTGACTAAAAATTTAATTATGCAATTTTTTGTTAAAAAATATCTTTTTCAGTTGAAAATGTACACTATTTTGGTAGAAATTAATCTTCTTGCTTGAAAATTCGTCTTTTTGGTAAA
Source organism: Andricus quercusramuli (assembly GCA_932178445.1). Classification (NCBI taxonomy): domain Eukaryota; kingdom Metazoa; phylum Arthropoda; class Insecta; order Hymenoptera; family Cynipidae; genus Andricus; species Andricus quercusramuli. The sequence goes on from CAKNXH010062786.1 coordinate 133,039, forward strand.
AAATTCTATTATTTTAGTTAAATATTCATCATTTTAGTTGAAAATTCATCTTTCTGGTTTGAAATTCAACTATTCCAGTTAAATATTCACAATTTTAGTTGGAAATTATTTACTTTGTTTGAAAATATAACTATTGTTTTGAATGTTAGTTTTTTTGTTATTCAAAGTAATTGTTTTTTGGAAATTGATTTTTTTAACTGAAAATTTAACTTATTTCAATTGAAATTTAATTTATTTCAAAAAACTATTCAAAATAAACTATTTATATAACTTATAATTTATATATAATATATATATGTATATAATTTATAATTATTTAAAAATTCTTTTGTTTGGTTAAATATTAATTTTTTAAACTTATTTAATTATTTAAATTTTCATTGACAATTTATCTTTTTCAGTCAAAATTAATTTGTTGTTGCTGAAAATTGAACTATTTTAGTTGGAGATTCATTGTTTTAGTTGAAAACTCATATTTTTGGTTTATGATTCTACTATTCCAGTTGACGATTCATAAAATTAGTTGAAAATTCATCATTTATGTTTAAAATTAAACTATTTTCTTGGAAATCCGTTTTTTTGTTGAAAATTAATTTTTTTTCAACTAAAAGTTTAACTATTCAGTTTTTTGTTGGAAATTGATATTTTTAGTGGAAAATTTAAGTATTTGTTATAAAATTAGTTTATTTTGCAATTTTTTGCTCTGTTATGAAGGATGTTTAGAATGAACGTCATGAATTAAAATAAATGTTTGCATTTAGCTACAAATATGAATATGTTACTTGTAGTTGACCGGTAAAAAATCGAGAAAAAAATCGTTTTCCAAATTCAAAATGATTTTTTTTCATTAAAAATGTAACGATTCCATTTTTGGTTAAAAATAGATGTTTTTTAGAATAAAAATTCAACTGTTTGCTTTAAAAATCGTCTTTTTTGGTAAACAAATAATTTTCTTGGTTGAAAATTAAACTGTTTTCTAGAAAATTCATTTTTTTGCCTTGAAAATTCCATTTTTCTTCAGGCAATCGTCAACCTCTATTTTGATAAATTCGTAAAATTTTTGAGTGTCACATTTTTTGAGTTGAATAAAATTCGAATCAAATGATGAGAATTATTTGAAGTAAGAATGTTAATTAGAGCCTGTAGAAGAACTTGTTTATCGAGAGCAGATTTCTGGTTATTGGGTTACGACTGATTACTGTTTACAATTTTACATCTTCGATGCTTTCACGTTTTCTCCAGCGGCATCGCCTCAGAAGCAATTATTCGATTTCTGGGTTGCAATAAAATTGAGCCTCTCTTTGCAACAAGTAGATTATGCTTTATGGCAATTCCGTTCCACTAGATACTATAGAACTGAGACACACAAATCATAAATGTAAAGCAATTTTAATTTTTATGATGTTTCTAAGATTTGAGAAACAGTCATGCAAATATAGTTTGATGGACTAGGAAATGTTACTACTGATTTTAAAGTTTTTTAATGGTAGGAAATTGCTCTACTCAACTCAGGCTTTACACTCTTTTTTTGAAACAGTCAAATATGACTGATTCGAAGTCAATTTAAATGACCAATCTGTGGAATTTTCAACTAAAAAATGAATATTTAAATTTTTAACCAAAGAGATGAATTTTCAACTCAAATTCTGAATCATCAATAAAAAAAAATGAATTTTTAACCAAGTAGTTCGATTTTTAATTAAGTAGTTGAATTACTAACCAAAAACGATAAATTTTCAACCAAGGAAATTTATTTTGTAGTAAAAAAGACGAATTTTCAAACAAAACACAAACTACTTCAAATTTTAACCAAAACGATAAATTTTCAATTATAATTATAAATCATTGACCAACGAAATAAAATTTTAATGAGGCAGTGTAACTTTTAACCAAGTTGTTGAATTTTCAACCCAAAAAACATGTATTTTCCTCTAAGAAAATTATTTTTGTTCCAAAAAAAAAATAAATTTTCCACAAAATAACAGAATTTTCAATTACATAGTTGAATTTGCAATTAAAAAAATTAATTTTCTACAAAAGAAATATTCAACCAAACCAAGGAGAAAATTTTTCAACTAAAATAATAAATTTTTAAAAAAAATTTTTTAACACAGAGATCGAATTTCAACTAAGTAGCAAAATTTTAAGCAAAGTAGTAAAATTTTAAATAAAAACAGTTGAATTCATCCAAAAAGATTTATTTTAAACTGAAAGGTTTATTTTTGACAAATAAAGACGATTTTTCAACAAAATACAGTTTAAAAAATTAAATTTTAACCATAGAGATGTGTTTTTAACTAAAATTATGAATGTATGTATATTTGTAAAAGTAACGTTCTATAAAATTATGAATCTTAAAAAAAAATGATTTTTTAACAATGTAGTTCCACTTTCAACCAAGTAGTTGAATTTTCAACGAAAAAATATGAATTTTCAATGAAAAATTTAAAAATTGACATTGCGACCAAAAAATATTTTTATTTTAAATAAAAAACAGTTGCATTTTACCAAAAAGATGAATTTTCGAACACTGATCAAATCAGTAATTTTGAATGATCTAAAAACTAACTTTAACTAAGTAAATCCATAATTTTGAATTATATAATCAGTATCTTTCACTTGTAAAATCAGTCTTTTTCATTGATCTAATCAGTAACTTTCAACGTGTTAATCAGTCATTTATGGTCAGTTTTAATCATTTCTTAAAATTTAGGAATTAAATGAAGAATTTTAATTATAGAAATAATTTTACTACGTAAAAACGACTGTTTTGTCAGTAGAAATGACTGATTTTCCAGTCAAAATATGAATTTAATCAGTCAAAGATTGACTGATTTAAATTTAGAGTGTACACCATTCCCCTCTTTTTCCCTTTTTATAAAAATTCCTTTTTTCACCCTGATTTCGAGAAGCTTCCCCTATTTTTTGTTGTTTCCCCTAAATGAGAACCTAATTAATAGAACCAGATAGAATCCAATAAGAAAATCCAACTGTTTTTTTTTTGTTGAAAAGTCTCTCGTATTTTTATTTTTGGTTCAAAATTCATTTCTTTTGTTTAAAAATTCTACAATTTGCTTTAAACTTTTATTATTATGTTGAAAATTCAACTATTTTGTTCGAATGTCGTCTTTCATAGTCGAAAATTCAACTTTTTTATTAAAAATGTTGAAAATTTAACTACTTGTTTGAAAGTGATCTTTTTTGTTCAAAATTCATATTTTGGGATTGAAAATTTAACTGATTTATAGAAAATTCATCTTTTGGTAGAAAATGAATGTTCTTGGCTGAAAATTCATCTTTTAGCTTGAAAATTTAAGTTTGGTTGAAAATTTATCTATTTTGGTAGAAATTTCATCTCTTTTTTTGTTAAACTTATTATTTTTTGGTTGAAGATTCAACTATTTCGTTGGAAATTCGTCGTTTTTAAAATGGAACAATTTGGTTGAAAATTCATGTATTTTGTAGAAATTCGTCTTTTTTGGTAGAAAATTAATCTTGTTGGCTTAAAATTCATGCTCATTTGGTTAAAAATGCAATTGTTTGGTTGAAAATTAATCTCTTTTGGTGGAGGATTTATCTATTCGGTTGAAAATTCGTCTGATTTGTCTTGAAAATTCAACTATTTGGTTGAAGATGCAACTGTTTTTGGTTGAATTTAAATCTTGATTGTTTTAAAATTTTACAATTTAGTTTTACTTTAATTTTTTTAGTTTGAAAATTCTACTATTATTTTTAAAAGTCGTCACTTTTTTTTAAGTTCAACTATTAGATTGTATAAATACAACTGTTTGATTGAAAACTGATCTTTTTAGATTTAAAAGTCAACTATTTTCTGTTTTTGTTTAAAATACAATATATTTCGACTCGAAATCTTAGGAATGTATAGCTTTTCATATTGAATAATATTGAAAATACCCTAAAATATTTCATATCCTTTGAAATCTTTTGAAAAGCCTTGATATTTTTAAAGCTCTTGAAAATTCCTTAGGACCTTTAAAAAAACTCTAAATTTTTTTGAAATCCCTTTAATTGATTGCAATCTGGCAGTTTCTTGGAATCTTTTAAAACCCCGTTAAACCTTTGAAATCCCTTCAATTTATTAAAATCTATTGAATATTTCTTGAAATCTTGGAAAATGCCGTAAAATATTTCAAATCATTTGAAATCTTTTCAATTTACAGAAAAATCTTTCAAATCTTTAAAAATATCCTAAAATATTTCAGATGCTTTGAAATCTCTTGAATTTTTGAAAGTCTGCATAAAATTCCTAGGAATCTTTTAAATTACCCTACGATATTTCAAATTCTTTGAAATATTTGGAAATCCCTGGAACTTTTCAACAATTGTTGAAAATTCCTTAGAATCTTTAAAAATATCTTACATTTTTTTAAATCCCTTTAATTGATTGTCATCTACTGAAAGTTCCTTGAAATCTTTTAAAAACCTGTAAAATCTTTGAAATCACTTCAATTTATTGAAATCTATTGAAAATTCCTTGGAACCTTTTAGAATTCACTAAAATCTTTAAATCCTTTGAAATACCTTGAAACTTTCTAAAGTTTTTGGGAAGTTTTAAAAATATCCTAAAATTTCTGGAAATCTTATAAAAATCATTTGGAATATTTTAAAATTACTGAAATCTATTAAAAATTATTTGGAATCTTTTAAAATACCCTAAAATATTTGAAATCCATAGAAATCTTTTGAAATACCTTGAAACTTTTTTAAGCTTTTGGAAATTACTTGGAAGTTTAAAAAATATTCTAAAATCTTTCAAATTCTTTGGAATACCTTTACATTTTTCCCTTAAATATTTCAAATTCTTTGAAATCCCTTGAGACTTTCTAAAGCTCTATAAAATTCCTTGAACGATTTCAAAATGTCGTAAAATATTTCAAATTCTTCGAATTTATTTAAATTTATTTGGATCTTAAAAAAATTGTAGGAGTCTTTTCAATACCCTAAAATATTTCAAATATTTTCAAATACTTTGAAATATGTATCTTTCAAATTAAAGAGCAAATTGTAGAGCTCTTCAAAATTCCGTGAAATTTTTTTTAATACCCTAAAATATTTTAAATCTTTTAAAATACCTGAAAACTTTTTAAAGCTCTTCAAAGAGCCTTGGCTTTTAAAATACCCCAATTGTAAAATATTTCATATCCTTTGAAATCCCTTGAAACTTTTTAAAACTCTTTAAAGTTCCATGAACGTATTAAAAATACCCTAAAATATTTCAAATTATTTGAAATCCTTTCAATTTATAGAAAAATCTTTAAAATCTTTAAAAATATCCTAAAATATTTCAGATGCTTTGAAATCTCTTGAATTTATGAAAGTCTGCATAAAATTCCTAAGAATCTTTTAAATTACCCTACAATATTTCAAATTCTTTGAAATATTTAGAAATCCCTGGAACTTTTCAAAAATTGTTGAAAATTCTTTAGAATCTTTAAAAATATCTTACATTTTTTTAAATCCCTTTAATTGATTGCCATTTATTCAAAGTTCCTTGGAATCTTTTAAAAACCTGTAAAATCTTCGAAATCCTTTCAATTTATTGAAATCTATTGATAATTCCTTAGAATCTTCAAAAATACCCTAAAATATTTAAATTCCTTGGAAATAATTTTTTATTGAAATCTATTGAAAATTCCTTGCAACCTTTAAAAATTCACTAAAATATTTAAATCCTCTGAAATATCTTGAAACTTTTTTAAATTTCTTGGAAGTTTTGAAAATACCATAAATTTTCCGAAAATCTTATAAAATATCTTTGAATCGTTTAAAATTTCCCTCAAATATTTAAAATCCTTGAAATCCCGTGAAACACTTAAGAGCTCTTGAAAATTCTTTAGAAGTTGTAAAAATACCACACAATCATTCAAATCCTTTGGAATCGCTTGAAATTATTGAAATCTTTTTAAAATTCTTTGGAAACTCTTTAAATAACCTTAAGTATTTCAAATCCTTTGAAATCCCTTGAAGCTTTTTAAAGCTTTGTAAAATTCCTTGAACTATTTCAAAATCTCGTAAAATATTTCAAATCTGTCGAATTTATTTAAATTCATTAAAATTGCTTAAAAAATTTTAGGAGTCTTTTAAAATACCCTAAAATATTTCAAATCTTTTCAAATAGTTTGAAATATCTTTCAAATTAGAGAGAAAATTGTAGAGGTTTTCAAAAGTCCATGAAATTTGTTAAAATACCTAAAATATTTGAAACTCTTCAAAATCCCTTTAGATTATTGAAATCTATTAAAAGTTCTTTGGAATCTCTTAAAAGCCTTAAAATATTTAAAATACTGTGAAATCTTATGAAATTCTTTGATAGAAATCCCTTGAAATTGAACGGTTTCAAAATGCCTTAAAATATTGGAAATCCTTCGAATTTATGTAAATTTATTTTTAAAATTTAGGAGTCTTTTAAATACCCTAAAATATTTCAAATATTTTGAAATACTTTGAAATGTCCTTAAAATTAGAGAGCAGATTGTAGAGCTCTTCGAAATTCCGTAAAATTTTTTTAAATACCCTAAAATATTTAAAATTCTTTAAAAGCCCTTCAAATTATTCAAATCTATTAATTGTAAAATATTTCATATCCTTTGAATCCCTTGAAATTTTTTTAAACTCCTTAAAGTTTCATGGGTGTTTAAAAAATACCCTAAATTATTTCAAATATTTTGAAATCCCTCAAGACTTTCTAAAGCTCTTGAAAATTCATTGAAAAATGTAAAAAAAACCTTAAAATTTTTCAAATCTTTTGAAATACCTTCAAATTATTGAAATCTATTAAAAGTTTTTTGGAATCTCTTAAAACACCTTAAAATGTTTAAAATCTTTTGAAATCTTGTGAAATTCTTTAAAACTTTTCAAAGCTCCTGAAAATTCCTTAGAAATTATAAGAATACCCTGTGATCTTCCAAATAATTTGGAAAACTTTAAAATTATTGAAATCTACTAAAAAAATTCCTTTGGAATCTTTTAAAATACCCTTAAATATTTCAAATCCATTGAAATCAATTGAAACTTTTCAAAGCTCTGTAAAATTCCTTGAACGATTTCAAAATATCGTAAAATATTTCAAATCTGCCGAATTTATTTAAATTTATTTAAATCTCTTTAAAAAATTTAGGAGTCTTTTAAAATACCCTAAAATATTTCAAATCTTTTGAAATACTTTAAAATATCTTTCAAATTAGAGAGCAAATAGTAGAACTCTTCAAAATTCCTTAAAAATTTTTAAACTACCCTAAAATATTTAAAATTCTTTGAGATCCCTTCAAATTATTGAAATCTATTAAAAGTTTTTTGGAATCTCTTAAAACGCCTTAAAATATTTAAAAACCTTTGAAATCTTTTGAAATTCTTTAAAACTTTTTAAAGCTCCTGAATATTCGTTAGAAATTGTAAAAATACCTTTAAATATTTCAAATCCTTTGAAATTCCTTGAAACTTTTTAAAGCTCTGTAAAATTCCTTGAACGATTTCAAAATGCCGTAAAATATTTGAAGTCCTTCGAATTTATTTAAATTTATTGAAATTTCTTTAAAAAATTTAGGAGTCTTTTAAAATACCCTAAAATATCTCAAATCTTTTGAAATACTTTGAAATATCTTTCAAATTAGAGAGCAAATTGTAGAGCTCTTCAAAATTCCGTGAAATTGGTTTAAATACCCTAAAATATTCCAAATTCTTTTAAATCCCTTCAAATTATTGAAATCTATTAAACATTCTTTAGAATATTTTTAAATGCCCTAAAATATTTTAAATCATTTAAAATCCCTTGAAACTTTTTTAATTTTTTTAAATTTCCATGGCCGTTTTAAAAGTACCCTAAATTATTTCAAAGGTTTTGAAATACTTTGAAATATCTTTCAATTTCGAAAGCAAATTGTAGAGCTCTTTAAAATTCCTTGAAAATTTTTAAAATACCCTAAAATATTTTAGGTTCTTTGAAATCCCCTCAAATTATTGAAATCTATTAAAATGTCTTTAGAATATTTTTGAATGCCCTAAAATATTTTAAATCATTTAAAATCCCTTGAAAGTTTTTTTTTCTTAAAAAATAATTAATCTATTAAACATTCTTTGGAATATTTCAATATAATTTTAACATATCTTTGAAAAGTTTTGAATTTTTTTAAATCTCTTAGTAATATTCCTTGAAATCCTTTCAAATATTTGAAGTCGTATCCAATTTAAAGCTTTTCATATTGAATTCAATACACTTTCTACAATAATATTATTTCAAATAATTTATTCCCCTATTATCCCCCTATTTTTATAAAAAATCATCCTATTCTTCCTGTATTGATAGCATTTTGGGCTGTAAAGTCTCTAAACTTGTAAGAATTTTTTCTCATCTTAAAATACCTATTTTCTTTTTTCAGTACCTTACACCGAGTACAATATATGGGTGAAAGCCTTCACTTGGAAAAATGAGGGTGAACCATCGGATCATATAATGCAGAGAACCGATATTGCTGGACCCATCCCTCCACTGATTTTGAATCTCACTTGCCAAGCTGAAGATGCAATTTATGTCCAATGGGCTCGACCCGTTACTTATTGGAATTCTATCGATTATTATTACATAAACTATAAAACGGAAAATGCAAAGACCTATGAGGAAATCGAGCTTTCAACTGACACAAGCCATGTCGAGAGTGGAGTGAGTACCAGTTTTTTATATTTTTATATTTGAAGCCGTTTGTCAAAAAGGGCCCCACGTAGTATTTTGGCAAAAAAAAACGAACCTAGCCAACAACAATACAAAAATTCAGGAAATTTTATTGGTTACAGAAAAGTCAAGGATTTAGAAAAAAAATCTGGCAAAAGTCAGGGAATTTTTATAGGGGAAAGCTCCCTACAGTGGATAATCATTAATTTAGAATACAAACAAAAGAAAAAAAATTAATTTTAATGTTAATTTACGAACACGTATATTTTCTTCATTATTTATTAAAGTAAATTAATTATTTTGCATATTTTTGTATTTTATAATTAATGATTATCCACTGTAGGGACGTTTCCCCTATCTTTGAATTTCAATTTGAAATTGTTTTCTTTCGTTTATAAAAGATTCTGGGTTAAAAATTTTACAAGTTTAAGATTCTGGTATTTAAATATTAATGGTCAGAGAAAATTAAAAATTGGGCAGGGAAAAATTAGGTCACCCTGATATAATATTCTTGTTAGTAATTTATTTCCCTTGTATTTGTGTTTCTTTTCTGCAGTTTTTTCCTCCTGAAAATGATCTTTTTAGTTATAAATTTTTATTATTTGTTTGAAAATTCAACAATTTTGTTAAAAAGTCATCCTTTTTGGTTAAAAATTAAACTGCTTTGTTGAAAATTCGTCTTTTCAGGTTGAAAATTCAAGGGTCTTTGTAGAAAACTTACTTATTTTCAAAACTCATACTTTTATTTTGAAAAGTCAAACCAAAATCTTTTTTGGGTGAAAATTCAACTATTTCTTTGCAAATTTGTCTTTTTAATTTAAAATTTTATCTGTTCAGGTAGAAATTGCATATTTGCATAAAAATGAAACTGTTTGTTTGAAAATTCAAGTTTTTTGTTGAAAATTCAACTGTTTTGTAGAAAATTCAACTGTTTTGCTGAAAATTCAACTATTTCGTAGCAATTTTACTTTTTGATTAAAATTCATATTTTTGTAGAAAACGTACTTTTTATTAAAAACTCATATTTTGATGTTGAAATGTCAAACTTAAACCTTTTTGGATGAAAATTCAACTTTTTTGAAATGAAAATTTGTCTTTTTAATTAAAAAATGTATCTATTTGAGTAGAAATTACATATTTCTCGGATAAAAATTCAACTATTTCGTAGAAAATTTACTTGTTTAAAATTCATATTTTGCTGTTGAAAAGTCAACTGAAATCTTTTTTGGATGAAAATTCAACTATTTTAAAAAATTTGGTCTTTTTGATTTAAAAATTCATCTGATTTCATAAAAATTTCATCTTGTATAAAAATGCAACTATTTGTGAAATTTCATCCTTTTTGGTTGAAAATTAAACTTTTTTGTTGAAAATTAGCCTTTTTGGGTTGAAGGTTTAAATATCTTCGTAGAAAATTTACTTCTTGTTTAAAACACATATTTTAATGTTGAAAAATCAAAATAAAATCCTTTTTGGATGAAAATTCAAATCTTTTTTTGTTGAAAATTTGTCTTTTTAATTTAAAAATGCATGATTTTTAGTAGAAATTTCATCTTTCTTGGATAAAAATGCACCTGTTCGGTTGAAAATATTAATCTTCTTTGCTTGAGGATTCAATTATTTGGTTTAAAAATTTTTGGCGAACCACTTGTTCTGAAATTATTTTCTTATTGAAAATTCATATTTTTAGTTGAAAATTCATCTCTGGTTGAAAGTTTAACTACTTTGTTAAAAACTGATTTTTTTAAATTGAAAATTCGATTGCGTGGGTAAAAGTTGAAATAATTTTTTGAAATTTTGTTTTTGTTTTAATGAAGGTTTATTTTTTTGGTTAAAAAGATTAAAAATCCTTAGAAATTCCTTGAAAGTTTTTAAATTCCTTGAAAGTGCCTTGAAATACTTTAAAATACCTTGATCAAATCCTTTGAGACTCTGGGAAATTTATTAAAATTCGTTAATGAGAGCCTTTAAAATCTCTTAAAATTCCTTGGAATTTGTAATAATTCCCGAAATTATTTCAAATCCTTTGAAATATTTTGAAATCTCTTGACATTTTTTAAAGCTCTTGAACATTTCTTTTAATTTTAAAAACACCCTAAAGTCTTTGAAATTCTTTGTAATTCCCTAAAATTATTGAAATTAATTGAAAATTTCCTGAAATTTTTAAAAATATCTTAAAATCTTTAAAATCCTCGTTTAAATATTATAAAATCGCATGAAATTATATGAAATGTGGTGATATTTCCTGAAATTAATGGAAAATTTATTGAAATACCTTGATAGCTTCTAAAATCCTTAATAGCATGGAAAACCTCAGAAATCTTATAAAATTATCTGGAATATTTTAAAATATATTAAAAGCTTTTAATATATTTTTTTACTAGTGAAAAACTTATAGATCCTATATAATCGTCACATATCTTCCGAAATTTTAGTAAATTCTTTGAAATTTTATGAGAATTTGTTTGAATCCCTTAAAATAATTGAAATCCTGAGAAATTTCTGGAAAATCTGTGAATCGATTGAAAATACCTTGGAGTCTTTTAAAAATCCCTAAAATATTTAACATTCTTCGAAATCATATGAAATTCCTTCAAACATTTGAAAGCTCTTGAAGATTCATTAACTTTTTTGAATACCCTAAAATATCCCAAATGTTTTGCAATCTAATTACATTACTGAAATTATTTGAAAATTACTTGGAGTTTTGTAAAATATTATAAAATCTTTGAAATCCTATGTAATCCCTTCAAATGATTAAAAACTGTAACAAAAATTTGGGAATCTTTTAAAAAACCCTAACAGATTTCGTATCCTGTAAAAAATTGTTAAATCCTTTAAAACTTTTTTAAGTTCTTGAAAGTACATAAGAATTCTTAAATATACCCCCAAATCTTTAAAGTCCTTTGAAATCCCTTCAAATTATTTAAATTTATTTAAAATTCCTTGGAATCTTCTAAAATACCGTAAAATCTTTAAAATCCTTTAAAATCTCATTAAATTGCTGAAATAAATTTAAAATTGTTTGGAATCATAAAAATCTTTTGATATCCCATAAAATCTTTTTATGTTCTTGAAAATTACTTGGAATTTTTAAAAATACCCTAAAATATTTAAACTTATTTGGATTCCCTTCAAATTATTAAAAATTGTTGAAAATTTTAGGATTTCTCTTAAATTCCCTAAAATAATTCAAATAATTTGAAATCCCTTGAAACATTTAAAGCTCTTGAAAATGGCTTGAAAATTGTTTAAATATCCTAAAATTGGAATCTTCTGAAATACACTAAAAGATTTCAGATCCTTCAAAATCTTTTCAAACTTCTTGATTTTTTTTAAATCTCTTGAAAATTACTTGGAATTTTTAAAAATACCCTAAAATCTTTAAAATCGAAAAGGGATCTAAGTATCATAAAAAAAGATAGAGGAAAACTATGGTTAATTTCCCGAAAAAAGATCTTAGCAACAAAACTAGTTAGATCTTTTTTCATTCGTGAGGGATGAAAATATGTGATAATTAATTCAAATTTTTGTCTTTTTGACAAACAGCTTCAGTTTTTTTTGTTTAAAAATTCAGAATTTTTATTGAATTGTATTTTTTTGTTTGTTTCATGTGGATACGTTTTCAGAATCTTTAGTCCTTAGACAGGACCAGTTTAATTTGATTAATATGAATAATAATAGATAATTAAAAAAAAGAGATCGTCTCAAGTTATCAATAATATTTTTATTTAGCATTTTTGTTGCAAAACCACGAAATGCAAAACCTTCAGGAATTTGAATACCTATTTCGATTATGTAAATATTGTAATTGTTTGTAAAATTTTGGTAATTACTTCTGAAATTTTGTATAAGTGCCCGAATTCAAGCAAAAAATTGTAGTTTCTAGTCGAATTTTTTTATTGACTTTCTACCATTTGAATGATTTCTTAAAAAATATTGAAGAAAAATATAGTATAGAAACTGCAAGTTTTCAAGTTATTCTGATTTTTTTCATTTTAATGAGTTATATGTATTTTCTTAACTTTGTCGCTTATCTCTCTTATTATTAGTCGTAGATTTAAATAAAGCTGTAAAATCTTATCTTTATAATGAGCCTAGGAACTTGAAACAGATACTCGTAACTTCGTGGAAATTTTTTGTCTGAAATCGGAAAAATACGTATTGCCCAATTGCCCTAATTGCCTCTAAAAAACATGTTTCAACATGAGGATTAAAATTAAAAAAACTTAATTTTCTTTTTAAAAAATTACCACTGCACTGAAACCTCGAAATTTTCTTTTAAAATTGTCAAATCACGAAATAATTAATGATTTCAGACATTTCCGAAATTCACGATGAATGGAATGTACGATGTTTGATTTCCGTTTATTTTTTGGGTTTTGAAAAAAATTTTAAACACGTTATAATGTTGTACGTTGTACGATTTTGTGCAAAATGATATTGTACGATGTACGTTTGTTTTCTAGTTTTTAAACCAAATTTTAAACACGAAAATTCATATTTTTTAAATTGAAAACTCAATCAATTGGGTAAAACTTGAACGACTTTGTTAAAAAAATTTTTTTTTGTTGCTTGATCTCTTTGATTGAAAATTTAAATATTTTGCTAAAAATTATTTTTTTAATTTAAATTTAATTTGTTAAACTACAAATGTAACTTTCCCATTTTTTCCGCTGAAATTTAACCTTTTTTTTAAGTCAAAAATTGGTCTTTATCGGTAGAAAACTAATCCTGTTGGTGGAAATTTTCTCTTTTTTGATAAAAAACTGCAATTTTTTGGTTAAAAATTAACTTTTTCGTTGAAAATTAATATTATGTGGTCGATAATGCTGTCTTTTGGCTTGAATGTTCAACAATTTCTTTGAAATTTTTCCTGTCTTGGTTGAAAAATCTTTATTTGTTGAAAATTCGTCTTTTTGATTAGAAAATTCGTCTCTTCGATAGAAAATTAATAATTTTGGATTGAAAATTCAACAATTTTGTAGAAAAATTATTTCTTTTTTTATTTGTTAAAAGCTGACCTACTTTATTAGACATTCATTCTTTGGTTGCAGAATGGCAGATTCATAATTTTAGTTGAAATTTTCTCGCTTCGGTTCAAAATTCAGCTATTTAGTTCAATTCTATTCCACTGCAAATTAATCATTTTTATTTAAAAATTAAATTATTTTTCTGTAAATTGGTATATTTTGTTGAAAATTTATCTGTTTCGGTAGAAAATTAATTTTCTTTGT
>CAKNXH010062786.1:151961-186173 GCA_932178445.1 Andricus quercusramuli
AAATCTTTAATAATCTACATTTTTTAAACACTTTCTGCAATCTTTAAAAATTATAAAATCTGTTCAAAACTTCTATACCATAAAAATATATATATATATATATTTTTTAATTTTTCTTAATTTTTTTTTCTGAATCTGGCATAAACTTACTCCAACTTGAATTTTTGTTCATCTTCTATTTTCTTTTCCGAAACCGTAGGAAATTATTGGAAACATGTTGAAATCTTTTTCAATTTTCTCTTAAAATTTATTTTAAAAGTTAAAAATTAATTTATATTTTCCCAGAAATCTCAAGACATTTTTTGTATTTTCTTGAAAGCTTTCAAAATTCAGAAAAAGTTTTTATTTTTTTTTAAATCTTCAGATTTTAATTAAATTTTGAATATTTTCAAATCTTCGACACCTTCTAAGTGTCTTTTCAAATGATTCGGATTTTTTCTGAAAAAATGAAGTTATAGTAAAGATGAAATGACACATCTTGGAGAGAAATCTTTATGCGAACGATGTTGAACATATCAAAATTTTGTATTTAACTAATTTTATTTGTCCTCTGACTTTTTTATATCACTCGGATGGATTTCCAACGATCTAAGTATATCCAATTTTTAAAAATAAATCTTTAATGGCAGAAATCATTGAAAAATCATTTAACCCGTTAACCACACACTTCCGAAAAATAGCGTAAACCACACACTGGGTCCAGCGGACCCGAGCATGAAAAACGTTAATAACTCTTTTATGTATGCATATAATGACTTCAAAATTTTTTGACATATAGTTTAAACATTGCTCAAGAGAGCTGCATAATAATTATTGTCAATTTTAATTTTCTAAGAATCGAAAAAAATCGTCGAAAAAAAAAGAGGAAAAATGGATTTTTTTTCAAAAATTCATAACTTTGTTAGTTTTTAATATTTTCACTTACAATTTTAACTGGAAGCGTATTAAATACTATAGTTTATGATAAAAATAATTGTATCAGGGTTCCATGAAAAAAAGGTACATATTTATTTTGAACTTTGCGCAGATGAACACCTGGCTGCTACTAAACGTTTCGGCGGGATCCGGAAACTATGCAAGCCTACTCTAGTACCCTCAGTCTATAACAAATGGCACTGACATTAGCGTTTGAACACGATCGTTAGACGGTACATCGACTCAGTTGGACCGGGTCTCCTGGACCCAGTGTGTGGTTAACGGGTTCAAATTATTTAAAAATGCGACATGTCTTGCAAAAAGATTGTTCTTTTCGACATATGAAACTAAATGTTTAATCTTTCCCCTATTTTCCCCTTTTTTCGTGAGAAAAGTACCCTATTTCCCCTTTCTTGAGCTCTTTTTGAGCTGTGATCTCTGTTTTTTAACATGAAACGATTAATGATTTCAGACGACAATTCCGAATCTGACGATGAATGCAATGTACGAAGTGACTGTGCAAGGAGCCACAAGAAGCGTGGTGAATCCTTTGGAGATTATTCGAGGGGACAGTACGCCACCAAGAAAAGTTCTTCTTGCCCGAGATTGTGACAAAAGTCCACCTCTTATGAGAAGAGGAAACAAAGAACTGAGTGCCGGTGTCATAGCTGGGATGGTCTGCGCCTGTTTTGCCGTGATGCTGGCGATTACTTCCTTTGTCCTCTGGAGGTGAGATTTATCAATGAAGCCTCTGATTCTACCCTTAATCACCATTTTATTCACATCATTCTCTTTCATTATATTATCATCCTCATTCCTCATCCTTCTCTTTCATTATTATCAATTTTCATAACGGAAGTTTATGGAAAAAGCTTGAATTAATTGCTTCCCCAACTTTTCACTCAAAAGTGACTGACAATTAGAGCTGAAATGAATTTTATAATGAAACTTAAAAATAAGATAAAAATTTTAATTAAAAGTCTTAATTGAGGGTGGTTGCAGGTCAGGGAAGGGGACGCAATTTTTGGAAATTTTAAAAGAAACACACAACTCGCAGTAATTGTACATAAGTTCAATAAGAATTTAACTTTACGCGCCCAAAGGAAACCTGGTGAGTGAAAAACGAACCTAGCCAACAAACCACCCTCAATTAAAACAAGTCATAAATTTCCTTGGCAAAGAAAAGTCAGAGACGTAACAAAAGAAATCTGGCAAAAGTCAGGGAATTTCCATAACTTTAAATTACTGTCAAGAATAAGAATAAATGTTAAATTATTTTATTTCATTTATAAAATATGTGAATATTAATTAATATTATATTCTTATTACTACTTTTTTGACTTGCATTTATATTTATATATTTTTTTTTCTTGCAGTTGCTTCCTCTTGAAGATTATCTTTTTAATTTTAAATTTTACTGTTAGAAAATTCATATATATTCGTAGAAAGTTTACTTTTTGTATAAAATTCTGATCTAAGTATTGAAAATTCAACTGAAATCTTCTTTGGATTAAAATTTAACTCTTTTTTTTGAAAATTTGTCTTTCCAATTCAAAAATTCATTTATTTTAGCAGACATTGCATTTTTCATGGATGAAAATGCAACTGTTTCGTTGAGAACTGGTCTTTTTGGGTTTAAAATTCATATCTTAGTGTTGAAAATGCAACTGTAATATTTTTGGATAAGAATTCAACTATTTTTTTTAATTTGTTTTTTTCATTTAAAATTCATCTATTTTAGTAGAAATTTCACCTTTCTTGGAGAAAAATGCAACTGCTTGGTTGAAAATTCAACTGTTTTTTTTTTAATTTGTCTTTTTTGGTTGAAAATTCAAATATTTTTGTAAAAAATTTACTTTTTGTTAAAAATTCATATCTCAGTGTTAAAAATTGAACTGAAATCTTCTTTGTATGAAAATTTCACAATTTTTTTTTTTTTTGTTTGAAAATTTGTCTTTCCAATGTAAAAAGTCATTTATTTTAGTAGACATTGCATCTTTCTTGGATGAAAATGCAACTATTCTGTTGAGAATTTGTCTTTTGGGTTGAAAATTCAACTATTTTCGTGGAAAATTTATTTTTTGTTTAAAATTCATATCTTAGTGTTGAAAATTCAACTGTAATCTTTTTTGGATAAAAATTAAAGTATTTTTTTTATTTGTCTTTTTCATTTAAAATTCATCTATTTTAATAGAAATTTCGTCTTTCTTGGAAAAAATGTAACTTTTTGGTTGGAAATTCAACAATTTTGTTAAAAAGTCATGATTTTTTATTGAAAATTCCACTGTTTTTTTTTTTCAAATTTGTGTTTTTTGGTTGAAAATTCAAATATTTTCGTAAAAAAATTTTTTGTGGAAAATTTGTCCTTCCAATGTAAAAGTTAATTTATTTTACTAGACATTGCATCTTTCTTGGTTTAAAATGCAATTATTCTGTTGAGAATTTGTCTTTTTGGGTTAAAAATTGAACTATTTTCGTAGAAAATTTACATTCTTTCATTCGAATATTTTTTTAAATTTATCTTTTTAATATAAAATTCATCTATTTTAGTAGAAATTGCATCGTTCTTGGAGAAAAATGCAACTGTTTAATTGAAAATTCAACAATTTTGTTAAAAAGTCATGCTTTTTGATTGAAAATTCAACTGTTTTTTTTTAATTTGCCTTTTTTGGTTGAAAATTCAAATATTTTCGTAAAAAATTTACTTTTTGTTAAAAATTCATATCTTAGTGTTGAAAATTCAACTGAAATCTTCTTTGGAGGAAAATTTCACTACTTTTTTTTTTTTTTTTTTTTTTTTTTAAATTTGTCTTTCCAATGTAAACATTCATTTATTTTAGTAGACATTGCATCTTTCTTGGTGGAAAATGCAATTATTCTGTTGAGAATTTGTCTTTTTGGGTTAAAAATTGAACTATTTTCGTAAAAAATTTACTTTTTTTCATTCAATTTTTTTTAAATTTATCTTTTTAATTTAAAATTTGTCTATTTTAGTAGAAATTGCATCGTTCTTGGAGAAAAATGCAACTGTTTGGTTGAAAATTCAATAATTTTGTCAAAGAGTCATGCTTTTTGGTTGAAAATTCGTCTCATTGGATTAAAAATTCAACTTCTTTAAGTAAAAATGCAACTTTTTGGTTGACAGTTGATTTTCTTGGCTTGAGGATTCAACTATTTTGTTAAAAAATGTAGTTTGAACCGCTTTTTTAAGGAATCAACTGCGTGGATAAGAGTTGAAATACTTTGTTGAAAATTTATTTTTTTGAATGAAGGTTTATCTCATTGATTAAAAATTGCATTATTTTGTTAGAAATTAATTTTTTTCTAAAAATTCATATTTCCTGGTTGAAAATTCAATTTTTGTACAGAAAATTCGTCTTTTGGCTTGAAGGATAAAAAATTTCGATGACATGTTTTTCTTTTATGACTGAAAAACCTTTATTTGTTGAAATATTAACTATTACACTCTTTTGTTGCGAATTAATCTTTTTAGATGGAAAATTCAATTATTTTGTTGAAAATTCAAGTCTTCTTTATAGTAGAAATTTTTTTTTGTTCACAATAAATAAATAAATTTGCAAATTTTACTTTTGTATCTGAAATATTGTTTTATTCCGTTTATAAAAGATCCTACGTTAAAAATATCACAAGATAAAAATGCTGGTATTTTATTACCAGTCAGAGGATTTTAAATATTTTTGGGAATTTTAAAAGAATCCAAGGAATTTTGAATAGATTCCAATAATTTGAAGGGATTTAAAGAATTTTAAAGGTTTTAGGGTTATATTTAAAAATTCCAAGACATTTTCAAGAATTTTAAAAATTTTGAAGGGATTTAAAATTTAAAGTGATTTTAAATGATTTGAAATGTTTTAGGGTATTTTAAAAAAATTGATGTAATTTTCGGTTCAGTTTTTATTCCAAAGGATTTGAAAGCTTTTAACGAATTTTTGAAACTACCTGAGAATCTTAAATAGTTTCAAAAAGTTTCAGGGGATTTCAAAGGATTTGAAATTTTTTAAGGTATTTAAAAAAATTCCAAGGAATTTTCAAGATCTTGAGAAATTTCATGAGATTTCAAAACATTTTAAAGGATTTGAAATATTCTAGAAAATTTAAATAGATTCCAAAGAATCTTTAATTGATTTCAATAATATGAAGACACTTCAAAATATTCCAAATATTTTAGGGTATTTAAAAAGATTCCAAGGCATTTTCAAGAGACTAAAAAATTTAATGGGGTTTCCAAGGATTTTATTGATTTTGAGGGACTGGATAAAATTTTAATTTGGTTTTATAGGACGTATCATGTTTTAGGATAATTTAAAACATTCCAAGGAATTTTAAAAGCTCTCAAGGTATTTAATAAATTTTTGAGAATTTTTTTAGAATCTTTTAAAATACTCTAAAATATCTAAATTCCTTGGAAATATTTTGAAATATATTGAAACATTCTAAAGCTTTTGGCACTTCCTTGGAAATTTTAAAACTACCCTAAAAGTTTTCACAAAATTTGCATTACGTTTAAATTATTGAAACCTATTTGAAATTCCTTGAAATATTTTTAAATATCCTAAATTCTTTTTAATTCCTTTGAAATCCCTTGAAAAATTTGCAGGTATCCTAAATTATTGAAATCTATTAAAAATTCTTTTGAATCTTTTAAAATATCCTAAAATATTTTAAATCTTCTGTAATTCCTTGAAAATTTGTAAAGCTCTTGAAAATTCGTGGAAAGTTGCAAAATACACTAAAATCTTTAAAAGCATTTAGAATACCTTCAAATTATTGAAATCTACTAAAAATTCTGTGGAATATTTTAAAATACTATAAAATGTTTAAAATCCATTGAAAACTTTTGAAATCCCTTAAAGCTTTTTAAAGCTTTTGAAAATTCAATGGGCTTTTTAAAAATACCCAAATTGAAAATTCTTAGGAATTTTTAAGTATACCTTTGAATCCTTGCAATCCTTTGGTAACCCTTGAAATTATTGAAATTCATGAAAAAAAATTTAAAATCTTTTAAAATACCCTAAAATATTAAAAATCTTCTGAAATATTTTAAAATCCCTTGAAACTTTTTTAATCTCTTGAAAGTTCTTTGAAATCCTTTTAAATCCCTTGAAATTTTTAAAAGCTATTGAAAATTCCTTCGAATTTTAAAAATATCCTTAAATCAATAAAATATTCTTAAATCATTAAAATCCTTCGGAATCTTTTAAGATGATTGAAATCTATTCAAAATGCTTTTGAATCTTTTAAAATATCCCAAAATTCTCCAAATCTTCTGTAATTCCTTGAAAATCTTTTAAGCTCTTGAAAATTCGTGGAAAGTTGCAAAATACACTAAAATCTTTAAGAACATTTGGAATACCTTTAAATTATTAAAATTTACTTAAAAACTCTGTGGATTATTTTAAAATAGTCTAAAATATTTCAAATCCATTGAAATCTTTTGAAATCTCTTGGAACTTTTTAAAGCTTTTGGAAATTCCATGGACGTTTTAAAAATACCCTAAAATTTTTCGGATTCTTTGGAATACCTTCAAATTATTTAAATCTATTTAAAATTCCTTGGAATATTTTTAAATGCCCTAAAATTTTTGAAATCTTCTGAAATCCCTGGAAACTTTTAAAAGCCATTGGAAATTCCTGGGGATTTTTAAATATACCTTAGAATCCTTAAAATCCTTTGGAAACCCTTAAAATTATTGAAATCTATTTTAAAAAATTTAGAATCTCTTAAAGTACCCTAAATTCTTTGAAATCTTTTAAATCCCTTGAAACTATTTAAAGCTTTTGAAAATTCCTTGGAATTTTTAAATATACCCTAAAATCTTTAAAATCCTTTGCAGTCCCTTAAACTGATTGAAATCTACAAAAAATTGGTTGCAATAATTTAAAATACCCTAAAATATTTTTAAAAAATTTTAATATTTCGAAATCCCTTGAAACTTTTTATAACTCTTGAAAATTCCTTAGAAGTTGTGAAAATATCCTAAAAGCTTTTAAATCCTTTGAAATCCCTTAAAAATTTTCAAAGCTCTTGAAAATTCCTCGAAATTTTTAAAAATACCCTGAAACCTTTAAAATCCTTTGGAATTCCTTAAAAATATTGAAATCTATTAAAATTTTGTTGAAATATTGTTAAATACCCTACAATATCTGAAATCCCTTGAAGCTTTTTAAAAATTCCTTATATTTTTTTGAAAATACTCTAATATCTTTTAAATTCTTTGGAATCCTTTAAAATTATTAAAATCTATTGGAAAAAATTCGTTGGAATTTTTTTAAATACTGTAAAACATTTAAAAATCTAAAAATTATTTTTTTGAAGACAATTTGCATGTGGCAGCCGTGATAACAATAAATTATAAAATTAAAAACTGCTTTATTCCGTTTGTTAATGATTCAACATTAAAAATGTTATAAGATTAAAATGTTAGTCTCTAAATATGAATGGTTTTGCGACAATCCTGATATTTAAACTCTAAACTAAAATTGACATTTTTATTTAAAATTGTTAATAAAAACATCCCCTCTCTCAATTTTCTGAATACCTATAGTCTTCAGAAATCTCATTTGCATCAAAGTGTCAAATAACAAACACGAATAGAGATTTTTTTGTATCCTTCTCGTGACTGGCCCATCAGTAGATAATATTTATATAAATAGATACTGATAATACTACTCGCAGCCTGGAGATTTACTGCTGTTGAATGTCGATGTATTTTTAACGATCATTCCAACACTATCAGGAAATTTTTTCCCGGATAATAAATTCTTATTTAATCGGAGGACGCTTTTCTCTTTAGGTGATATCCTATTACGTTATCCATAGATCAATTTGAAACTTTTAGACTTTTCGAATTCAAACTTTCCGAGAAAAGATTTTTCGAAATTGGATTCTTTTCCGGATTTTTTGGATTTATTATAAATATATTTAAGGATGAATGAATTTATTGCAGAGAAATAATATTTTCTACCAACCATTCTTTTTGAGATTAGCCATCTGGATTTTAAATATCTTCCAATATTAAATCAATTATAATGAATATTCCCTGAATAATTAATGGTTGGAATTTTATATTTAGAATTTTTCACTTTACTTTATATTGGACAAAACATTTTTTTATAATACTGGAGGAACATAATTTTGTGATCGATGATACTAATAATAATACTAGAGCGAAATATTTATTTCAAACATGTTTCTTTCTTGAGAACATTGATTTTTTTTGAATCATGAAATATTATCGAAAGTGGCCGCAGATCAGGGAAAACCTTATCAGGGATTATGAAAAAAATAGGAAAAATGTAGGGAATTTCTGTAAGAAAATTGTGAAACTGTAAAATTATTTGAGGGACTTTTCTGAATTTTCTTGAATTCTTAAAAAAAATGTAGGGTATTTTAAACGATTTCAAGGACTTTTTAATAGATTTCAATAATTTGAAGGGATTTCAAAGAATTTTTAGTATTTTAGGGTATTTTTGAAAGTTCTAGGTAATTTTGAAGAGCTTTACATTTTTTTTTAAGATTTGAAATACTTTAGTATATTTTAAAACATTTCGAAGAATTATTATTGGATTTAAGTAATTTGAAAGAATTTCTAACGATTTAAAATATTTTAGGGTATTTATAAAACGTCAAAGGAATTTCCAAGATATTCAAAAAGTTTCAAATGATTTCAAAGGATTTGAAATATTTTAGTATATTTTTAAAACTTCGAAGTAATTTCCAAAAGCTTAAAAAAGTTTAAAGGTATTTCAATATCTTTCAATGGATTTTAAAGATATTAGAGGGTATTTTTAAAAACTTTCAAAAGTTTCAAGGAATTTTTAGTATATTTTAATAATTTGAAGGTATTCCAAAATGATTTAAAAGAGTTTAAGGTATTTTTACAACTTTCAAGAAATTTTCAAGAACTCTAAAAAGTTTCAAGGGATTTCAAAATATTTTAAATATTTTAGGGTATTTTAAAAGATTCCAAATAATTTTTAATAGATTGCAATAATTAGCTTTGAAGTTAGGGTATTTTTTTCATTTCAGGGAATTTTGAAGAGCTGTTCAAAATTACAAGAGACTTCCAAAGACTTGAAATATAATATTATAGGATTTTTTAAAAGACTTTTAAAATTTCCAAAAAGATTTTTCAAAAGATTCGAAATATTATAGGGTATTTTAAAAGATTCCAAAGAATTTTTAATAAATTTCAAGAATTTGAAAGTACTTTTAAAACTTTAAAGGAATTTTCAATAGCTCTAGAAAGTTTCAAGGTGTTTCCAAAGATTTAAATAAATTTCTAATATATTTCAATAATTTTAAGGGATTCCAAAAGATTTTAAAGATTTTATGATATTTTTACAAATTTCAATGAATTTTCAAGAACTTTAAAAATTGTCAAGGGATTTCAAAGGATTTAGAAGATTTTATGATATTTTTAAAACTTCCAACTAATTTTTAAAAGTGTCTAGGTTTTTCAAGCGGCTTAAAATGTTTTAGTCCTCAGGGTATTTTAAAAAATTTTAAGGAATTTTTAAGAGATTTCAATAATTAAATTTTGAAGAATTTTAAAAATATTGAAAAGAATTTCAAAGGATTTGAAATACCTTAGGGTAATTAAAATATTGTAGGGTATTTTAAAACATTTCACGGAAGCTATTCCAAAATATTTGTAATATTTTAGGGTATTTTAAAAGATACCAAATAATTTTTAATAAATTTCAATAATAGGCTTCAAAAAGTTTTAAGGGATATCAAATAATTTAAAATATTTTAGGGTATTTTACAAAATTCTAAGGAATTTGTAAGAGATTTCAATAATTAAATTTTAAAGAATTTTAAAAAGATTGAAAAGGATTTCAAATACTTTAGGGTATTTACAATATTTTAGGGTATTTTAAAACATTTGATGGAAGCTGTTACAAAAGATTTTAAATATTCTAGGGTATTTTAAAAGATTCCAAATGATTTTTAATAAATTTCAATAATAGGCTTCAAAAAGTTTTAAGGGATTTCAAAATATTTTAAATATTTTAGGGTATTTTAAAAGATTACAAACAATTTTTAATAGATTTCAGTAATTAGCTCTAAATAGTTTCAAAAAGTTTCAAAGCATTTCAAATATTTTAGGGTATTTTTTTTAATTTCAGGCAGTTTTGAAGAGCTATTCAGAATTTCAAGGGGTTTCAAAAGACTTGAAATATAATATTATAGGGTATCTTAAAAGACTCCTAAATTTTTTAAAAAGATCTGAATAAAGTTAAAGAATTTCGAAGGATTTGAAATATTTTAGGGTATTTTAAAAGAGTCCAAGGAATTTTTAGTAGATTTCAATAAATTTAACGTATTGCAAATGATTTGAAAGATTTCCAGGAGCTTACAAATTCCAATGAATTTTCAAGAATTTTAAAAAGTTTCAAGGGATTTCAAAGGATTTAAAAGATTTTATGATTTTTTTAAAACTTCCAACTAATTTTTAAAAGTTCCTAGGCTTTTCAAAGGGTTTAAAATGTTTTTGGCCTCAGGGTATTTGAAAAAAAATCTAAGGAATTTTTAAGAGATTTTAATAATAAAATTTTAAAGAATTTTATAAAGATTGAGAAGAATTTAAAAGGATTTTAAATACTTTATGGTATTTACAATATTTTAGGGTTTTTAAAACATTCCACGGAAGCTATTCCAAAATATTTTTAATATTTTAGGGTATTTTAAAAGATTCCAAATAATTTTAAATAAATTTCAATAATAGGCTTTAAAAAGTTTTAAGGGATGTCAAAATTCAAAATATTTTAGGGTATTTTTAAAAATTTCAAAGAATTTTGGAGCGCTCTACAAAATTTCAAAATATTTGATATTGGATATTTGATATTGGATTTTAAAGAACTTGAAAAATTTCGAAGAGATTTCAAAATATTTGAAATATTTTAGGGTATTTTAGAAGATTGCAAGGTATTTTATAAGATTTCCGGGGATTTTAAAGGATTTTAGGGTATTTTTAAAACTTCCAAGAAAATAAAAAAAATTTCAAGTTATTTCAATGGATTTAAATATTTTTATAAATTTCAAAAGTTTAAAAGCAATTTTTGATCAATTTCAATTATTTTAATGGATTTCAAAGGATTTGAAATATTTTGGGGTTTTTTGAAAAATTCTAACTCTCAGGCATTTTCAAGAGATTAAAATGTTTTGTAGGAATTTTAGAAAATTTGAAAGATTTCTGGGGATTTTATAACATTTCCAAGGATTTCAATAATTTTAACGAATTTTATAAGCTCTGAAAGTATTTCAGTACATTTTCCAAGATTTCAGGAAATATTAGATTTCATAGATTTTCACGGGATTTTGTAATATTTTAATGGACTTCAAACTGGACTTGCAGTTTTCTGAATTAATTTGAAACTTACTGAATTTAATTAATTAAAATTTTTTTTTTCTATTCACTTGATTTTTTTTAATTCACCTTCAATTTTTATGAATTTTATCTAATTCTTCTCATTGCCCTGATGGCATTTTTTAACCATATTTTGAATTTTTCCAATTCTTTTGAATTTAACATGACGTGTTTTGAAGTCCTATGAATCGAATTCTTTTTCATTATTTTTAATTTAAAAGAACTTTCACATTATTAATGCACATTAGTCATATTTAGTCACTTTTTGGGATAGAAATTAGTCTACTTTTTGTCAAGTTTGCGTTTTAAGTAAATGCAAAATTGTTTTATTATATTTATAAAATATTATATCTTAACAATTTTACAAGATACAAATTTTTGTCCTCAAGTATTAATGACCAGGGGGAAAAATAAGTCTTTGAAAGTGGATTACACATCTCAAAAAGTAATTGTACAAAAAGTAATATTCAAAAGAATAATTATTTTAAACTTTATCATTTTCTATACAAAAATGGGTAGTTTTCAAAACCTAACTTTTTTCCTATAAATAATAAATTTGCCGACTTTCATTGATAGCTGTTTTTTTCTAGAAGAGAAAAAAATTGTATAAATTAAAATTAGAAATCCTTTAAAAACTGAAGTTTTTCTGCCCTCTTGGTTTCGAAAAGTTTGAAAAATAATTTACCTTGATAGGAACGTAAGTTCTATTATTTCGGTCTTAGGATCAATTTGAATAAAAAAGACTAGGAATATTCCGAGTCAATACATTAATTATAAAAAAGTTACAATCTTGCAACGTTGTGACCTCAATCTGTTGGTCATCCTCAGGCAAATTATACCTAATAAAAATGTTATAAAATTCTTTTAGCTAATTAAAAAAGTTATGTCATAGAACCAATTGTAAATAATAAACTCAATTTACCTAAAAAAAATCTTTTTTAAGGTTTAAAAAAAATTAAAATAATTTTTTTTCAAGAAATTAAGAATTGTGGATTCAAAATAATTTTTTTTCTTTAATTCAAGAATAAAAAAATGATTCAAAAATAATATACACCAACATTTTGGACATGACCCCCATTCAAATTAGACCTTCAATTTCCAGACGTTATAAGAAAATTTAGGTTGAAGTCTCGCGAGATTAAGTCAAGGATAAACTTGAATCAGGTGTGAAAAAAATATTTACTTTTTATCAGATTGTATAGGGCTTACTTCATCGCGAGCCTAGAATTGAGTAATAAAATAAAATAAATAAAAGTCTGCATTTGATAGCAATTCGGTCTGGTAAATATTCTAAATGAAATTCTTATGTCACCTGAAACTAGACATTCTTTGTAGGCGGTTTGTTTGATTAAGAATGATTCAGAATGATAACTGATGCGTAACTAAAATAGGAAAAAGCAAACAGTGGTGTAGTGAGATTGGTTGAAGACAGGTCGGGGAGGCTTTTGAAAATTGAATAATAATTGTTCAATCGTCCCTAATTTAATAAAAATTTAAAAAAATTGGCCAGATCCACACGCGCGCAACACCGACGATTCTTAACTCTTTTTTTTCTTATCTACGTCTCGGCGATGATAACGACACCGACAACTGCGGAATAATATTTCACAGTAGACAATTGGCTCGTGAGTAGGAGAGACCGTTTCGGTCGACTTAAAGACCGAATTTGTGCGCGTTCTGAAGGAATTTTCTCGTGACAATGAGAAGATTCAGGGACACCATGCTGGATTTCTCACCGATTTCGAATAATATTCGCCGGATTATACCGTAAGAGACACTACTTTATAAAAATTTAGCTACGGAAAATTAATACTAAAAAAAACTAAAAAAAACGATTAAAAAACTAAAAAGTAACTTGTTACAAGGAACTAAGTTACTGAAAAGTTACGTTATTTGTAACTTTTTTGGTAACCGGGAAATGGCCGGGAATTTAATTAAAAACCCGGGAATTTACTTCTGATCGTAGCAAAATTCAAGAAATATAATTTCACTTGGAACAGGGAATTTTTTAAAAGAATTATAATTCGGATTCAGAAGAAAGGAATTTAAAAAAAACCCCCTTTTCCATTTTTTTACATTGTTCGTTGCGAATTCATATTTTTTTTAGTTAAAAATTCATCTGCTTGGTTAAAAATTAAACTCTTTTGCTAAAAATTAATTATTTTGGTTGAAGATTTGTATTTTTGGCATAAAATTCGACTATTCCATTATTTAGAGATTCATCATTTTTAGTTGAAAATTGAACTATTTTGTTGAAAATTTATTTATTTTGTTAAAAAATCGATTTTTTTGTATAAAATTATCTTTCTCTTTGAAAGTTCGAAAAATCGGGAAATGGCCGGGAATTTAATTAATGAACCGGGGATTTACTTCTGATCGTAGCAAAATTCAAGAAATATAATTTCACTTAGAACAGGGAATTTTTTAAAAGAATTATAATTCGGATTTAGAAGAAAGGAATTTACAAAAAAAAACCTTTTCCAAGTCAGAATTTGTCACAATTTGAAATTTCCCTCTTTTAAATTTTAGATAATAGATATAATAGAGCATTTTTTTACATTGTTCGTTGCGAATTCATATTTTTTTAGTTAAAAATTCATCTGCTTGGTTAAAAGTTAAACTCTTTTGTTAAAAATTAATTATTTGGGTTAAAGATTTGTATTTTTGGCATAAAATTCGACTATTCCATTATTTGAAGATTCATCATTTTTAGTTGAAAATTCAACTATTTCGTTGAAAATTTACTTATTTTGTTAAAAAATCTTCTTTTTGGTTAAAAATTCAAGTACTCCAATTAAATATTTATTATTTCAGTTGAAAATTCATCTTTTAGGTTGGAAATAAAATTATTTGATTAAAAGTTGAATTCTTTTGTTAAATTTTGTTGTTGTTCAAGGTTCATCATTTTAATCTAAAATTCATATCTGGCTGAAAATGTAAAACTACTTTGGTGAAAATCAATTTATATTTTTTTGGTGAAAATTCATCTACTTGATTGAACATTGGTATTTTGCATTTAAAAATTAAAATGTTTAAAAATGTATGTAATTTGTGGAAAATTCGTCTTTTTTTTGTAGAAAATTAATCTTTATGGTTGAAAATTCGTATTTTTTGCATAAAATTCGACTATTCCAGTTGAAGATTCATTATTTTTAGTTGAAAATTCAACTATTTCGTTGAAAATTTACTTATTTTGTTAAAAAATTGATTTTTTTATTTGTATAAAATTATCTTTCGCTTCGAAAGTTAATCTTCTTTTGAAAAAATTCTTCTTTTTGGTTAAAAATTCAAGTATTCCAATTAAATATTTATTATTTTAGTTGAAAATTCATCTTTTAGATTGGAAATAAAATTGATGTGATTGAAAGTTAAACTTTTTTGTTATTTTTTTTTTGCATGAAGATTCATGGTTTTCATTTAAAATTCGTCTTTGTTTGAAAATGTAACTACTTTTTTGAAAATCAATTAATATTTTTTTGTTGAAAATTCAACTACTTGATTGAACATTGATATTTTGCATTCAAAAATTCAATTGTTTAAAAATGTATGTACTTTGTGGAAAATTCTTCTTTTTTTGTAGAAAATTAATCTTTATGGTTGAAAATTTGTATTTTTGGCATAAAATTCGACTATTCCAGTTGAAGATTCATCATTTTTAGCTGAAAATTCAACTATTTCGTTGAAAATTCACTTATTTTGTTAAAAAGTCGATTTTTTTGGTATGAAATTATGTTTTTCTTCGAAAGTTAGTCTTCTTGTTTAAAAATTTTTCTTTTTGGTTAAAAATTCAAGTACTCCAATTAAATATTTATTATTTTAGTTGAAAATTCATCTTTTAGGTTGAAAATAAAATTGATTTGGTTGAAAGTTAAACTTTTTTGTTATTTTTTTAATGAAGATTCATGGTTTTAATTTAAAATTCATCTTTGTTTGAAAATGTAATTACTTTTTTGAAAATCAATTAATATTTTTCTGCTGAAAATTCAACTACGTGATTGAAGATTGGTATTTTGCATTTAAAAATTCAGCTGTTTAAAAATGTATGTACTTTGTGGAAAATTTGTATTTTTTGTAGTAAATTAATCTTTCTTTCTTTATGGTTGAAAATTCGTATTTTTGGCTTAAAATTCGACTATTCCAGTTGAAGATTCATCATTTTTAGTTGAAAATTCAACTATTTCTTTGAAAATTCACGTCTTTTGTGAAAAAGTCGGGTTTTTTGGTATAAAATTACGTTTTTCTTTGAAAGATAATCTTTTTGTTCAAAAATTCTTTTTTTTGTTGTTAAAAATTCAAGTACTTCAATTAAATATTTATTATTTTAGTTGAAAATTCATCTTTTAGGTTGGAAATAAAATTTATTTGGTTGAAAGTTAAACTTTTTTGTTATTTTTTTTTATGAAGATTCATGGTTTTAATTTAAAATTTATCTGTGGTTGAAAATGTAACTACTTTGTGGAAAATCAATTAATATTTTTTTTTGGTGAAAATTCAACTACTTGATTGAACATTGATATTTTGCATTCAAAAATTCAACTGTTTAAAAAAGTATGTACTTTGTGGAAAATTCGTCTTTTTTTGTAGAAAATTAATCCTTATGGTTAAAAATTCGTATTTTTTGCATAAAATTCGACTATTCCAGTTGAAGATTCATCATTTTTAGTTGAAAATTCAACAATTTCGTTGAAAATTCACTTATATTGTTAAAAAATCGATTTTGTTTATATAAAATTATCGTTCTCTTCGAAAGTTGATATTCTTGTTCAAAAATTCTTCTTTTTGGTTAAAAATTCAAGTAAATTAAATATTTATTATTTCAGTTGAAAATTCATCTTTTAGGTTGGAAATAAAATTATTTGATTAAAAGTTAAACTCTTTTGTTGATTTTTTTTTTGGTTGAATGTTCATCATTTTAATCTAAAATTCATCTCTGGCTGAAAATGTAAAACTACTTTGTTGAAAATCAATTTATATTTTTTTGGTGAAAATTCAACTGCTTGGTTGAAAATTGATATTTTGCATTGTAAAATTAAACTGCTTAAAAATATATGTACTCTGTGGAAAATTCGTATTTTTTTGTCGAAAATTATTCTTCATGGTTGAAAATTCATCTTTTTTGGCATAAAATTCGACTATTCGAGTTGAAGATTTATAACTTTTAGTTGAAAATTCAACTATTTTGTTGAAAATTCACGTATTTTGTTAAAAAATCGATTTTTTTGGTATACAATTATCTTTTTCTTTGAAAGTTAATCTTCTTGTTTAAAAATTCTTCTTTTTGGCTGAAAATTCAAGTACTTCCGTTAAATATTTATTATTTTAGTTGAAAATTAATTTTGGTTAGAAATCAGATTATTTTTTGAATGTTAAACTATTTTGTTAAATTTTTTGTTTGAAGATTCATCGTTTTAATTAAAAATTCATTCCTTTGGTTGAAAAATGAGCTGTTTAATTGAAAACTTGTTTATTCTTTAGATGTTTTTTGGTTGAAAATTAATTTTTTTTCTAACTGAAAATGTAACTATTATTCCAGTTCAATATTCTATCATTTTTGTTAAAAATTCACCTCTTTGGTTGAACATTCATTTTTCGAGTAAAAATTTCATTATTCAATTTTTGGTTGAAAAATTATCTTTTTTAGTTGAAAATTCTTAATTTTTGATAGAAATTAATCGTCTTCTTGAAGAATAATCTTTTTGGTAAAAAAAATTGTTTGAAATTGTAACTATTTCGTTGAAAGTTAGTTTTTTGTCGTTGAAAGTAATTTTTTTAACTGAAAATTTAACTTATTCCAATTGATAGTTCCATAGTTGCCGTTGAAAACTCATCTGTTTTGTTAAAAATCAATTTTTTCGTTTGCACATTAAACTATTTCAGTTGAAGATTCATTGTTTTAGTTGAAAACTCTTATGGTTGGCTGAAAATCAATTTTTTTAACTGAAAATGTTACTATTCCATTTTCGGTTGAAAATTATTATTTTTTTAGTTCAAAATTCAACTATTTGACTGAAAATTTGTCTCGTTTAATTAAAAATTAAACTATTTCGTCCAAAATTCGTGTATTTTGATGAAAAATTGTATTTTTTTGGTAGATAATTAATTTTTTTATTCGAAAATTAATCTTATCAAAAAATGTATCTGGCTGAAAATTAAATTGTTTCAATTAAGTATTTATCATTTTTGTTGAAAATTCAGCTCTTTGGTTTAGAATTTCACTATTCCAGTTGAAGATTCACAATTTTATTTAAAAATTCATCACT
This sequence comes from Andricus quercusramuli, assembly GCA_932178445.1. Lineage (NCBI taxonomy): Eukaryota > Metazoa > Arthropoda > Insecta > Hymenoptera > Cynipidae > Andricus > Andricus quercusramuli. Next base: position 169,531 of record CAKNXH010062786.1, read on the forward strand.
TTGGTTGAAAATTGAACTATTTTGTTGAAAATCCATTTGTTTTTGTTGGAAATTAATTTTTTCAACTGAAAGTTTAACTATTCCATTTTTTGTAAAAAATTGATATTTTTTTTAGGGGAAGATTTACCGAGAAAATTTGATATACATATTTCTACCAACAAAATTTTGAATTTTGAATTAAAAGCTATTAAATGCTACAAAAAAATGAATTTAAAACTAATTAGTCGAATCCTCTACCAAAACAGTAATTTTCAAGCAAACAATTGCTTTTTCAACCAAAAAAGATGAAGTTGCTACCAAAAGAGTTGAATTTTCAACTTTTTCAATAAAATTGTTTAATTTTCAGCAAAATAATTAAATTTATAATCAAATAGTTGCATTTCGATCCAAGGAGATTAATTTGTTAAATAATAATTTTTTTTTTAAAGACGATTTCTCTCTTTGGTTAAAATTTTAACTATTCCATATTTTGTTGTAAATTAATCCATTTTAGTTGAAAAAACTCAATTATTTCGTGGAAAATTTATGTATTTGGTTGATCATTGAACTATTTGGTTGAAAATTCAACTATTGGGTTGAAAATGAACTTTTTTCGTTAAAAATTCAGATTTTCTGTGTTGAAAATTTAATTCTTTTGTAAAAAATTCGCCTTTGCTGTTTGAAAAATGTATCTCTTTAGTAGTATCCTTTTTGGTTAAAAGTGGAACTATTTGGGTGAAAATTAATCTTTATTTTTGAAAATTCATATTTTTTGCTTGAAAATTCAACTACTTGTGTATCAGTAAAACTACTTAAAAAATTTTTTCTTCTACCGATTCCTCTATGGTTAAAAAATTAACTATTTTGTTGAAAATTATTTGTTTTGTGACGAAATTTAAGTTTTTTAACTGAAATTTTAACTATTCCATTTTTGGTTGTAAATCAATTTTTTATTTTGTGAAAACTCAATTAATTTGTGGAAAATACATGTATCTGGTTGCTAATTGTACTATTTGGTTGATAATTCAAATATTGGGTTGAAAATTAACTTTCTTATTGAAAATTCAAATATTTTTGGATTGAAAATTAAATTTTTTTTTATAGAAATTTTTTTGTTTTTGTTTGAAAATTCATCTCTTTTTAGTAGAAATTTCATCGTTTTTGCGTAAAAGTGCAACTGATTGGGTGAAAGTTAATATTTTTTGTTGAATTTTTGTTTTTTATTGTCATATTTTTTGGTTGAAAATTCAACTACTTGGGTAAAAATAAAATTACTTGGTTAAAAAATAATTTTTTTTGTGACGATTCCTCTCTTTGGTTAAAAATTTAACTATTTTGTTGAAAATTAATCTTTTTGTGACGAAAATTAAGTTTTTAACTTTAAATTGTAACTATTTTATTTTGGATTATGAACTGATCTTTTTTAGTTGAAAACTCAAGTATTTCGTGGAAAATTCATGTATTTGGTTGAAAATGCATTTTTTCTTAGCAGAAAATTAATCTTCTGGGTTGGAAATTCATCTGTTTGGTAGAAAATATAACTATGTGGTTGACACTTGAACTCTTTTGGTGGAAAATTCAACTATTGGGTTGAAAATTAACTTTTTTTGTTGAAAATTAAATCAGTCGGGTAAAAGTTGAACTAATTGGTTAAAAAATCTTTTTTTTTATTAAAGATTCATCTCCTTAGTTCAAATTTGAACTATTTCAATTATTATTTTAATAATTATTATTTAATTATTCAAACAATGTTAATAATTAATTTTTAAAAATGGTAAATATTCCATTTTTGGTTGAAAATTCTTTTTTTTTCAATTAAAAAGTGCTAAAAATAGAGTTGGGCGGTTTCAGCTTTCCATAGCTCAATTAGATTTGTTCAAGAGCTAGCCAACGGTCGAGTGCATATCTGCCGATCGACGATACCATCTGAAAGTTCTTTCTGTTCTTTGTATTCTCACGCGATCTAATGAACTTGGTTAATAATATGTCTTTCTTACATCACAAAAGATTCTTACCGTCAGTGCCTCCCATTTTACGCAAGAAAATTTGACCTAATTAGTCCCTTTAGTGATTCATACTTCGTTTGCAGACTTCACACTATTTACCTGTTTTTAAGAAACTCCCCCTTTTTCTCATTTTCTAATTTTTTTCCTTAAAGTGCGAATTTAATTAATTTAGTTTCCGTGACAAAAATCCAGTCTCTGGAAAGAAAAAGTTTTCTATAGTTTCAAGAATTGAAATGATATTATTGTTTCTTATTACTATTTCTTAACAATTTTTGAAAAATTGGTTGAATTTTAATAAATCATGGCCTTTTTTCGGGGATAACTTTTTCTACAACTCTACTCTTTTCAATATTAAAGTAAATAATTTTCAAATAGAGTTATTTGTTCAGAAATATTTTATTAAAAAAAATCTTTCAACGATTGCAGCCATAGAAAAAATTATTTTCTAAATTGGAAACAATAGAGATGTAGATAATATTTTCCCCGAAAAAATAAGCCATTAATTAGTAATATTGGATCATTTTTTAAAAATTTTGTAAGCGACTGTAAGAAAAAATTCAACTGCAAAAAACATTGTTAAAATATATTTTCTTCATAAGTTTTAAACTTAAAAAAAAAAAAATGTTTTTCTTACATAATACATGACTGATAATATAATTTAAATTCTTAAAATCATAGAATTTTTTTTTTTTGACCTGAGTTTTCACAGAGACCTGAGTTTTCACATGACAACTACCTCAATAGAACCTAATAAGAAAATCCAACTATTTTTGGCGAAAAGTTAATTCTTTTTAGTTGAAAATTCAACTTTTTTATTTTTACTTCAATATTCACCTCTTTTAGTTAATTATTCTACTTTTTGGGTAAAAATTCAATTATCTGATTAAAAATTCAACTATTTGATTAGAAAAACAGAATTTTGGTGCGAAAATTCAACTATTCTGAAAAATGAACTTTCTTCTCGAAAATTCAACTATTTTCATGAAAATTCGTCTTTTTTGGTTGATTTAAGCGTTTATATTTTGTATTAAAAATTCCTCTCTTTGGTAAAAAATTTAACTATTTTGTTGAAAATTTATTTTGTTGATGTTGGAGATTAAGTTCCTTAACTGAAAATTTAATTGATCCATTTTTGTTAAAATTTGATTTTTTTAAATTGAAAATTCATGTATTTGGTTGAAAATTCATCTTTCTGGCAGAAAATTTAACTATTTGGTTGAAAATTCAACTGTTTGATTGAAAATGAACTTTTTTGTTAAAAATTTAATTTTTTTTATTTTAATTCAATTTGTTTGTAGAAAATTTGCCTCCTTGGTTTGAAAATTCATCTTTTTTGGTTCAAAATTATTCTTGATTGGTTCACGATTCAACTATTTTGTTGAATAATCGTCTTTTCTGTTTGAATTCAAGTGCTTTTTATTAAAAATTAAATTATTTTTTGTTGAAAATTTGTTTTTATTTGTTTGAAAATTATTTTTTTTTAATGAAAATTAAACTATTCCAGCCGAAGATTTTTTTTTTCAAAAGTTGCAAATTAATATTCTTGATTGAAAATTTATATCTTTTAGTTGAAAATGTATGTATTTGGTTAAAAATTCGTCTATTTTTGGTAGGAAATTAATCTTCTTGGTTGAAAATTTATACTTTTTAGTTTAAAATTCATGTATTTGGTTAAAATTTCGTATTTTTTGGTAGAATATTAATCTTATTGGTTGAAAATTCATCTTTCTGGCAGAAAATTTAACTATTTGGTTAAAAATTCAACTGTGTGATTAAAAATTTACTTTTTGGTTAAAAATAGATTGGTTGACGATTCAATTATTTGTTTAAATAATCGTCTTTTCGGTTTGAATTCAAGTGCTCTTTATTAAAAATTAAATTCTTTTTTGTTGAAAATTTGTTTTTATTGGTTTGAAAATTAATTTTTCAAATCGAAAATTAAACTATTCCAGCTGAAGATTCATCCTTTTTATTTTTTCAAAAGTTTTTAGTTGCAAATTCGTATCTTGGGTTAAAACTTCGTTTTTTTGTTGAAAATTAACTTTTTATCTGAAAATTCAACTATTCCGATTTGAGTTGAATATTCAACTATTTGGTTGAAAATTCATGTATTTGGTTAAAAATTCGTCTTTTTGGGTAGAAAATTAATCTTCTTAGTTTGAAATTTTTACTTTTTAGTTTAAAATTCATGTATTTGGTTAAAAAATTGAATTTTTTGGTAGAAAATTAATCTTTCTTAGTTGAAATTTCGTCTTTCCAGTAGAAAATTCAACTATTTCGTTAAAAATAGAACTATTTAGTTGAAAATTCAACTGCTTAATTGAAAATTCACTTTTTTGTTGAAGACTGACTTTTTTGTTAAAAATTCAATTAATGCAACTATTCCAGTGACAAATTCATCTTTTTCATTCATTGAGCGTTTTACTTTCAAATTCGTATCTTGTGTCAAAACTTCGTTTTTTTTTGTTGAAAATTAAATTTTTTTTATCTGAAATTTAACTGTTTAGATTTTAGTTGAATATTCAAATATTTGGTTGAAAATTGATATATTTTCTTAAAAATTCGTTTTTGCGATAGAAAATTAATTTTCTTGATTGAAAATTTATATTTTTCAGTCTAACATTCATGTATTTGGTTGAAAAGTGGCGTATTTTGTCGAAAATACGTCTTTTGGTAAAAAATTAATATTGGTTGAAATTTTATCTTTGTAGATTACAAAGGCAACAATTTGGTTAAAAATTCCACTTTTTTTGAAAATTTAATTTTTTTAATAATTCATCTTTCATGATAGAAAATTAACTTATGGTTGGAAACTGAACTATTTTATTAAAAATTCAACTATTTGATTGAAAATTAACTTTTTTGTTAAAAATTTAATTAATTCAACTATTCCAGTCGAAGATTCATCTTTTTCATTCATTCGAAAGTTTTGCAAAGTCATATCTTTGGTTTAAACTTCTTTTTTTTGTTGAAAATAAATTTTTTTATCTGAAAATTTATCTGTTCTGATTTTAGTTGAATATTCAACTATTTGGTTAAAAATTGATAGATTTTCTTAAAAATTCGTTTTTTGCGGAAGAAAATTAATTGGTTGAAAATTTATATTTTTTTGGTCTAAAATTCAACTTTCTGTTTAACAGTTGATGTATTTTGTTGAAAATTAACTTCTTTTTGAAAAAATTATCCTTACGGGTTTAAAAGTTGACTGTTGTCTAAAAAATTCGACTTTTTAGCTTAAAGACTATAAACTATTCCATTGAAAATTTATTTCTTTTGCTAGAAAATTAATCTTGTTTGCTTCAAAATTCAACTAATATTTTCATGATCCAAGCAAATTTGTCTTGTCTCAAGAAAATATACTTAAACAAATAAAATCCAGTTTCTTCAATATAATGAATTATTTTGAGACAAGAAATGTTTTGTTGGATCAAAAAATTATTGTATAGTCCCTATTCATGATGTTTTTTTCATTCAATATTAAGGCCATGTGACGAGTGGGTCACGTGACCGGATTCCTACCTTACCGACACTTTTTTTATTTGTAAGCTTATGTTCATACGAATAGCCACATCGAGTTGAAAATTTGGGATAATAAATAAGAAACAGTAAGAAATGCGGCTCTGGTCCTACATTTTTATAATTATGAAAAAAGTTTTTTTTTGTAAAAAATTTTTTTGTACTTTTTTCATAATTATTAGAATTTAGGACCAGAGCCGCATTTCTTAGTGCTTCTTATTTATTATCCCAAATTTTCAACTCGATATGGCTATTCGTGTGAACATATCTTTACAAATAAAAAAAGTGTCGGTAAGGTAGGAATCCGGTAACGTGACCCACTCGTCACATGGCCTTAAGTCGTTTTCCTGCATCTTGGATGGCACTCTCGACTGTTTTTACCATTTTTGAAATTAATTTTGAGTCTTTGAAGAAGCAAAAAGCTCGGGAAGAATTAATTGAAGCTTTGCTAAATTTTGACTTGGTTCTGACGAATCAATGCACTTTATCATTATGATGATCTGCTAGAAGATAAAACTTATCAGGCCATGTGGTAGGCCCGTTTTCAGAAAGTGCTTTCACACCGCCTATTACTATCTGGATTATCCACCAAGGAATGTCCCGACTCTTCAGGAATGGGAAAATAGTGAGCAGGATGGGGAAAGAACAGCAGTGGCTGTTAAACATTTTGCTCAACATGTTGCATCGCTACATGCCGATGGGGACATTGGTTTCAGCAAGGAATATGACGTCATCCAATCTGATACTGGGGACTACACTGTCGAAAATTCACAATTCGCTGAAAATAAGGCGAAGAACAGATACCTCAATATTCTTGCCTGTAAGTATATTTTGGTTATTTTATTTCAACCCCCCCCCCCCCATTCATCTTCCATAATTAGGGGGTGACCCCTAAGCATTAGCATTTCATGATGTCATCGGGATCCTTTGAGAAAAATATAGAAACTTAGCACGGACACGAACCACTTGAGCTGTGCTAATGTCTCGAAGTCGGTAAGGTAGAAATGTAGGATTAGAACGCCGCCGGCCCCAGGGCCACGGGAAAACAGGGATTATGTAACTTTTTAATTTTCTTTTTCACTTCTACTTTTTTTCAATTCACATTGGTTACATAATTGTTTTTTTTTCTTTTGACTTAAAATGTGAATACAAAACCATTTAAAAATTAATATTTTCGAATGGACGCATTTACAAAATTGAATGGTTCGGAATTTTTTAATTTAGAAATAAAGGTCCTAATAAGAAAAGGATTTTTATTTTATAATGTCTAAGAATCAATCATTTTAGGTTGAATTTTGATAATTAGATAATATAAAATTAAGAACGTTTGGAACTTAACAATTTTGAATTGAATTTATTGAATTTATGCTTCAAATTTTTTTAATTAATTGCAATTAAAAGCTTTAATGAAATTTCCACTAAAACCAGGAAATTTCAGTGAATTTATTTTTTGATCGGGAATTTTATATTTTTGATCTATTTCAATTTTAAATTGTTGTATTTTAAAGACTAATTGTAATATCGTTAAATTTTCATAGCTTGAATGTGAGAATTGGAATTTTTAAACCTTAAATATTTAATTGTTTACTTCATAACGTGAAAATTTTTTAATTTATCATTTTTAATGTTCATTTCAAGCCTGTCATTTAGTGATTTCTTCACTTTTGGTGGCTTTTATTACAAATATTTTATAGTCCAGTAATGAGCGTCTTATTAATAAAAGGATTTTTATTTTACGAGGTACAAAAATCAAGTACAAATAATTTCAAAGTCAAACATTAAAACTTGGATGTTTTAGATTGAAAATCCTACTAGTAGAAAAATGTTAATTTTGAAGCTTCCACTATTAAAAAAAATGATTTTTCAAGTTTTTTAAATTGAACCCTTTAAGAATAATTTGAAATTAAATTAAAAATTAATTCTTCAATAATTAATGTTTCAGAACAATCGAAATCGAATAATTTCAGATTAGATATTTAAAATTGGATATTTTAAAATTAGATTCTCTTGAAATTAAACAAATGTGAACTTATATGTTTAAATTATATAAAATCCTTCGTAGTTAAATAATTTTTAATTAAAGACGCTAAAAATCCAAAAATTTCAGTTTGATGGGTACTTTATAAAGTGAATAAATTTATTCTAATATCGTGTGAAATTATATAATTTTAAATTGATTTTTGATTGCTTTAAACGTAGAATAACGTAGAATTATTCAATTTTAAAAGCTTTATTTTAAAAATATTTCGTAAATATTCAATTTGAATTTTTCGTTTCAAGGTCTCGAGATAAAACTTGTTCAAATTTGGTATCTTGAGATTGTCTAATTTTCAAAACTGAATTAATTAATTAATATTACTTTTTATCAATTAATTTAGCTTTCAACATTAATTTTTTCAAATTAAGAATGTAACTATTCCACGTTTGGTTGAAAAGTTATATTTTATATTGAAAATTGACCTTTATAGTGAAAAATTCATGTGTTTTTAAAAAAATTTGTCTCTTTTGGTCGAAAGTAATTAATCTTCTTGGATTCATAATGCAACTGGTTCATTTGAGGATTCAACAATTTGGTAGAAAATTAAACTATTCGGTTGAAAATTAACTTTTTTGTTAAAAATTCTCATATTTTGGGTTGAGATTTGACCATTTGTTTAAAAATTAATCTATTTTTTTTTTAAATTTAACATTTTAATATCAAATTAATTCCTTTTGGCTTTAAAAGTCAACTGTTTTGTTCAAAATTAATGTAATTTCTTGAAATTTTGTTTTTTGGTAGAGCATTAATTCTCTTGCTGGAAAATGTATCACTTCGGTTAAAAATTCACCTTTTTTGCTTGAAAAATCATGTATTTTATTAAAAATTCTTCTTTTTCGATAGAAAATTAATCTTTGTGGTTGAAAATTTATCCTTTTTGGTAAAAATGCAACAGTTTGATTTAAAGTTAATCTGGTTTGATTGATGATTCGACAGTTTGGTAGGAAAGTTAACTATTCGTTGAAAATGTATTTTTTTGTTACAAATTTATATTTCTTGTTTGAATTGAACTATTCTGTTAAAAATTATACTATTTTTACGAAAATTCATCAAAAATTGGTTTAAAAATTAAACTATTTTAATGAAAATTTAACTTTTTGGTAGAAAATTAACGTTTTTGTTAAAAAGAGATTCTTTTGAGTTGAAAATTCAACAGTTTTGTAGATATTTCCTTTTGGCTTTAAAATTCAACCGTTTTGTTGAAAATTAATGTACTTTGTTAAAAATGTGTGTTTTTTGGCAGAACATTAATTCTCATGCTGTTTGATTCTAAATTAATCTGGTTTGATTCGTGATTCAGCAGTCTTCCCCTTTTTTTCTTAGTTTCCCATTTTTTCTTGAAATTCCCCCTTTTCCCCTTTTCTCTTTAAATATACGATATTTGAAATTGTAACCATTATTGAATAATAATTAAAGCAATTATATCACTTAAATAAATTATTTATGAATGAATAAGGTATACGTTTCAAGTGCTGACCATTAAAATTAAATACTGTTAAAAAAATGTGAAGATGAAACATTTTAAAGCAAGTTGAAAATATTAAAATATTAAAAGATTAACACAATTCAGTTGAAATGTACATAGTTAAATACCTAATTAAAAAGTGGAATATTCCAAATTCATCAACTGCAATTTTAAATATTCTAACTTCAGCAATTTTTAATTTTTTTAAATCTTTGCTTGAAAATTTAACTATTGTAGAAACCTTTTTTTTTGTTGAAAATTAATTTTTTTGATTTCCCAATCGTACTATTCCATTTGTGGTTAAAAATGGATATTTTTTTAGTCGGAAATTCAACTATTTGGTTGCAAATTCATGAATTTCATTCAAAACTTATATTTTTAGCAGAGAATTGGTTACAAGTTTAATTATTTTGGTGGAAATATATTTATTTTGTTGAAAAGCTGTCTTTCTGGTTGAAAATCAAACTAATTTGTTGAAAATTCATTTTTTTAAACTAAGAAGTGCAATTTTTGATTGAAAATTATTTTTTCTATTGAAAGCTTATATTTTTTAATTCAACTGTATTGTAGAAAGTTCTTTTTTTTTGGCTCAAAAATTCAATAATTTTGTAGAAAATTGATTTTTTCATTTGAAAATGAGTTTCTTGAAATGAAAATGTAGCAATTCCATTTTTGTGTCAAAGTTGATCTTTTTTATTTTGAAAATTCAACTATTTGGTTAAAAATTTATGTAATTTGTTAAAAATTCAACCATTTTCTGTAGAAAATTAATCTTCTTGCTTTAAAATTCGACATTTTGAATACAATTTTTTTTCTTTATTGACTATAAAATCTTTTCTGGCTGAAAACTCAGCTCTTTTTGAAAATTTGTGTTTTCGGATTAAAGATTCAACTGTTTCGTAGAAAATTTGAATTTTCTCTCGAAAATTGGACAGTTTGGTAAAGAATTAAACTAATTGGTCGAATTTTGAACTACTTCGTTAAAAATTCATAATTTTAGTTTATGTTTCTTTTGTTTGTTGAAAACTAAGTTTTTAAGTAAAAATATAAATATTTGGTTGAAAATTAACTTTTTCATTAAAAATTCATATTTTCGTGTTAAATTTGGGAGAAAATTCAGTTTTTTCAATTGAAAATTAATTTTTTGAAACGAGAATATAACTATTCGATTTTTGGTTAAAAACTGATGTTATTAATTCAACAATTCAACTATTTCGTCAAAAAATTATCTTATTTATTGAAAATGCAAAATTGCAAAATTTAAAAATAAATTTTTCGCTCAGTTGCCATTTTTTTGAAAATGTGCAAAAACAAGTTGAATATGTCGAGCCTGAAATTTATTCAGCTTGAATTAAAGAAACCTATTTTTATTTTTCAGAAAAAATTTTTGTCGTAAGTTAGGATTTTTGGGATTTCATTTTTTTTGCGATTTTGGAACGTTATAAAGACCAAGAAAAAATTTTTTCCCATGACTAAAAAATAATAACATGTTTCTTTGGTTCAAGCTGACATAATTTCAGGTTCGAATCAACTCAAAAAACATGTTTTTGTATATTTTAAAACAAATTTTAATGATGCAACATTTTTTTTATTTAACAAATTTTTTAATTGTAAATTTAAGAAAAGAGTTTATGGTTTACCCCTAAGGGTTCTTTGATTTTCCGGCAATTAATTTAAATTTTATCTTCCAGATGATCATAGTCGAGTGCAATTGCTGTCGTGTGGAGGTGGGCCGCCGAAAAAGGGTCAGGATTACGTGAATGCGAATTATATAGACGGTTGGCAACGGGCTCGAGCGTACATCGGCACTCAAGGTCCTCTGCCTCCAACGTTCGACGGCTTTTGGCGCATGGTGTGGGAGCAACGAGTGTCCATCATCGTGATGATCACTAATTTAGTCGAGCGCGGTCGTGTAAGTTTTCTATAATCATAGCTCTTTACGATTCCTCGAGCTTTGCTCTTTCTCTTTATTATTCCACGGGAGTATAGCCCTGATTGTGAGAATTTTTACTCCTTGAACAGCACTCAAATTGGAATTCATACAAGATAGATTAACTAATTGTCAGTTTAGCAAGAGACGTAGAATAGGGTCATCAACACATTTTTTTTTGGCTCAAAGTTACATTTTTTATAAACTTTGACTCCTAAAGAATTAACTGTGAAATTAAAACCTAATTTTGTGTTTTCAATAATTTGTAATAATTAAAAAATTATAAAATATCGATTTTTAAATACAAAACCTGCTCGAAAAAAACCATAGTTCGAAACCATAGTTCTAAACCATAGTTCTAAACCATAGTTCGAAACCATAGTTCGAAACCATAGTTCTAAACCATAGTTCTAAACCATAGTTCGAAACCATAGTTCTAAACCATAGTTCTAAACCATAGTTCGAAACCATACTTCGAAATACGGGGTGTGACGTCGTACGCTTTCAAAAAGCAAGAAAATAAATGTTTCAGTTTGATTAGGGCAATAAAAATAATTAAAAATCCACGTTTTTTGGTTATAAATAATTATTTCACAGAGAATCAGCACGCCTGGAAACATTAAGTCCAGTTTGGATAATTTACCAAAAGAACTTATTGCTGATTATAATTTCTTAATGTACACGAGCAAAAAACGGAAAAATTTCTAGTTTTAATCGTTTTTACGTAAAATTGCAACATTTAGCGTTTATTTATTTCCATTTTTGTAAATGAAAAAGCATGAACCTCCATGGTCCAAATTATTTAGAAAATATTGAAAGCGTATGACGTCACGCCGAGGTGGCGACATGGCGCGACAGAAAGAAAAGTTTGAAAGGGGAATAAATATCTCTTTAAAGAAAAAATCACAAAAGAGAATTTTTTCAATTATAATCTTATTATTAGTCGTTGGAGAGTGAATATTTTCATATTCAAAAATAAAAAAAAATAAAATAGGTAGTGGGTGACCCTATTCAAATCTTCTTTAATATTAAAATTCTTCAAAAATCAAAAATACTGCTGTTTTTGATAAAAATTTATAATCAAGGTATATAAATTTAAAATTTGAAATTGTTTTATTCCGTGTATAAAAGATTCTATTATAAATATGTCAGAAGATTAAGATTTTTGTCTTTGAATATTAATGATCAGGGAAAATAAAAAATTCGTCAGGGTAAAATTAGAGAATTTCAAAAATGAATTTTTGCGGCAAGGCTGATATAATATTCTTGTCAGTAATTTATTTGCCTTGTATTTTTGTTTCTATTTATTGTTTTTTGCAGCCGCTTCCGCCTGAAAATTATATTTTCAGTTGAAAATTCCAAATTTTTTTTTGAATATTTGTCTTTTTGTTCAAAAAGTCCAGGATTCAATTTCAAGAATTCATCCCTTTTTGTTGAATCCAACTGTTTCTGATTTAAAATAATTTTTTTTTTTGTTGAGCTATATTTCATTACGTTATTCGTAGAAAATTCATCTCCTTTGGTAGAAATTTGAATTACTTGGTTGAATGTTGAACTATTTTATTTAAAAAATAATTTTTTTCCTGAAGGTTCATCATTTTACTTGAAAATTTGTCTTTTTTGATAAAAAAAACTAATCTTCTTGGCGTCAAATTTCTTTTTCTTTGAGTTAAAAATGCAACTGTTCCGTTGAAAAGGAACTTTTTTGTTGTAAATTCAACTTTATGGTAGAAAATTGATCCTTTTCGTTGAAAATTCATCATTTTTGTTAAAAATTATACTATTTTGTAAAAAATTTATTTGTTTTTGTTGTTCAAAATTAGCTTTTTACTGAAAATTTAACTTTTTCATTGTCAGTGCAATTTTTTTTGTTTGTTCAAAATTCAACATTTCCTCTATTTTATTTTAAATTCATGTATTTTGTTGAAAGTTCGTCTTTTTGGTACAAAATTAATTTTCTCGGCTGGAAGTTTATCTTTTTGGTTTCAAAATTTATCTCTTTTTTGTAGAAATTTCATCCTTTCTTGTTCAAATATCAACTATTACATTGTTTGTTGAAAATTCATGTTTGCATGCTAAAAATTTGTTTATTTTATTGACAATCCGTCTTTTTTGTTAGAAATTAATCTTGTTTGATGATGATTCATCTTTTTAGTTTTAAATTTTCTCTATTTTGGTAGAAGTTGAATTTTTTTTGTTATAATATCAAATAATAAACTCTTTGTTGAGAATGCGTCATTTTTTTTGAAAATACACCTGTTTTTGGTTGAAGTTTAATGTTTTTTGTTTAAAAATGGGACCATTTGGTGTAAAATTCAAATACTTGGTTGAAAGAAGAAACTCATGTTGAAAATTTATTTTTGTAGTTCAAAATTTAACTCTTGGTAGATAATTGAATTATTTTGTTGAAAATTAGTTTTTTCGTTGTTGAAAATGAATTCTTCTAACTGAAAATTTAAATGTTCCATTTTTGGTTGAGAATTCAACTGTTTAATTAAAAAATATACTATTTTGTTGGAAATTTAATTACTTCATGGAAAAAACTTCCTTTTGGATTGACATTACAAGTTTTTTTAATTCGCTCCTTTTGCTTCAATGTTCAATAATTTATTTAAATATTCAACCATTTTTTTGCTGATTAATTTTATTTTTTTTTCAAATTTAACTATTTTGTTGAAAATTTATCTTTCTAGATTGAAAAATCAACTGTCTTCTACAAAAATCGTGTTTTTGGCTTGAAGATTCCACTATTTGGTTGAAAAAGTAACTGGTTTTGGATCAGGTTTAATCTTTTTTGCTTAAATATTTAAAATAAATAAAATAAATTAAAATAATAAAGAAATAAATACTAAAAATATTTAAAATTAATATTTATTTTGTTAAAAATTGAACTATTTTGTTGATATTTTTAAAATTTTACTATTGGGCTGAAAATTCATCTTTCTTGATTGAAAAATAACTTTTTTGTTGAAAATTCATCTTTAAGGATTTATAAGTCAACTTTTTTCTAAAATATTCGAATTTTCAGCTTGCAGATGAAACAATTTGTTTAAAAAATCATCTTTTTTCATCGAAAATGCATCTTTAAGGATTTAAAAGTCAACTTTTTTCTAAAATACTCTTTTTGGTTGGAGCTTAATCTTTTTAGTTTGAAAATTCGATCATTCTGTTGAAAATTACTCTTTGTAGATTGAAAGTTCAACAATTTGGTTGAAAATTCAACTATTTTGTTGAAAATTCAACTATTTTGTTGAAAATTCGTCTCATTTGAAACTTGAACTATCTTGGTGTAAATGCAACTATTTGGTTGGAAAATCATCTTCTTTGTCTTATATTCAACTCTTTTCTTGAAAATTCGTCTTTCTTGACTGAAATAAATAAATAGAATAGATATTTTTCAATTTGAATTGGAAATTATTTTATTCCGTTTATAGAAGATTCTATTTTAAAAATATTACAAGATTAGTTTCTGAATATTAATGGTGAAGGAAACTGAAAAATTGATCAGGGAAAAATCAGGAAATTTTGAAAATTAAATTCGTCGGCTTCCCTGATTGCCTTGACCTCCTAATTTTAATGAATCCTCTTCTTGCAGAGAAAATGCGACATGTACTGGCCTAAGGAGGGAACAGAGACTTACGGATATATTCAAGTCAGCTTGACGAAGGAAGACGTGATGGCCACTTACACCATTCGTACTTTGCAAATTCGTCACTTAAAGGTAGTGCAAGCCAATTTATGAATTTAATTTTGAAAGGAACATTTTTTTCTATTTTTATTTGATTTTTATTTTAAAGAAAATTTGTATATACCTGGAAAAGGCTGGAAATTTCAAGGATTTTTTTTAGTCAGGAAATTTTTTCGAGAATTAATTTTGGAAATTAATTTATTTAACTGAAAATTTAATTATTCTATTTTTGGTTGAAAATAAGTCTTTTTGCGTTGAGTTAAGCTGTTTTTGATTTAATATGAAAATATCCTTTGGTTGAAATATCAACCAGTTCACTTTTCATTGAGAATTAATCTTTTTTTGATGAAAATTCAACTACGTGGTTGAAAGTTAAATTCTTTCGTTAAAAAGTAATTTTTTGGTTGAAGATTCATCATTTTAATTTTAATTTAATCTCCTTAATTGAAAATTCAACTAGTTTGTTGAAATTTTACTTTTTTTCGTTAGAAATTAATTTTTGTACTGCAAAATTCAACTACTCCAGTTGGAACTTGAATTTAATGAAAATTGGTTCTTTTTTGGTTGACAGTTAATTTTCCTACCTGAAAATTTAACTATTTCAGTTGAATATTCCATAATTTGTGTTTAAAATTCATCTCTTTGGCTGAAAATTAATGCTTTTGATTCTAAATTTAACTATTCTATTTTTTTTTTTGAAAATTTATCTTTTTCATTTGAAAATTCATCATTTTTGTTAGAAAATTAATCTTCTGAGTTGAAAATTCATTTTTTAAATAAAAGTTCAACTGGTCCAATTACAGATTCGTCATTTTAGTGAAAAATTCATCTTTTCAGTTTGAAATTCAACTAATTGTTTGAAAGTTAAACTCATGTATTATTATTTTTTTTTTTAATTTATCTTTTTAGTTGAAAATTAATTTTTTTAACATATTCTTTAACTAATTCAGTTGAATATGACCTATTCTGTTAGAAATTCATTTATCTTTTTTTTTCGGAAATGAATGCTTTAAACTGGAAATTTAACTACTCTATTTTTGGTTGAAAATTTATCTTTTTTAGCTAAAAATTCAACTCATATGAAAATTCATGTATTTTGTGAAAAACTCGTGCTTACTGGTAGAAAATAATTCTTCTTGGTTAAAAATGTATCTTATTGTTTGAAAATTTAATAGTTTAGTTGAAATTTTCTGTCTCTTTTGACTTCAAAATATTCTTTAGTTGAAAATTCTACACTCGTTGAAAATTCGTCTTTTTGGTTGAATCCTAAAGTTTTTTATTTAAACTTAAAATATTTTTTGGTTGAAATATCAATTATTACATTTTCAGTTAAGAATTCATTTGAAAGTTGAACTCTTTTTTAAAAATGATTTTTTTGTTTGCTTAAGATACATCATTTCAAAAAAAAAAATTATTTCGTTGGTTGAATATTTAACTGGTCTGTTGAAATTCAGTTTTTGTTTGTTTAAAAATTAATTTTTTAACTGAAAATTTTACTATTTCAGGTGATTATTCGATCATTTAGTTGAAAATTGATCTCGGTTTGACAACTATTTTTTTTAACTGAAAATTTAAGTATTTAATTTTGGTTGAAAATTCATCTTTTTTAGATGAAGATTCATAATTTTAGTTGAAAATTCATCTTTTTAACTGAAAAAACAATTCCATTTTTGGTTTAAAGTTGATCTTTTTCAATTGAAGATTCAACTATTAAGTGGAAAAGATTCATCACTTTAGTTGATAATTTATCCTTTTGGTTGTAAAATAAAACGACTTGGTTGAAAGTAAAACTATTTTGTGAACAATTCATTTTTTTATTGAAAAGTAATAATTTTTATTAAAATTTCATCTTTTTTGTTCAAACTTAACCATTTTGTTGAACATTTTTTTGTTTGTTTGTTGAAAATTAATTTTTTCAACTGAAAATTTAAATATTGAATTTTTAGTTGAAAATTTATCTTTTCAGTTGGAAAATGCATGTGTTTTTAAAAAAATTCATCCTGTTTGGTAGAAAATTATTC
>CAKNXH010062787.1:0-22062 GCA_932178445.1 Andricus quercusramuli
AGTAGAGCCCTTTCGTTATTGAATTTTACACCGATTCTTTATAAGCGCTATGTGGATGACATCTTAACTATAATTCCAAATAACAAAGTGGTTGATTTTATCAATATTTTTAATTCTATAGAATCCTCAATTCAATTCACTCATGAATTGGAAGAAAACAACTCTATAAATTATTTAGATATTACAATTAAAAAAACATCGGATGGTAATTTAGAAACTAATTGGTTTAAAAAAAACTCTTGGTCAGGTAGATACTTAAATTTCAATTCGCACCATGCCTTTCATACAAAAGTTGGTCTGATTAAAGGTTTAATAGATAGATGTGTAAAGCTGAGTGATGTAAAATATAGAGAAGAAAATTTAAATCAGCTAAAAACCACTTTATTGCTTAATAACTATCCTCTGCAATTAATAAATAAAATCATTGAAGAAAGAATTTTTGAAATTTATAATAGTAGTAGTAAAAAGAATAAATGGATTAATTCATTTGTCAATACAGACCTTAAAGTTACTCTTCCTTATATTGAAGGTTTATCTGAACGTTTAAAGAGTTCTTTACGTAAATTTAACATAAACGTGTATTTTAATAATATTTCTTCTTTAGATAAATTTTTAGTTAACAAGAAAAAAGATTTCGATAGTATTGATTGTTCGTCGGGTGTTGTTTATCGTATCACTTGTAAGGGTTGCAAAAAGTTTTATATTGGTGAAACCGGCAGGAGATTAAAAGACAGAATAGCTGAACACAAAAGAGATTGTGTAGTGGGTAATCAAAGTACAGGTTTGTCACAACATGCCTGAAATTTTGATCATCATTTTGATTTCGATTTTAAAAACATTAAAATTTTGGCAAGAGAAAAAAACGAATTTAAAAGACGCATTTTAGAGTCCATCTTCATTAATAAATTTCATAAAGAATCGATAAATTTACAGATTGAAACGTTAAATATTAATAAAATTTATCAATGTATATTAAAATAATTTCGATCATGTTTCCTTAAACATTTTCACCCTTCCGGCTTTCAAATATTTGACATTTGGCGCGTTTGTCTCATTTGGGTTTGTTTTGATGTTACCATCGATATAATTGTAAAGTGAATTTGTAGGTTTGATTAATGTAAACACCCTTCTGTTTCGTTCAATGTATCTTCATGTCATCGTTGTTAGATGTTGCTTTGACTTATCGCTAAAAATGTAGAACATATTTTATGGATCTTTAATATCTCACCAGAGTATTAAAGATCTTTTGATTTTAAACTTATTTGTTTAATTATTTGACTACAGTATTATTGATGTGACGTCAGTTTTTATTAATGTTTTCTGACAATTTTTATCGACCTCAGGTAATTGTTTTTAGATTTTACCATATATTTTTTCAAATTGTTGTTTCGACTTAATTAACTTATGTTCATTTTATTAAAAACTTTTTTTAAATTATTTTGTTTAGATCTTGAAAATGGCTCAAAGTCGAGCCGAAACGTCGATCGTAATAAAAATTTTGACACCAGAATAGCAATGTGTTGTTTTTTTATAAGACTGTAAAGACCAAAAAATTTGATCACTTGGATTTGATTGACAACAGTCTAAGAACGGAGTTTGGTTTGGTTACCACCAATCGATATTATTGATTATATGTATACATGTTTTTGAAATTCTGAGAAAGAATGCATTTTTTGAGTCTCATATTACGCCACGTGCAAAACCAATTTTCCACATCAGCTAAAATACATTCATAATAGTATTAAAATTTGTGCTAATATGTTCTTTTATCACGCATTATTTTTGACCAATAAACTTATTTCAACATTTGGCAACGTTTTAGTAGAATATATTATGATTCAACTTAGAACCTCATTTTCTCAATTCGACATTTGAGGGACATGGAAAACTATAACTTTGAGGCGACGATACGTTGATACATACATACATACATACATACATACACTTTTTACAGTAGCTCAGAATAAAAATTAATACAAAATAAATTACAAATAGTAAAGTAATCGCTGAGCAAGTTTCAGCAAACAGTCGGATTTTCAACCAAAAAGGATGATTTTGTAACAAAATTCTTAATTTTTTAACAAAATATATTGAGTATACTGTAAGCGACCCAGAACAGAAGAAACCGTTAAAATTGCGTATCTGTCATTTGCAGACTGACACTTTTAAAACTGAATTGGTTTGCGACTATATGAAACGGTCAGTTTGCCGAGTAGCTTCGAATCTGCAATGTAGTACAATGTCCATTTCAAGCAGTGTCATATTAGATCATATTGGTTCGGTTTACCTCTTTTTGAATGAGACCGACTTTTCTGAGGTTTGGCTGCCATATTTCACATGATTTTTAAATTTTATAAATTATCGAGAGATTAAGACAAATCATATGAAAGGCTACTAGATTCCTTTCGCTATTTTAGTTCTAGATGATGTAAAGGCTTTTGTGGCTTATAAGTCTGACAAAAAATAATGAGCAAAATTATGTTAGAAACCAATCGGCGGCAATCTGGAATTCCAGTGACAGATACGCTTTTCGACGGCTTCCAAACCCATTCAAAGTAAGTGAACGGATTATTGTTTCCTGGGGACCGTACTTAAAATACGTAACGGATGATATGCCCTCTTCAAAGTCCCTTATTCTCCCTGTAACGCAGCAACAAAAGATTTCTACCCCCTCCCCTCACCATTACTGTACGTAATTTAGGGTTTCCAGAAATAATAAGATATGGAACTTGAAACTAATAAAAAAATTTGTATTTCAAACATGCACGCATTGCAGAGTGAACACTTCATAAACATAATTCTATCATTTTTCCTTCGCTAATTTTTTTATTTTCCCTGGCCATTAATATTCAAACACCAGCATTTTGATCTTGTAATATTTTTATCATAGGACCTTCTACAAATGGAATAAAACAATACTTCAAATACAAATTTAAAACTTTCAAATTCACTTATTTTAAATCCAAAAATTACTTTTCTACCATAAAAGATGACATTTGAACAAAATACTTGAATTTTCAACAAAAGAATGAAATTTTCAACTTAAAAAGTTAAAGTCTACATATGAAAGGGTAATAGTTCATATATCAACGAAAAAATATGAAATTTCATTTTAAAGAAAGAATTTTAAAACCAAAAAGACGAATTTTCAATAAAGAGTTTTTAGTCAAGAAAGAAGAGAAAGTTCACCTACATTGTTGAACCGTCAAGCCAAAAGACGAATTTTCTGTATAAAAGTTGAATTTCTAACCAAAAAATATGAATTTTCAGCTAGAAAATAATTATACCCACGCAGTTGAATTTACATCTGAAAAAAATCATTTTACAAGAAAATAGTTAAACTCTTAACCAAAATATATCTTCACCAAAAATGATTCCTTAACAAATTGGTTCAAGAAATTTTTTGCATGAAAATAGTCGAACCGTCAAGAAAATAAGAGTAATTTTGAACCAAACAGTTGCACTTTTGTCTAAGAAAGATGAAATTTGTACTAACGCAGATGAATTTTCAAATCAACAAGACAAATTTTCAAAACAAATATTTGTATTTGACCCAAAAAGGATTTCAGTAGACTTTGAAACGCCAAAATATGAATTTTAAACGAGAAGTAATTTTTGTACCAAGATACTTAAATTTCCAAACCAAAAAGACGCATTTTCAACGACACAGTGCAATTTTCAACCAAAGAAGATGACTAACAAATTTGTTCAATTTTTAACCAAATAATTACATTTTGTTTCAAGAAAGATGCAACCTCTACTAAAATAGACTAGTTTATAAATCAAAGACAAATTTTGAAAAAAATAATTGAATTTGCATTCAACATCAACATCAAAATATGAACGTTAAACAACAAGTCCATTTTTTTCCAAATTAGTTAAATTTTTAACAAAACAGTTGAATTTTCAACCAAAAAGGAGCACTTTAAATAAAATTGTTGAATTTTCAATTAAACAGTTGTAGTCTTAACCAAAAAAATGCGAGTTTTACTTTAAAAAAAAGATTAATTTTCAAATTGAAAAGACAAACTTTCAATAACTAAAAAAGTTAAATTTATAACTAAAAAGATAATGATTAGGAGAAAGCAACTGGAAAAAAGAAATATAAATATAAATTCAAGGCAAATAAATTACTAAGAAGAATAGTATAACAAGGTCACAGCAAAACTTCATTTTAAAAATTCCCTAATTTTTCCCTGTTGAATTTTTCGTTTGCCCTGACTATTAATAATTAAAAACCAGAATCTGAAACTAGTAACGAGAAGGTTGCGATAAAAGGGCACTTCTTTGAAAGGCCAATTTGTTCCCCTGTAGCAAGTTGATAGCCAGTTCCTCCGAGACGAAAGTTTCTGCACCGTAGTCTTCTACTTGCGTGATATTTATATTCGTCCTGGTCCCAATAACCGCCTGCAGATCTCTCCTTCATTCCTGAAATCCGCCAGTTTGCAAGACTTTCTTTTGATGATTCGTTGACTCGTAGTACTCGAGTAGACGGGCTGTTGATTTATCTTTCAGAGACTTCGTTTCCACTCTGCAAATTACGGTCAACATTCAATTAGAGACTTCACAGCTCAAAATGATCTCAAAAAAAGAAGGAAATAGAGTTATTTTTTCCTAAAAAGGGGAATAAATTCTGTTAAATAAAAGTAATGTAAGTACCATATTCCTACGATTGCCAGTCGAAATATATTGCATTTTCAACAAAATTGTGTAATTTTTAACCCAACAAGATGAATTTTCTACTGAAAGGAATGAATTTTGAACCCAAAAAGATGAGTTTTCAACAATAGGTGACTTTTCAAGCTCGAAAGTCGTAGTTTTTAGAAAATATTTGACATTTAAGCCCGAAAAGATAAATTGTCTAAAAGAAAAAATGTTACCAAGAAAGATAAATTTTTAACAAAATAGATGACTTTTCAAGCAAAAAGAGGAATTTTCAACAAATAAGGTTGAATTTTTAACTTAGAAAACAGTTGCATGTTCAACCTCAAAATCTGAATATTGAAAAAAGGTTACTTTTGACCAAGAACTTTAATTTTCAACCAAATAGTTTCATTTCCTACCAGCCTGTTGAAATTTCAAGCCAAAAAGATGAAATTTCTACAAAACAGTTGAATTTTGAACAAGAAATTATGAATTTTCAAGAAAAAATTATTTCAAAGCAAATAGATGTATCCTCAATCAAAACAGATTTATTTTCAATCCGAAAATATGAATTAACCAATAAACTAATAAAGATGAATTCTTAACGGAAAATGTAATAGTGTTTACATCAACCAAAAATATTTTAAATTTTAATCAAAAACTGTTTAATTCGACCAAAAAGAAGAATTCTTAAAAAAATAGTTGAATTCTCAACCAAAACAGATCAATTTTCAAACAAGCAATTGCATTTTTAGCAAAAGAAATAAATTTTCAACCAAAAGATAAAAGATAGTAAAATTTCCAACCGAAAAATATAATTTTTCTACAAAGTAATTCAACTTTCATCCAAGTAGTTAAACTGTCAACAAAATAATTTAATTTTCAACCAAAACATATGAAAATTCTGAAACGAAAACAGAATAGTAGATTTTTTAACTAAAAACTATTAACTTTCAAACAAAAAAGATTACTTTTCTACCAAAAGAGGAATTGCGAATCCAAAAGGATAAATTTTTAAGGAAGCAGTTGAGTTTTCGACTAAAAAAGATAAATTTTTAACAAAACAGTTGAATTTTCAACAAAATAATGTAATTTTCAACCAAAACAGATGGAAATTCTGAACCAAGAATATAATAGTAGACTTTTCAAATAATAAGGATTAACGTGCTATTATGCAGCAACCACACTATTAAAATCGCGATTGCTATCTAGAAACATCAAAGTAAGAATCTACAAAACAATAATAATGCCGGTCGTCATGTACGGGTGCGAAACGTGGGCGCTGACGAAAGGAGAGGAGAATAGGTTTAGAGTTTTTGAGAATAAAGTACTTAGAAAAATCTATGGTCCAAAAAGGGACGAAGAGACCGGCGAATGGAGAAAACTGCATAATGATGAGCTGCATGCTCTCTACGGGTCAGCAAATATTAATAGAGTAATGAAAGCGCGTAAACTAAGATGGGCGGGGCATGTAGCAAGAATGGGAAATGAAAGAACAGTGGCGCAAGTTTTAAGAGGGAGACCGATTGGTAAGAGACCCTTAGGCAGACCGAGAAACAGATGGGAGAAAAATGTAAGGGATGATTTAAAAGAACTAGGACATGATTACTTAAACTGGATGGAGGATGCACAGGATAGAGATGTGTGGCGGTCTCGGGTAGATGAGGCAATGAACTTTCGAGTTTGAACTGCTAATCTATAATAATAATAACTTTCAGCCACAGAAGATTACTTTTTTACCAAAAGATCAATTGTCAATCTAAAAGAACGAATTTTCTATCCAAAACGATTGAATTTTCGAACAAAAAATATGGCTTTTTAACAAAATTGTTGAAGTTCAAAAAATAATTAAATTTTTAACCAAAGAATAGAATTTTTAACGAAACGAGATGAAAATTCCTAGCCAAAAATATAATAGTAGACTTTCTAATTAACAGTAATTATTTTTGAACGAAAAATAGTTGGACTTTCTTATTGAGATCTATTAATTTAGACAAGAATACGAGAAAAAGGGGAAGTTTCTTGAGAACAGGAGAAAAAGATGAATTTTTTAAAAAAAGTGAAAAGAGTAATAGTAGAAAGAGTGCGCTGCCTGCAATGAAACAAATAATTGAAACAAAAAGTCATATAAGAAAAGACTTACGTAATGTACGCATCCACATGCTTGTGAAAAATGTTCCTGGTGTGCTTAATTAAATATTTTTCGTCAGTGCACATATTGAACTTTTTTCAATCAGTCGAAAGCTTCACAGTTTTTAAACACAGCTTGTACAGGTTTGCGAGATACATTTCCGAATCGGAACGATTCGTTAATTTAGCCACGATGTATTTCAGCAGCCTCAAGTGATAAAACTTGTTGCATTACTTTGTAATTTTTTATGCCCATTGGGACGACTTCCTGAAAAACGTCTTTTCCACCGAAACAAATCATCTGGCTCTGCTCTATAACTGCATCAACGCATTGAGAATATCCTTCGAATTGATAAAGTATGGATGCGACCTTTTTCATTCGAGTCGTATCTTCACTATTTTCAGCTCGGACAAATTCTTCTATCAAATTTCGCTCGATTTCGTGATATTTTGTGCTGACTTTCTTCTTTGCGAGGTCAAACTTTTCGGACAGCTGTTGTGCTATTAGGTGAAGTTTTTAATCACATCGGCTGCTTCATCCACCTGTAAAATTCATTCGATATTTTCCTTAATTAGGGAACTTGGAAAAAATTAGGTATTCTTTATAGCAGGCTTGCTACAGGGTAGGGAATTTCAGAAAGTCAGGAAAAGTCAGGAAGTATCAGAGAAAACCTGAAAAAGTAAAGGAATTTTCAAAAAACTGAAGTTGAAGTTTAGGGGCCATCCAAAAATTATGTAAGGCATTTATCTGAAATTTTCAATCCCTTCCACTACATGAAATATCATAAGATTTGCTCTGAAACCTCCACAAAATCTCACTAAGATTTTATAAGCTTAGAAAATGTACATACATACGGGTCATTCTACAGATTTTTTGTTTAAATCAGCTGTGTGACCATGACAGCGATTTAGCTGGCGATTTTTTCCTAATAGTAAGTGCCCAAAAACAATGAGGTATTAGATTTTTCGAATCAAAACTTTACTTGATTTTTTTTTTAATTTGACTTTTTCGTCCATTTTACTTTTAATTTCAAATATGCATAAAGAAGGGAATTCATACTTGATTTTAAAGTTTAATAGCTGAATTTATTGGCTTTAGGAAGTAGTTTTAGGTAAAATATTTACTATACACGTATGTCAAAAACACAAAAATTAAGATCATCTTTAAAGTTGTCTATAAATTCACTAAATATCACTAAACTTAAGAGAGCTTAAAATTGCTTTCGCATAAAAATAGTCCACAACGAAATTGTGTATTTTGCAAAAATACAACTTTTTTGTACGTAACATTTCCTGGTGAAATCATTAATTTTCGAAAAAATCGACCAAAAATGAAAAATAAACTATTTTTTGATTTATTAAATCATTCTTAATTTTAATAATAATAATAATAATGAAAATCTTTATATTGATAAAATTTTTTCAAATCTTCAATTTAATTTATTTATTTAAATAAGAATTATTAATTTTATATAAGTTGATAAAATGCGTATGTGTTAATAATTTTTAGTTTTAAAGAATAAAGGCAATTTGCCCAAAAGCTGTTTGCAAGTAATTAATGAATTATTGTCAAATTCGGTGGAATTTAGTACATTTATAGGCAACGTTGAAGATGGCCATTAAACTTTAAAATCGGTTATGAATTGCCTTTTTTCTGTAGGTTTGCAAAGAAAAGTAAAATTGACGAAAAAATCTAATTTCCAAAGAAAATGTACGCAAAGTTCCAATTCGAAAAATTTAATGCTTCATTTATGGGGGATTTGGGGCACTGCTATCAGGCGGAAAAACGCCAGCAAAATCGCTGACATGGTCGCGCAGAATTTTGATTAGAGTACAAAAAAATCTTTGGAATGACCTATATACATTTTGTTGATTAAATAAACGTGGAACCTTAATGTCACTAGATTTAGAAAAGAATATGTCTTCATAACAAGTAATTCTCAAAAAAATTCATATTATATTTTTTTTGGTTGAGAATTCATTTTGTGGTTAAAAACTTTCATTATTTTGTTGAACATTCGAAATTTTTGTTAAAAGAACATACTTATTTCTTAAAAATTGAACTGTCTAGTCGAAGATTCGTCTTTTTGGGCTGAAAATTCAGCTATTTTGGTTAACAAATTAATTTTAAACCATAAAAAATGAATTAAAAAAAAGCTAATTTTCAACCAAAGAAATGAATTTTCAACAAAGTAATTAAACTTTAAACTAAGTAGTTTATTTTTCAACCAAAAAATAATTCTCAACCAGGAATATAATAGTTAATATTTCAAGCCAGGAAAATTGTAATCGTAAACCAAACTTTTCACTCAAACAGTTGTACGTTTAGCCAAAAAAGATTGAATTTCTATGATAACAGATGAATTTTTAAACAAAAAAGACGAATTTTTAACAAAAGAGTTGAATTTCCAAAGAAAGATTTTTTAGCTGATGACAAAAAGACGAATGTTCTACGAAATAGTTGAATTTTCAAACCGAATGTATTTTTTTTTAAACAAAATTGTTGAATTTTCAACAACAAAAATACCAAACATTAAAATTTTTCACCACAAGCTGAATGTTCAACCAAACATGGAATAGTTAAATTTGCAGTTTAAAAATTAATTTTCAACCAGTTGCATTTTTAACGAAAAAAAATTTCGACCATAAGAAAGAAATTAAAAAAAAAAATATTCAACCACGAAAGATTTTCCAGTCACCAAGAAGATTAATATTCTGACACAAAAAATGAATTTTTAATTAGAGAAAGATAAATTTAAACCAAACATGGAATGAATTCACAGTTACATTTTTAACAACAAAAAAGACATTTCTTCGATAAGAAATGCAATAAAAAAAACACGAACTTTCAACAAAAGAGTTGAATTTTCAACAATGAAAGATTTTTCAGTCACCAGAAAGATTAATATTCTACGACAAAACATGAATTTTCAACTGAACAAGACAAATTTTTAACCAAACATAGAATAGTTAAATATGCAGTTTAAAAACTTAATTTTCAACCAAACAGTTGCATTATTAACAAACAAAGAAATTTATACGATAAGTAATGAGTTTTCACACAAAACACACGGATTTTCAACAAAAGAGCTGAATTTTCATCCAAGAAAGATTGTTCAGTCAATAGAGAAAAAAATGTCATCCAAAATGTGGAATAATCATGTTAAACAGATGAATTTTCCACAAAACAGTTGAATTTTTAACTCAAAAATACGAATTTTTAACCAAAAAGAATGACTTTTTAACAAAATTGTTGAAGTTTCAACAAAATAATAAAATTAACTTCAACATCAGTTTATCGAAAATGCCCTGACTCTTTGAGCTGTTCCCTGTCAGGTTTTAAATTACCTGACTTTCCCGAATTCCCTGACCTGAAGCAACCCTGAATAATGATTAAAACGTTAACAATTACTCACGTAGTAAACAGCAGTGGTATCTCCTCAAAACTCCAACGACGTAGAGACTCAAGCTTGTGGTATGACTTCTGACTAGTGTGCTATTTCTCGTTGCCAATTGAGCCTCGACTTCCGGCAGTTCTTTCAAAATCTAAATACAAACATCTATCAGTCCATAAATATTGAGCGCAAGTTCCATCAAATCAAAGAGAAAGGCCACGTGCTCCTGAACCGGCAAGTAAGAAAAACCAGAGAGCGCAAATGTGTTGAGCATCTCCACAACCTGCTGGTCAAAGTAGCTCAGGTTCTGAAACTTTCGCGTGATCGACTCAAAGTTGAACTCACTTCGCGAGTGCTTTTTAACTTTGCAGCCTTCCGCAACATCGATGCTGATCTTTTTTCCAGATAATTTACAAACTTCCTTCGTCATCTTCTTCACTACGTATCTAGCATCATCGCGAACACGACCAACGCCGTATAAAAGAACGTGTCTTTGATTGCAGTCATGCTGGCTACTATTTTCATCCTGCAAAATATAAATACAAAATTTAACGAGTTGAAATTTCCTTTTATTAATAATAACAGTGTCTACCAGACGGATGATTTTAAATTCCCGGTTTTCTTTCGGACAATTTTTCATTTTCCGGCCTGGTAATTGAAGGGTTGCAGTGCAGAACTATAGATAATCAACAAAATAGGAACTTTTCAAGGAAGCGAAATAATATTCTGTAAAATCGAGATTACCGAGAAATTAAACTAGATTCCGAGAAATATAATATGAAGGTTTACAATCTCAAAGTGTCGGGAACCTAAAATTGTAACAGTCTCGGTTGCGGATCACGATAAAAAGTGCAATTTTTAGTTTAAACAAAAGATAAATATCATTCCCGAGATACTGAGTTACCAAATTGGGAGAAAATGAGTTTTATTAGAAAAAGTTAACCAATTTCGAGTGAATCGTTTAAGAATGTAGAGGTTCAAATTTCATGAGTTTTGAAAAATGTCTTTAGATAGCGACTAAAAATGTATTTTTTAATTTTAAAAAATAACAAAAATTGTCTCCCGATATATGATGAGGCTGAATGAGAATAAAAAGTCTTCAATCAAAAAAATTATTCTTTTCCGGGAAAATAAAAATTTAGTGTAACGGTATCAGTAGATACCCTGGGCCATAGCGCGGGCTGTGATTGGTCGAGAGGCGTGGCCTAAAATGAGGAGTGGGGGTATGAAAGGGGGCGTGGCCTCTCCTGATTGGACGAGGGGCGTGGCCTAATTACAAAATGGCGTCCATTATGGGGGTGTGGCCTAATTACAAAATGGTGCTAATTATGGGTGTGGCCTAATTACAAAATGGCGCTAATTAGGGGTGTGACCTAATTACAAAATGGCGATTATACTAATTAATCGAATGAATTTTTCTGAGTTGGAAAAGGGGAGTGGTCACATATGATTCCATTGAGTGGATGATTCTCACCTGTAAAAAAGGGAGGGGGCCCCACCCCCTCCCCTCGAATGAATGTGTAGAAGTTTGAAAATGGGAGGGGGGCCCCACCCCCTCCCTGTGCGAACCAGCGAATATTCATGAATGGACATGTTGTGCCTCGAAAAGGGGAGGGGGCCCCACCCCCTCCCTGTTATTCCAAGAGCAAAGGACGATTTGGAAAAGGAGACAATTAATTATCCTTATTTTCTATGTATCTAGTTTGGAAAAGGAATGTTAAACAAAGCTATAATTACTTAAAGGTATGTATAATATTTAATTCACTAATTAGAATATAAAATTATCCTAAATTATTTTTAAGTGACAGGTAGTAAATATACACATTTTCAAATTATAATTCCATGTATGTTTTTATTGAAAATCCAGCAAAATACATTTAATTATGTACGTGTAGAAAAAATAAGTTCAACCTCGCTAACAATGTATGGAATTAAGATGGTTGTCAGTTCCATGAAAACGATTTCAAAATATAATTCGACGAATTCTTTCTCAAGTTTTGTTTGTACCTGACTTTTGAAGTATGTAGATTTAAATTTAATTATCTGACGGATTAACTCCTCATTCGGTGAGTTTATATTCTCAGAGACTAAATAATTGACAATCGTTTCAACTAAAAAATCTTTACATCCTTCTACGTTTTTCAATATTCGTTGCATTCTTCTGAACCTTTCATCGACACACACAATGACATTTTTCAGTCCTTCGAAACTAGACTTCTGAAGAACTATTTCGGGGATATATATCTTTTTCTTCTTGGCCTCCATCTCTGCCTGGTCCGGTCCATTGTTAGCCTCGTCGTTGCGTTCCTTGCCCTCCCGGAGAATTATTGCCTTGTTCCCGTGAGCGGTCGTAAACAGGAGCGCGTATTTACCCAATTCAATGGTTTGCAGGTATAAAGGTGAATTACCGACACAGAAGTACGATTCTATTGTATCCAAGTGTTGTTTGAGATTTGTCCAAGTTGCCGAGTCGAAGGTAATTCCACTGCCTGAGCTGTTCATAATTTTAATGACCGATTGAAATTTTCCATCCGATTGAACCTCTAGTCCAATTAGAATAGTCTTGGAAAATGAATAATTAAGTCCGTAAACAGTTGGCAGAATCATTTGTTGTGTGGTTCTCTTCATGCAATTTGTAGACATCATGACCAATCGTTTAAGAGCAGCTTTAGTCAGTATTTGTTTGAGAGGTGTAGACTTTGGTTTGATCCTTTTTATTTTTGGTGTTTCAGGAACAGTTTTATTAGTCTGCGTGTCAGACGAAACTTCGATATTTTGAGTGTCCATGGACTTTGAAAAATCAAAGACTTGCGATGATCCTACCTCTACTGAATCGATGTTAACTTGCGACATGGTGAATCGTTCAGATATAAAAACTCAACTGATTCAAAGAGGTTCCTCACATGCTTTTATATATGTGAAATATTTGAGGAGTAGGGATAGCATTCTTTGTTGAGAGGGGAGAACCATATGTGGCGAGTGTGGGAATAACCGTTATGTCACACATGTGAAGAAAGAATATAATGCTGTATTTCCTAGAAATTACACAATGGACCGGGTGTTGCATATAAATAACACAAGAAACCTACATGTCATTGAAATTGCACAAAAGAATATGTTATGTATGTAAATCACACAAAAGAAATAGTGTTTTCCAAGAAAATCAGACAAAAGAACACGTGTGTACTATAAATCACATATGCTCTTATTTTCCAGGAATTTCACAAAAGATTTTGAACACCTGCAACCTATAAATCACACATGACAATATGTCCTTCTAGAAACTTCACAAAAGAATATGTGTTGAACACCTGCAATAATAAATCTCACATGAGACTTCGTATGTTCTGAAAATTCCAATTTTCCAGGAATTTCACAAAAGAATATGTGCTTCACACCTGCATCCATAAATCACACATGACATTTGATACATTCCAGGAACATCACAAAAGGATATGTGGCTCACACCTGCAACTATAAATCACACATGACATTGTGTATTTTTCAGAAACTTCACAAAAGAATATGTGACCCGCACCTGCACCCATAAATCACACATGACATTCCGTATTTTCCCAAAATTTCACAAAAGAATATGTGTTGAACACCTGCATACCATAAACTACACATAGGAATCTGCGTTTTCCAAAAATCACATAGAGTTCCACATGATTCAAAACCATAGACTGAGTAGGTTTCATTCAGCGTGTAAAGCAGTTAAATAACAAAAGCACATGATTTTAGAAACTAACCAATTGTGGTGTAAAGTAATAAATTACCCAGGTTGTTACAGAAAAAATCCGGTAAAAAAATTCTGAAAAAAAATCCTAAAGAAGATACTAAAATTTTTCGTGGGAAATGGAAAGTGATTATTGTAAACGTGTGTACAATGCTTCGTGAGGTAAGTTACAATAGAACAATTTAAAATTTTATTAGGGTTACTCATGAATAGCAAGAGGAAAAAAAATCGGTCTTCGAACTCATTGTATTTTAAATTCAGTTTACGTAAAAGCGGAAGTACCTGCTGTGAACATTTAGCTACACGATAACGTGGAAACTAAAGCATTGAAAAAACCCTGTCCAGCTATTGCTTCCTAAAATTTATGTGTACTAGACAGAGATACAGAAAATTTCCTACGAAAAGTTCGACCACCTCGTAAACAATGGCGATGAACGAATTTCAAAAGCTCGCCGGGCACCACCATAAAAACAGTATAGAAAAAGCAGGTACCGATGCCTCATTGTCATAAGAATTTAACCTCTTTCTAGCCAGTGCCAGAGATGTAGTGGACAAGTTTCAAAAGTACAGGGGATGGTATGAAACACAAAACTAGGTTAGTAGGCGGGGTTAGATTTTTTCTGTTCTTAAATAGTCACACTTTCAGCCTCAAAATTCAGTTTTCCCTCAATCGTCTTGAGAGAAGCACACATTCGTTTCGAAACCAACCCTAAAAAATCATGGTCCAAGTCGAAGACCTAGTTTATAGCCTGATGGCTATCGCGTATCGCCTGACGGACGCGGAGTGTTTATTATATCTACATAATATACTCCTAACTTGCGATGCAAATGAGATATCCCGGATATCTCATTTGTTAGTTTCAAATAGTGCGTTACGCTTAGCGTATAGTATGTTTGTGGAGCGAAGTGCTCAATTAGCACGCAATCTCTTAGGTAGGTGTTTTTTGTGTAGTTATTTTAACACTGTGACGTATGTGTGTGTGTGATCCTTTTTTTCACAAGTTTTAATTTTTTGTTTTCAAATTTTATAGTTCGCGTAGAGGCTTCACAACAGAGTCCTGCAGGTTACTCGCCTGGTTATGAAGACGGGGTAGAAATACCCGCGTGTGAGCCTTGGCCAGACCACGAGGAAGAGGTTCATCACGATGAAGCTGTAGATGAGGATGGACCACCAATGCGTTGGAGGGATTATGAGGCGGAAGACCTTATGTTCGCTCCATCAACTAGTAGTGGAATATTCTCCGCATCTACGCTTGACTTACAAGGTAAGTTTTTAAATAAAGTTTCCAAAAATATTTTTACGATTTTACAAAAATAATTTTTTTTTTTTTAATATTTCCAAAAATTTACAAAGTTTTTTCAATGATTTCTTAAAAATTATATAGACACTTACAATATTTTGTTAAAAAATTTTATCTTTCTTTTTCGTTATAAAAAATAAAGTAAAATTTTTTTTTTTACATTTAATTCAGTGAGATTATACATTCACTTCTAGTATTTATAAAAGAATGAAGATTTTAACATTTTTACGATAATCCAAGTTCAAAATTATCTGCTTAAAAATGAATGCATAACTTAGTTGAATTTAATGTAAAAATTTATTTTCATTTTTTGTTTTATTTTTCGTTTATTTTGAGCAAGAATGAAAATGGTTAAAAACTTTTGTTATTTATACTCTTTTAAAATGATAAGAGTGAACGAATAATTTTCATGAATTTAAATGTAAACAATTTTACAAATATTTTAAGATTTCACAATAACGAATTTTTCAAAAATATTTAAAAGATTTAAAAAATTCACAACGTTTTTAAAATATTTCAATTTTTTTCATAAAAAATTGTGTATACACTTCAAATATTTAAAAAATTTATGTTTCTATTCATATGCAAAAATAAAGTAGAATTTTTTACATTTAATTCAGTGAAAATATTCATTCACTTCTATCATTTTATAAAAGTATGAAGATTTAAACATTTTTGCGATAATCCATGTTCAAAATTATCTGTTTAAAAAAGAAATGAATAATTTCTTTGAATTTGATGTAAAAAAACTTTTTCAATTTTTTTTTTCTTCTGTTTTGAACAAGAACATTTAAAAAATATTTCAATCTTAATTCACTTTTGAAGTAATGCTAGAATTTAATGAATAATTTCGTTCAAGTGAACCCTGAAAAATCCACTTTATATTTCAACGAATATGGGGATAATAGGGATAAATTTTTAAACTTAATTTAATCAAAATATTCATTCATTTTTGAACATATAATGTTAAACATGAAAATCGTTGAAATGTTTTCATTCTTTATACTCTCATAAAAAGAGAAGTGTGAACCAATAATTGTCACGAATTAAAATGTAAACAATTTTACAAATATTTTTATTATTTTACAATAATTATTTTTTCAAAAATATTCCAGATTTCAAAAAATTCACAAAGTTTACAAAAATATTTCAATGATTTCATGAAAAACTGCATAGACACTTCAAATATTTTTCAAAACATTTTATTTTTCTTTTTTCTTTGCAAAAATAAAGTAAAAATTTTTTACATTTAATTCAGTGAAAATATTCATTCACTTCTATTATTTTTATAAAAGTATAAAATATTTAAACAATTTTACTATAATCCATGTTCAAAATTATTTGCTTAAAAAATAAATAAATGAATAATTTGGTTGAATTTAATGCGAAATTTTGTTTTCAATTTTTTATTTATTTTATTTTTATGTTTTTGAACATGAATATATTAAAAAATGTTTCAATCTTTATACAATTTTAAATAATAGAATTTAATGAATAATTTTGTTGATGCGAATGCAGAAAAATCCTACTTTATATTTAAAAGAAAATAAAAAAATAAAAATAAATGTTTTCTTTATACTCTTTTAAAATGATAAGAATGAACGAATAATTGACATGAATTAAATGTGAAAAAACAAAAAAAAAAAAAAACAAACAAAAAAAACAAAATGTGACTTAATTTATTGAACAAAAAAGAGAATTTTATGAAATAAATGAAATATTTTGCAAACTTTGTGAATTTTTGATATTTAGAGAGAAATTTATGAAAGTTTTTGAAATATTTGAAACGTCTACGAAATCTTTGGAACAATTGACATATTTGAAAATCTTTGAAATCTTTCTGAAATCTTTCAAAACATCGAAACCTTTTTCAGTTTAAAAAATATTTGTGAGAAGTTTAAAATATTTTTAAAATGCAAATTTAATTCAAAATCTAAAAATTATAATGTTGAAATCTAAATTTAACTTCTATTTCGCACTGACAACGTTTTCAGATAATTTTAAACATGGATTATCGTGAAAATATTTCAATCTTTAATTTCTATTTTCACAGGAAACGAAAATTTAATGGCATTGGCTGATGCAGCCGCTGCAGAGCGATTGCGCCACAATAACGTTGCTGAGGAATCCATCGATGGAGAGTCTTCAGACGAAGAAGTACAAGAAGAAATTCGACCGGAACCTTGGCGACCGTGGCAAGAGCCAATCGCTCAACAGGCTGGTGCTGGGCATCAGCAGCAACACCATCAGCAGCCTGCGGCCGAACAACGAGAACAGCAACACCAGCAACAAGGTGAGAGAGAGAGTTTTTTTTCAATAATTTATGAGAATTCGCGTTTTTACCCAAAATTTAACCTGAGTGGTGTCGAGCTTAAGGTTAAAATTAATGAACCAGAAAATAATCGGGCTGGTGAAGTCGTCGAGTTTTGTGAAAACGCGGTTAGGGCTATGTATGATTATTTAATGGATAAAGTAAGCGATAGCGATAGGGTGGGTATAAAATTCAATTCAGATTATTTCAAAAAGGGTGGTGGGGGTATATCGTTCAGACCTGCTCATCAGCATTCATTCGCGGATTTTTGGAGGGTACTATTTAGCGTCATTCAAAGTAACGAGGATTTTATAATTGATCAATCTTTTATAATAAATTTCGATTGGGTGAAGGATGAGCACGGTATGGGTCGTAGAAACGTTCGTCTAACCCACGCGGATGTAAAAAAACGCTCACTTTTAACGATTGACAGTAAGGACAATTTGTGCCTACCTCGGTCCATCGTAGCTGCTCGCGTTCATGCCGAGCGGGGTATGATTCGTTCCGGTGCGCTACATCGTAAATGGGACTCGGTTCGTCGTCAGAACTCAACCGTTCAGACATTATTAGCCAGGCAACTTGTAAACGATGCCCAGGTAATAATTCCTGAAAACGGTTGCGGGATCGAGGAAATACACAAATTTCAATTGTATCTTATCCCCGATAGGATTGCAATTATAATTTATGAATTTTCCACCTTTGGAAAAGGTACTAAGTCCCCTTTGTATGACGGATCGACTCTCATAACCGAAACAGGTCAAACTGTCCTACATAATCTCAACATCATGTTGAACAATAGACATTTTTTCCCCATTTTGAACCTAACATCGGCAGCAAGCAGTGTGGGTTTCTGCATACCATGCAACAAGGCTTATGACAACCCGGCAGGTCATCGATGCTCCCAAACTTGCGCTGCTTGCCACTCGACACCCCCATGCCAAACTAGTGCGGAGAATTCTCACATACCGCAAATTAAATGTAACGCGTGTAATCGGTATTTCCATGGGCAAATTTGTTTCGAAAAACATCTGACCCCAAAATCTTTTTCCGAAAAAACATCGATTTGCAATGCATTACGAATTTGTACCGGTTGCACGCGTTTCGTAAATTTGTGGTATGAAAGAAACCATGAATGCGGGAAAAAATATTGCAATAGTTGCAAATGTCGGCGTAATATCGATCACCAGTGTTTTATCGCACCTGTTTTAGATAAAGTTGTAAAAAACAAAGAGGGAATAGGCTTTGTTTTTTACGATTTTGAAACTCAGCAGTGTGATAAATTACCTGGTGATCCCAACGTTAATGTACACAAGCCAAACCTCTGCGTTGCTCAAAGAGTTTGCACTGCGTGTATTGACCAAGAAAATATGAAGGAGATTTGCCAACATTGTGGTTTTCGCCAACATATTTTCGAAGGTGAAACTGCAGTCGAACAATTTGTAGAGCTGGTCACAAGACAGCAAAATAAATTCAGTCAAATAATTTGCATTGCCCACAATGCAAAAGCTTTTGACGCACAATTTATTTTGAAGTA
The DNA here is from genome assembly GCA_932178445.1 of Andricus quercusramuli. Classification (NCBI taxonomy): domain Eukaryota; kingdom Metazoa; phylum Arthropoda; class Insecta; order Hymenoptera; family Cynipidae; genus Andricus; species Andricus quercusramuli. The sequence continues at coordinate 19,055 of CAKNXH010062787.1, forward strand.
TCTTGTGGAGAAAAAAGGTACCAGAATTCGCCCCGACATTATAACAAATGGCACTAATATAATTACGATGCAGGTGGGGCGTACCAAATTCATTGATAGCCTAAACTACTTACACATGCCATTGAGAAAATTGCCAAAGGCTTTTGGGCTCAATGATATTAAAAAGGGTACGTTTCCCCACCTTTTTAATACACCCGATCACATTGATTACAAGGGTCCTCTACCTTCTTCCGAGTTTTACTCACCAGACACTATGTCTGAAGAAGCTAGGAAAGAGTTTCTCGAGTGATATGAGACCCTCGCAAGAGACCCTAACTACATATTTGACTTTCGAAAAGAAATTGTCGAATATTGTGTTGACGATGTGGCGATCTTGCGTCGGGCATGCATAGCATTTCGAGACATTTTTCGAAAATGTGCCAATGTGTGTCCCTTTTCCGAGAGTGTTACGATAGCCTCGGCTTGTTCGCGTGTCTACCGTAAAAACTTTCTTGCACCAGACACTATTGGTATTATACCTCCTGGTGGTTACAGAAGGGCCAATAACCAATCGGCAAAAGCCATTGAGTGGCTATTGTGGTGTGAGAGAGAGCTCGGAAAAGAGATACGACACGCAGGTAGATGTCGTGAATATCGTACGCCAGAGGGAATCCTGGTTGACGGTTATTATGAAGACCAGGGCAACCGACATATTTTACAATTTCACGGATGTTTTTGGCATGGGTGTGTCGCGTGTAAAAAAATTAATCGTGATTCCAAACTAAAAAAAAGCGGTGATTCGTTAGACGAACGTTTCGAACGTACCCGTGCTCAGTCCGAAAAACTTAGGCAGGCTGGTTACATTCTCACAGAAATGTGGGAGTGTAAATTTGACGATTTAAAAAAGAATTCCCCTCAAATGCGAAATTATTTAAAAGGCCACCCCATTTTATTGAACGACGCTCTGAACCCTCGAGACGCTTTTTATGGTGGTCGTACAGGAAATACGACCTGTTTTTATGAAGTAAAGGATGGTGAAACAATACAGTATATTGATATTTGTTCACTGTATCCTTATATTTCAAAATATGGTAAATTTCCTGTAGGACATCCTAAAGTTCTCGTGGGTGATGAGTGTAAGCTTATAACAGGTATGGATTTTAAAAATTTAAGCAATTTGGAGGGTCTTGTGAAATGTCGAGTTTTACCGCCTCAATCCCTCTATCATCCAGTGCTACCTCTTAAAGTGCATAAAAAACTCATGTTTCCACTCTGCAATGCCTGTTGTGAGAATCTCCAGCAGGAAGAGTGTAGTCATGAGCCTGCTTTGCGCGAAATTGAGGGAGTATGGGTGTCAGATGAATTGAAAAAGGCTGTGCAAATGGGATATGAAATCAAATTTATTTATGAAATCTGGCAATACAATGTCGTGCAATATGATCCCGAAACACGAAAGGGTGGATTGTTTGCAGATTACATAAATAGATTTTTAAAAATCAAGCAAGAATCTTCAGGCTGGCCAACCGAGTGTATTGACGAGGCTAGTAAACTTGCGTATTTAAATGAGCACTCGACCATCGAGGGTGTTGATTTAGATCGCTCTAAGATTACTAAAAATCCTGGACTGCGTTCGGTTGCTAAATTATGCTTAAACTCGTTTTGGGGGAAGTTTGGTCAACGTGAGAATTTAATGCAAACAGTCTATATTGAAAGTTTAGAGGCATTAAATAGACTTTTCTTAAGCCCGGAAACAGAGGTTTTTGACATAACACCGATCAACGATGACCTCCTTTGTGTTTCGTACAAATACTCGGCAGAGGCTTGTAAATCCTCGCCAAACACAAATGTTGTCATCGCAACCTATACAACAGCCCAGGCTCGTTTAGTCTTGTACGACTACCTGTCTCAGTTGGATCGTAGGGTGTTGTACTACGACACTGACTCGTGCATTTATGTACGACGAAACGAGCCTGGTGAGTACAATCCTCCTCTTGGTCGTCTTTTGGGTCAGATGACCGACGAACTCGAGGGGGAGTACGGCGAGGGTAGCTTCATAAAGACCTTTGTTTCCGGAGGTCCCAAATTTTACGCCTACCAAGTTGTTGGTGCAAACGGTCAAATCCACACAAAATGTAAAGTAAAGGGGATCACGCTCAACTATAAAAACTCTAAATATGTTAACTTTAACACTATCCGTGAAATGATTGTTGATAGAGCAGTAGATTCAATAAAATTAAATTTTAGAGCCATTAGACGCACAGCATTTCACGATGTCATCACATTAACTGAAAGTAAAACAGTTAAACCGGTTTGTATTAAAAGACGGTTCATTGAAAACTTTGACTCACTCCCCTACGGTTACAGGGAATTGCTCTAATTCTCATGATACTATAGCTCTCTCTCTCTCACACTCACGTACAGTTGCATGATGCATTTTTAAAACATTAAAAATAGGTTTGTATAGTTTTTCAGTGTTTACAACTGTGTATTAATGAGCATTAATCTCCGTTACTTTTTAATTACAGATGCAGAAAACTTCTTGTGGCAGTGGGACGATTTGGAACAGAGGTTCCAACCACTACAACAACAACAACAGCAACAACAACAGCAACTGTATCCTAATCTAGGAATCCCTGTGGCCACACTGAACATAACAGTGCCGAAAAATCTACACATCATGATAAGTAAGTACACAAACTACATGGGTATAGAAAAAAATAAATGGAAAACGTAATCTAAATATTTAATATTTTTATTTTTATTTTCCAGATTACTCTGAGCACGAGGGAGAGGAGTTGATTATTGCGGTGGACAAGCCTGAGACTGCAAATATGGAGGATGATGTCGATGATGATGATGATGACTCGTTGGAACCAGGAGAAATCCCACCATGCCCTGGATCTATACTAATTTCCCGGGTAGCCCTCGAGCGTCTCCGGGCAGCTCGCAGGGAGCAGGAAGAGAGAGCCGAATCGGCATGTAAAAGGCCTCGACTCTTCTAATGATAATAATAATAATAATAATAATAA
>CAKNXH010062788.1:0-30690 GCA_932178445.1 Andricus quercusramuli
GGATTACGCCTTGCAGGTTATTACGATCTCGGGTTAACCTTCCTGCGGTTCGAGTCTTGCAGGTTATTGTTTTCTTGATTTATAACCTTTCTGTAGCATTTGGGATTAACCTGTCATGGATAGTATGTTGTCAGCATAGCATATTAGGTCTGATTATCGCAATTGTACAAATATATTGCGACATATGGTTTTGCATAAGTATTTGAGGTTATTTTCTGACAAAGTTATCCTTAAGATTTTTTAGAATCAGCACACAATAAATGTGAGTTCGATCCATGTTTTTTATTATGTTATGCGGTACTTGATAGCTTGCTGTTTATAATTATAATAAATAAACTATAAAAAAAAATAAAAAATATATTAAAAAAAATAAAATAATAAACTATAATAAACCAGCGGCTATTCTCTCTCCGGCAGTCCTTTTCAGAATAGTTGGCGAGTCTTTTTACCAGGCGTACTCGTGTACACGTGTAAGGTGCCATCTGGACGTATCACATTATAAAATCGACTTTACACGTAAAATGTCTTAATAACTTGAAGTTTCTAAAATTCAAAGAACGATATATCGGCTTGTAAAAATCCGCTTAAAAAAAGTGGGTAGTGGTTTTTAAAGTAGAAGATAGTAGCTTTCTGATGCCGTGCCCAGATTTGCAATATGATAAAAATTCTCAATGTGAGCGAAGCTCAAAGATAACAACAAACCGTGTTTTTTGCACATTTAGGTTAGGATATCTCGGAAACCTAGGGTGATGGAGCAATTCTGAGTTCAGATTCAGATTCAGCGCATCAAATTCCTTCGGGTACACTAGGTCCGGTCTGTGGGTGTACAAATGTGTTGGCCTGTGTTATCATAACAACTTTTTAAATTTTGTTCAGAAATGAAAAATTCGAATTTTGATCGCGCAAAAAATAATAGAAAATTTCATTTTGTGGTCAAGCTATGCAAGATACAAAGAAAGATGAATAAACAATGAAAAATCTAATTTTTGGACGAACGATGCAAGCTATGAAAGAAATGAACAGACGAAAGTTGCTCATCTAAAACAGAGCTACAAATTTGTCATGAATAACTTTTGGATAGAACGCGTAGTTTTTGTTTAAATCGTAAAAACTAACATTGAAAATAAAATTTTTTTATTTTTTTAGAAACGACACAAGGTGCGAAATAAAATAAATAGACAAAAAATGTTCAGCCAAAAAGGATCTACAAATTAAGGATTAATAATTTTTAGATAGGACGAGTATCTTTTCTTTTATTCGTAAAACAACAGATTGAAAAACGACACAAGAGTCGAATGAAATTAAATGACAAAAGTTGTTCAACCAAAAAAAAATCTACAAATTTTTTTATGAACTCTTTTTATAAAAATATACTGAAAAAAATAACTTTTTCGAAAAACGGCACAAGCTACAATAATATTTTAGTTGAGAAAATTTTTCTCCTGAATTATATCTGCAAATTTGCTTTAAACCATTTTACGCTAGGATGCGTATTTTTGGTTAGAATCGTAAAAAATTAAGTTGAACATAATGTAGAAAGTTGCACATTTTGAACAAAATCGAGTGCGAAGAATGAGATGCGAGATGAGAATATATTTGTTGAACCCGTAGGAGCTTTAACAAGAGAGAATTCACAATCACCAAATTACAGTTTTCGATGCTTGAATTGACCTTCAATTTTAAAAGGTCTTTGCACAAATATGATGCGGTCAAACTATACAAGATGCGAAAAAAGATTAATAGTTAAAGATTATGCATTGAAAAATATCTTTAAATTGGTTATTAATCACTTTTTAATAGGATGCGCAGTTTTTGTTTTATTCGTGCAAAATGAAAATAAGATTTTTTAATTTAATAAATAAGATTTTAGGAAGAATGACGCAAAGCACGAAAAAAGATGAATTGACAAATGTTGTGCATTAGAACAAGATCTACAAATTTGTTAGCAATCAGTTCTTGATAGGACGCTCTCTCCTCGCGAAAACGAGCAAACTGTTAAACTGTGAAAATCTTGCACTGAGTTCATGCCTATCGTCTACAACATAGGCTCAGATATTTATTCAGTTCGAGTATCATATATTGAAGACTTCCGCTCAATAATTTCTAACTTAGAGAAGCAAGACTTTCAATACTATCTGTACAAAAATATAGAATCTCCCCCTATTGAACTCCTGGTTAGAAACATCCCGATTTCCTTTCCTGAAGACTGAGTACTGGCTGAACTTCAGGAAGATGGATATATAATTACGTCAGTTAGTCGAATGAGAAACCGACAAAGATTATCCCGCCAATTACAGAAGCTGTTCAGCTTTCAAGAAAGCCCCAAGCAAACCCGCCAAAAATAAATTAGAATCACACGATTTTCAGAATGAGAATTCTCTCAGCAAGCCACCTCAGCTAGCACCGGTCGAAAAAGCAACAAAAGTAGCGACTCCTCTATTCAATGCCCTGCGACCACAAAACCGACCGCTCTACAGCACTGCTGTCGCTTCTACATCTCGAGAGCACGCGATCAGACCTAATACCAGGTCACCGGAAAAAAACCGCAAACTAATTCCCAGGAAAAAACCTCCAATAAACCAGAAAATTCCTATCCGCAAACAAAAATACATCCAGTAACTACACCTGCTCAAAATACTCCTCAAGTAATCAAAATTAACTTAGTAGGAAAAATTAATATAACAGAAGCCATCAACCGCCGAAATCATAAGCAATATACTAGCACTTACTATTGAAAATGGCCAAGTTTAATGATAATACCATTAAAATAATTTTTTGGAACGCTCAAGGCATCCTTCATAAAAGACACGAACTAGACAATTATCTCCATAAAAATAACATTACCATCTGATTATTTAATGAAACCCTACTACGCAAATACCTCCATATTAACCTAGTTCGCGGCTATAAAATTTACAGAAATAATACTAACAGTGGAACTGCAATTCTAATTCAAGAAAATACCAATCATCATCAACTAATAACACCCAAACATGAAGCCCTTGAAGCTACTGCCATACAAATGAAAATCCACGGAAAACCATATGCTGTTGTCTCGCTCTACTAGTATCCCTCTCGCGAATTTAACGAAGACGATTACAACAAAAATTTCAAACTTGCCCCCTCGATAATTGCTGCGGGCGACCTCAACGCCAAACATTTAGCATGGAACAGTAGGACAACCAACAGAATCGGAAAACACTTATTTGAAATTATGAATACCAAAAATTTGTCCGTCGCAGCGCCAGACTCGCATACCTTCGCCCCCCACAATACTAAACATAAATTAAACCTCATCGACTTTGCAATAATTAAAAACAACTTCTGTAACCATGACACTCACACTTCAAATGAATTAGACTCAGACCAACGACACCTCCTTCTGAACTTATTCACCAATTGTGACAAAGCTCCGGTTGTACCTCGCCACAACTTAGCAAAAGCAAATTGACAAAAATTCAACCCGACACTTGAAGAGCAAATAAATCCTGAACCCAAACTCACAAAAACTACTGATATTGACGAAGCCATAATTAATCTCACCACCAACATCAAAACTGCCATACATACCTCAGTCCCGCAAACTACCTTCAGCAAATACGACCCACCTCTCAGCCCCGAGATCGAAGACCTTATCAATACCCGTAACAAACTTCGTCGAATACCTTAAAAAACTAAAAACTCCATCATTAAAAACACAATAAACCACCTTCGGAAAACCATAGCAATTAAAGTTCGAGAGCACAGGTGTATAAAATGGAATACAGACGTCGGTAAACTTGAAATAAAAAATAATTCCATATGGCGCATGACTAAGGCACTAACAAAACCGAGAACTGATATCCCACCTCTTAAAAACATTTCGTAAACTATCATTTTGGGGAAAACAGTATACTGAAACCGTAACAATAGGAGGTCAGGAAAGGCCACTCTACGCAACATATGATGCTCAAAGTCACTGAAGCCATGAGCTTGAACTTCAATCGAAGGAACCACAGGCTAGCTGCCTCTCTTGATGTAAAGAAAGTTTTTGACAGTGTCTGGCATACAGGGCTTCTGAAAAAACTGATTAATTAATAATTCCCAAAAGGGCTTATCCACTTTATACATTCGTATCTTACGAACACAAAATTTTCAGTGAAAGTAAACCAGACACTCTCAGGAAAAAGACCTATCCGAGCGGGTGTCCCCCAAGGCAGCATCCTAGGACCAGTGCTTTTTGTCATTTTCGTGAACGACATTCCTGAGGTCCCTGAAGTCACAATTGGCCTATACGCAGATGACACGGCACTATTCACTTCCTCCTGGTCAATACCAAAAATTTTGAAACTTCTCAACAAAGCCCTTGAAATCATTGAAGCGCGGACTAATCTCTGGAGAATAAGAATCAACAAAGCGAAGTCAGAATCAATCCTTTTCTCAGTCAGGAAATCAGCCACAACGGGCCCACCTAAAATGTTTAAGAAACAAATCGAATGGAAAAACTCCGTAAAATTTTTCATGTTTTATGAAAAGGATAAATAAATTCCCATCAGAGATTTCGACTTTGTAAAAGAGTGAGATTCTTTATTTCTACTCCCAAGTCGACCCTTAACAGAATATTACAGGACTGAGATCCTTTCAAGTTTATAACAAATTTGTAGATCTATTTTGGCTGAACGAATTTTGTCTTTTCCCTTTTTTCGTCTCTTGTGTCGTTTTTCCAAAAATTTAATTTCTTGTATTTTCCATGCTATTTTTTAGAGTTGCAACAAAAACCATGCGTACTATCAAAAAATCATCTGTGACACATTTGTAGATCTCTTCTGAATGCACCATTTTTATGTATTCATAACAAATTTGTATTCAAAAAATCTTACGTAATCTCATCAATCTTATGTCCGGCTTAAAATTTTCATTTTCCTTTGTTTTTTTTTTGTAAATGCTGTAACTGTTGCAATTTGTTTCTTATCGAAAAAAAAGTGAGGAAATAAATTGTTTGTCTTTTTAAGTACTATAAATAACCGTGCATAGAATTTCTGAATTAAAAAAAAGTTGTTTAAAATTTTATGCAAATGCTTTCACTTTATGAATTTTCATCCAAAAAGGCTGGCTAACATAAGTAACTTCAACTTCAGTTAGGACATTAAAAGAGTGTACCAAGGGTTAATTCAATCAGTCAATTCTCTCGAAAGTCATCGTGCTCGCAGACTAAAAATGTGCAGACAAACACACAAACATACAGCCGGACAGACAAATTCGCGAAAACCGGTTTTTCCGGTTCAAAATATCTCAAAACGTAGACATTTGACAAAAATAGGGGTGGTCGAATTTTACCTAACTCTAATACCTTCTTTGATGATAATGCAAAAAGCTAACTTCTTGGAAACACGACACAAGCTATAATAATATTTCATTTATTAAAATTTTTCACCTAAATTATATATACAAATTTTTTTATGTTGGAACCACTTTACGCTAGGATGCGCATTTTTGGTTCAAATCGTGAAAAATAATATTGAAAATAAACAAAGTAAATTTATGGAAAACTAGCGCAAGTTGCAATAAAGTCTATAATAATGTTACATCCATAATTTGAAGAATTTGATGTAACACCTAACTAGGCGCAACCCACCTCACTCCGCGTACGTTAAGCTAACACCATCAGCTATAAGCAGGCGCATTACCGATTTCCTTTGATTTTAAGAAAATCTGATGTTAAGAAAGAGGTAAAAAAATTCTTTCTGGTAACTGTACTACGGCTGGTAAGATAGAAACCACAAGGTACTTAGAGTGTGTTATCATGAAGGGATACGAACTCCATGAATATCGATGAATATCGTTAATGCTTGTTACGAATGGAAACTCGTATGCTGCGCATGTACATGTAGGTTATGTTCGTTTGTTTATGTTCGTTCAATACACAAGTACGAAAATTCAAACGCGTGTTGACATCGTTGGCATGGAAACCGCCAGTGCGCACGTGCACGGGGCAGCATAAGAGTTTTCATTCGTAGCAAGCATTAACGAATTCTTGGACGTCGCTCGTCCCACTCCCCACTTACAGGGATACTAGTCCTTACTATTCATTCGTGTCGACGAAGCTCGGTGATGGAAGAAGCTAATTGCAGATTCTACTGTGTTACGTCCTAGGATCTGCAGTCGAATTTCATTGCGTTGTAGTCATCTGTTTATTCGTTGAAGAATGTTCGGAATGCTGCCGTTGAGGGGTGGAAACCACTGCCGCAAAACTAGGTCAAGTTTTGAAATAAAAACACCAATGTTTATTTACACTGAATCACAAGATTTATTCAATATTTTTGTTTCAATTTATTATTCACAGTTTTGGTTGATGACCTACAAATGGGAGGAGACTTATTCCCTCTCCTCAGCCATGAACCAATCAAATTGCTTACGTCATGGAATTTTCCTACAGATTAGCCAATAAGAAAGTAGGTCAATTCGCTCCGCCTACAGAATATGAGTCATAAAATGAGTCGTTCGATGATTGACATGTCTAAACACGAAATAGTCTAAACAAGTCCTAAGTCCATTCTACATCTGGTCTGACTGGCGCCATACGCTCATTAATGATACTAAATTTAGGCCTATGATCCACTAAATAAATAAAAACTTCACTTTAAGACGCAACTTATTGTGTACTGCGTAGAAGTTCGAGCTAACATAACCTAACTTAAGGACAGAGGGAGAGTACTTCATTATGTGTAACTATGTATTTTATGTAACTAGCAGCTTGCTACCTATTTAGGCTCTATGGCATGAAGTTTCGCATACTTGAAACTTCCTTTCAAGTTTTTATATTTGATCGTTATTTTATATTTGTATTTTAACTTCTGATCATTTAAAATGATTCAAATTGAATCTGGTGCTTCTTGCCGCGCTCCCTAGAGTTCGCTGGTGTGCATTTCAATTCGCAAACGGGCCACACCATCACATACCGTTATAAGATAATTATAATTGTATCCATTCTCGTACGAATGTACTTATTATCCTAACAATTTAAATAATAACCATTTCAAGCGGCGTGCGTGGACCGAGTATATAATGTTGGACCTCGCAGTAGAACAGTGGTGTTAGGGTGCGAGGTCAACATTTCATACTAGGAAGAAAATTGTGGCGCATGCGCGGCCGCACGTGGTTAGAAAGAGAAGAAGATATGCCGATGTTTTCAGGCAGGAGCAGCGAGGAATACAAAACGGTGCGCTTGGTTCGCCGACTTAAAAAGAGAGATCACGCTCAATCAGTTCGCAGCAGAACACTCTATTCACTTTCCGCGTCTCTACCATGAAAAATACAATGCATAGCAAGGAGATGTCTTTTCACGGCAAGGGCAATGTTTTCGGAACGAGTGGGAGGCAAGGGCTGAATGCCCGAGCCGGACACGAGCCATATATGGATTAGCCATATATGGAAGAAGAAATTTTCACCTTTTATGAACGGTCCCTTGCAGTTAATTCTTGCCCCTGGATCCAAAACCAAATTTAAGCTCGCCTGGGATGCGCGTCTGTCAGATTTCGCTCTTCACGCTCGATAATGGGTTTCCTCGCGCTTCGCGCTCGGATATTTATTCTCTACACTTCAAATAATTGAATGAAACTTTATAAAAAAAAAAAAAATCTTTCAGATCTCAGTATTCACAGTAAAAACTAGGCATTCATTTTTATCTGGGATCCTTTTTTGGGCGTTCTAATATGATCTCACAAATAGTCTTGTTTTAGTACCAGTTTCTGTCTTGTTTAGTTTGCTAACTTCGGATTGATAAATGATCCGAGATAGCGAATTCAATTGATTCAGAGGGTGCATTGTTTCAATTGTTCCAAACTTCACTCTTACAAAAAACATAAAATAGATGAATAGACCAGGGATCGAGACGACTTAGGTTAGACCATTCTGGGCGCGGACAAAATTAAAATATTCAAAAAGTTTCCTACAATTTTGAAGATTTTATGAAATTAGTTACTTTTTATCAAAGCAGAAGGTTAACCTAAAATTTTGAAAATTATATTAATTTTGCAGATTTTTATGAATTCTAAAACAAAGGAGTTTTTCGAGTCTCGAAATACGTATGTTCACCCCAAAAAGAACCTCTCGTATTGACTTCCACGAAAATATACCAGATTAATAACATTTTCAAAATATTGGTGTCAGCTTTTTGAATTTTTGGCCGCGAATTCCTCTTTTGTGACTCACAAAACGTTCTTGTACAGGCTTTGATGAACATTTCTCAATTAAATAAAATTTTCAAAATTTATTTCAACTTCTTCTATTCTAACCTCAAATTCGTATTCTGTTACTTAAAACCCCACCTCTTACTGACTTTCAGGGAAATTTACCAATGAAATTGAATTTCCAAAACTTTAGGTTGCTATTTTAAATTCTTGAATTTTGAATCAAAATTCGTATTATGAAACTCGAAAATCCCCGGAACCCCCGAGGGGCCGTTCACTGGAGGAATCAGTGATTTTCCTCACTTAGAATCGATTCAGAATCAGTCATTCGTCAAAAGATTTTGGTCGAGAAACGAAGAAATCGATGAAGAATCAACGAAGAATCAGCTGGACTCAGGCGGAATCATTATGCTCACGTAGAATCGATTCTAGAGTGGGCGGCCCCTCGGAAACCCCTCGTACTGACTATCATAGAAATCAAATGATGTAATGTCAAATTTTTTAATTTTTTAATGTGGAATCCAAATTCCTTTTCTGTGCCCCAGAACTCCTCGTACTGAATCTCATGGATATCTACCAAATTAATAACATTTTCTAAATTTCAGTAAAATTTAAAAATGTTGACCCCTGCTTCGTGTTTTGCGCCCAGAAAATCCCCTCGTACTCACAGAAAAAACTTAGGGTAAATAGTGTTGCAGGTAATTTCGTATTTTTACCTGTTCGTATTGGTAAAACACAAATATTACCCTCGATGGGCAGAAATTGTCTTTTGTTCTCATTAAAGTTGTCACCACCGTCTTGAAAATTGGAAAGCCACTAGCTTTGAATCGCTGAAGTGAAGTTAGCTGATGGTTAGTGTAACAGGCAAAGCGGATAAGTGCGGCTTCATAAAGGCTGTTTTGCCGAATCGTTAGAACTGTCAAAAGTTCAATATGACATTTACAAGGCCTTCAGGGTAAACATTGAGAATTGCTCCCGAACGTAGGTAAACGCAGAATAATACCCTAGATGTGCGGAAAGTTTACCCACATGGGGTAATTTTTGTTGCAGGTAATCTTTACTCCGAATTCCGGGTAAAGTTTACACTTAGTTTTTTCTGTGCTAATTTTCATTGAAAATCTACCAAATGTATAAGATTTTCCAAATTTTTGTCAAGTTTCGAAATTTTGAATTTTGACCTTAAATTTGTATTCTGAGACTCGATCTAACAGACGGAGCGCGCACGACATTGACATGTCATTTCGGGGTTACGTTGATTTCTAAACTTGACCGATTAGAATTTGTTTTATCAGATTTAGTGCTACGTGCTTGATTTTTAAAAGAGATTTCCACATGTATATTTATTTTCTGAATTCCCTCACAATAAAAAGCTACAATCCTTTTTTCAGACACTCTTCCCTCTCTTGCGTTGTTCTTTCTGATAGATAAAACAAAATTATAAGTGTTCTTTTAGATCTTTTACCTATTTCGCGTCTTTTAACGGTATACGGTTTTTTACATTTTTGCCTATCAACATGCATGAAAAAATGAAAAACGAGGAGTTTTTTCGATAAATTGTTCAAAGAAATGCTGGGGGAATTCTTAAACGCTGAAATTCGTCCGAAAACATTTCCTCATATTTCGCGTCGTTTAGCTCAAAAATTGAATCTCCTATTTTTTTATGGTATTTTCGATAAATAATCCCAAAACAAGAAACACTGTCAAAAATAGTTTAAATTAGTTTTGAAGGACTTTTTAAAAACTGAAATTCCTTGTTGAATTGATTTTCCGTATCTCATTCCGTTTTGTTCGAAATTTAGATTCTTGATTTTCTGAATAGTAGGTACTTTTAATAAATGAAACCAGAATGACGAATTCTATTCAAAAATGGTTACAAGAAATTTTGTAGAGCTTTTCAGAAGCTATTATTGCTTTGGGGGCTTTATTTTTTATTTTGCGTCGCTTGGCTCAAAATTTGAATTTTCTATTTTTTTACAGTATTTCCGATGAATAAAACAAAAACAAAATGTAATATAAAAAAATTCAAGAAATCAAAAAATAATTATTCACACCAAATTTTTGTTTCAAGTCACGGCGTCGTAAACTACGTCTGAAATCTTTTTTCCATTCTCAAAAACATTTTGATTAATATATTCTTAATTAAATGCTTTTATTCAATTTCAAATTCTATTAAAATATTATTGCATTCTAAAATACTCCATTTTTTAAGCGTTCAGTTTGAAAATTTTTAACTAGAAAATGTTTGTTTCATTATTTAACAATATTTGACTGTTTATTTAAAATAGAAAATTATAAATCAAACATTCAAAAATAAACTAAATAAAATTGAATTATTTAAAATAAAATAAACCTTGAATCCTTCGGATTTCAGGGTGCTGCATGTAAACTTCAAAATTTTCATTGTTTTTTTTTTTTAATTTTTAATTTGTAAATGACATCTTTCAATTTCGATTTTTCAAGAAACAACTTGTAATCACTAAATTGTACTGCTTTCAAGTTAGAATAGTTTGAAAATGATATAATTTTGACCACTTAAAAATTTCTCTTAAAGAACTCTGGACACGCTTTGAGGTTCAGTATATCTGTTATAATAAATTTAAAATCAGAAAGTAAAAATGAAATATTCAAAAATAAACAAATCGAAATTGAATTATTCAAAATAAAATAAGCCTCGAATCACTAAAATCTCACAGTGCTGAATGCAAACTTAAAAATCTGCATTGTTTCATTCTTCTATAATTTTTAATTTATAAGTGACATTTTTGGATTTGAATGTTTTAATAACGATGTGAAATCCTTTAATTGTAGTGTTTCAACCTAGAATTGTTTAAAAATTATGTCATTTTGAACATTAAAAAATGTATTGATTCATTCTTCAAAGAATTGTAATTCCTAAAACGCATTCTTCCCTTTGCCTGCTTACTTAGTCAAGCTTTGTTTATAAGGTACCGATGCGGACCGATATCAGTTGTCTGAAACAACACATTGTGTCGCAGTTCGCACTTATGTTACCCATCCACATTTAGAATTAGGCTAATTATATTTCATGAAGAAGAATATTGAAAATTGGAATTTCATTATGAAAAATTCATTACTATGACACTTATTATTATTATTACACATCTAAGTACTCTAAGCTTGTAAGAAAAATATTGAAAATTGTTTCTTTTTTTTTAAATTAGACACAGCATATTTTCCTCATGTTTGTAAATAATTTGCAATTGTTTAAACAATTATTATTCGTTTGAGAGAGAGGAGAGAGAGAGAGAGGCAAGCCTCCGTTCTGTGACATGAGACACAGCACGTGTGTCAGAGGCCTGCGTTACACCCTCTAGTCATGGTTTCATTTGAATCAGGCGCGACTCCCCACATCAAAATTAAACACTTTCTAATGCATATTAAATTTTTTTAAATAACATGATTGAAATTGTAATGTATGTGGTTGAACTTCAGTGAATTGTTCATTTTTGAATGTACATGGAGAAAATTTGTTCATCAAAAATTACTCAATTCGTTCGGTAAATGGAGGACATTACTGCATTTCGATAAAGTTTACAATTATTTTATTAACGATTCACATCAAAGGAAGTATAGATTGCACAATTTCTAAAGAGATTTTCAATTTTATTATTAACAATTTTTTCAACTTTTATGGTATAAATCATAGCCCATATTTAATTACGTAACTTTAAAATAAGTGACCAATTTATGTTACTTAATAGAGAAAAAAAATCAGCTAATAATTAATTAATCAGTTGACAAAATAAGAAGCATTCTACCCCAGGCGGAAATATTATATATAGTTTATATATAGTGTGAAGTTTTATATATAATATTCATTTGTTTTATATAAAAAATGTATAAAACAAACGAATATTATATATAATACTTCACACTATATATAAACTATATATAATATTTCCGCCTGGGACTATAATTTTCATTACAACATTCAAATAATTTTTACTCTATTAATTTTTTTAATTTGAACTTTCATTTCTGGAAACTTAATTTATTAATAATCCTTTAAATTAATCCGAGAAACAGTAGTTTTCAATAGAATCAGTTTATATATAATTAATCAGTTCACAACATAAAAAGCATTAAACAGTTATACTAATCTAATACCTTCCCTACATTGCAAATAAAATACAAATTTTATTTATTTACAGGCGTATTTTCATTGTCTTGTTTTTATAATTAAAGAAATGCGCATCCTATAGAAAAATTTGTTATTAAACATTCAGTTGCAACTGGTGTCGTTTTTCCAGAAACATAATTTGTTCATTTTCAGTGTTTTTGTACGATTTAACCCAAAAATACGCATTCTAGCGTAAAGCAGTTCTAAGAAAATTTTTAGATGTAATTTAGGCGAAAAATTTTGTTGAATAAAAAGTTATTGTAACTTGCGTCGTTTCATCAAAAAGTTCATTCTGTTATTTCTAATGCAATCTCATAACAAATTTCTAGATCTTTTTTCTGAACAACTTTTGTCTATTCGCAAAATGGATTTTTTGATTTTTTAAGAGAATTCAGAAAAAAATTCCAAATTCATGGATCTATGAAAACAAAAAAATAATTTTGTCATTGAACATTTCATTGCACCTTGTGCAATTTTTCCAAAATACTATTTTGCTTATTTTCGATGTTATTTTTTACGATCTAAACAAAAAATACGCATCCTATCAAAAAATAATTTAAAACGAATTTGTTGATCTTTTTTAGTTAAAAACTTTTGTTTATTAATTTTTTCGAACCCTGTGTTGTTTTTCCCAAAATTCAATCTTATTATTGTGACTGTTATATTTTTTTAATTAACACAAGAACTACTTGTCCTATCCGAAGATGATTTATAGTACATTTGAGCCGTTCTCTAGAAAAACGGCTTAAGTCGAAATATGTCGTTTTTTGATACTTGCATTTTTAAGTATGTACAGTGTTTAATAAGTGGTTATTTTTATTTTCACGTACTTCAGATGTTTCGATAAAAGTTATAGTATCCAATAATGAATTGCGACCGCCCAGAAAAAATTACACATTACGTATTAATATTTACCAGCGTATTAAAAAATAAAACTTAAGCCGTTTTAACGGAGAAGGACTAATAATTGAATAATTAATCTAATAATTAGTACTTGGATGGGTGACCGTTCGGGGAATACTGCGTGGTGTTGGCCCGTCGTGGGTGTGGTGGACCCACATTGGTAGTATTTATCCACCTAGAAACACTACGCGAATCGGGTAGTGAGGCAATGAACTTTCGAGTTTGAAATGTTATTCAATTTTTTTTATATATAATAATAATATAATAATAATAATAATAATAATAATCTGTCGACCATCAAGCAACACTGGACGCAAAAAGTAAGATCTCTTTCAACAGCAAAACAGCGCCTTGAACGGCGAGTTAAGTGGATTCAGGAAAATTCCACCTTTTCTACTAATCCTTCCCGTCTGTTCAATAAAGCGTCATGTGTAGTTAAAAATCCGCCAAGTCGAGAAGAGATTCGAGTCTTCTGGGAGCAAGTATATGGAGATACTTATCAGCTAAATGAAGACGCTTCCGATATATCACTCTTTCGTAACTTTTGCCAAAGGCAAAGGTTACAAGGTCCAGAGGAAGAGTGTCCACTAATTACTGCTGAAGAAGTGAAGAAAGTTATCGCTAGAACTAAGAACTTTTCGGCGCCAGGGCCAGATAAAATCAACAACTTTTGGTGGAAGAAGTTTACTTCTACGCACCAACATCTAGCTCGTATATTTACTACTTTCTTAAACGGAGAACAACCCGTCCCGCAGTGGCTAGTGGAAGGACGCACGGTATTGATCCCTAAGGCCGGAGATTTGTCATGTCCAAAGAACTACAGGCCCATAGCTTGTTTAAACACCAGCTACAAGCTATTCACTGGCATCCTCAAAGAGAGGATATTGACATCTATCGAGCCGGTATGGAGTGCAATAGTCGAACAACGTGGATGCAAGAGAGGGCTGGCAGGTTGCAGGGAGAACCTGTTAATAGACAGGTGTATTACCCAGGACTCGATCAGGTATCGACGCAATCTGTCCATGGCTTGGATTGATTACCGTAAGGCATTCGATAACACGAACCATGAGCTTCTTATCAAGCTCCTTGAGTGCATGGAGGTGCATCCAAAAATAGTGAGATGCATAGAAGAGCTTATGCTCTTGTGGCGGACAAGATTTGTCATAACATCTGACAAAAGACAAGTGACTACAAGCTTTGTCACATATAAGAGGGGGGTCTTTCAAGGAGACTCTCTAAGTCCGATACTTTTCTGCATCTCCCTCTTGCCTCTATCTATTGTGCTCCGAGGCAAAAGCTCTGGATACCTATGTGGCCCGCCGAACAGAAGAGAATATAAGGTCAACCACCTTTTATACATGGACGACCTTAAACTCTTTGCTTCCTCCAAAAAGGACCTTAACATCCTTGTAGAGGCGGTAAATAGGTATTCTAAAGCGATTGGCATGAGCTTCGGACTGGACAAGTGTGCCTGCGTCCACCTACACCAAGGAAGACCAGAAACTACATCATCCAGTGACGATCAGGATGTTCAACTCATAGGCGGAAATACAATTCAACATCTTGGTATTGGAGAAACATATACATATCTTGGAATACCGCAAGCGGAAACCCAAAATGTGCATAACTTGAAAACGGCCCTTGGAAAAAGGTATCGCCAAATTCTCAGAAAAATTTGGGCTTCCGAATTATCTGGAAAGAATAAGATCCAGGCGACCAATATGCTGGCCGTTCCTATACTGCTCTACACGTTTGGTGCAGTAAAATGGAACGTCGATGAGTTAAAACAACTTGATCGAAGCACACGCAAGATGATGACAATACAACGAAGTCTTCATCCTAGATCTTCCGTACCTCGAATATATCTCCCTCGCGATAAAGGGGGTAGAGGATTGCTAAGCTTAGAGTGTCTTCATCGCAGAACGGTTCTGGCTACAGCCTGCTCAGTTCTAAAAAGCACGGATCCCCTTATGCGACTCGTACATCAACATGAAGTGGCCAATGCTGCGGTGTTTCTATACCATGCAGCAGATAGGGCCGCAGAGAAGCTTGATCTCCCATTTAATTCCAGCGACATTACACATGGCCTAGCATCACTAACACCTCTGGTGCTCAAAAGTCGTATACAGGAAGCAGAACAAACGCTCCTACTAAGAGAACATGCTGAGAAGCCCCTCCATGGTAAATTCTACGGCATCATACGTAGAGAAGAGCTCTCGATGGGTCTGTCCAACATGTTTCTCAAGTCTGCTGGATTGAGATCGGAGACCGAGGGATTTCTTTTTGCCTGTCAAGACGGCGTCACAGACACATTAGTTTACCGCGAGCGCGTAATGAATGTACCTGTACGCGATACCAACTGCCGAGCGTGCAAGCAAGAGCCCGAAACACTTGGACATGTTTTCAGTGGATGCTCTAAATATGCACGCTGCGCTTACATAGAGAGACACAATGCAGCTCTAAAAGTGATATATTACCATCTTAGGCATTTCTACGGTGTTGATCTATTGCCCGTCTTGCCATACACCCAGGGGGAACTCGAGTCAGTTGTGGAGAATGATCAGTGTAAGATCTACTGGAATTTCTCATTCTCCACCACTCAACGTATCAGTGCTACGAAGCCTGACATTGTCCTCCAAGATCTGAAGAACAAGATCATTTACGTGATTGAATTCTCGGCACGAGCCGATGGTAATATCACGGCAAAGGAGGGAGAAAAACGGGCAAAATATCAAGCACTTCTTTTCGAGCTGAGTAGGCTGTACCAAGGCTACAAAGTCCATCTTATAATTCTCAGAATCGGCTGCCTTGGAGGTATGAAAGCTTCATTTATTAGCCAACTCAACAAGATTCCGGCTTGCCAGCGTCAGGCTCATTTCATCGCAAACCGGATGCAAAAGGCTGTTCTTCTGGTATCACTCCATCTGGTCCGTCAACACTGTTCCTCTTAATATTCTACAAAGATTGTTAGCTCTAAAAAAGTATCCAGAGGTGAAACCTTCATCTCCAACTGTCTTGTCTGACGCGTAAGGTCATCCGCGGCTAGAGACCTGACACCAAGAAACAGTGTTGCCCGATGTTATAACGCGTAAATTCCCCGCTCTTGCTTACCTTCTAGGACAGAAGGAGCAGAAGCGGATGACGTACACGTTCCAGTAGCTTTGGGATTGGTTTCTTTAAGGAACCATGATCGAAGCTTCTGGAGCCTACAACTTCTCATTAATAAATATAATAATAATATATATAAACCTACCGAAGGTGTTCTCGCGTTGTCGTCGCGGTAGGGCTTGAGCTTTCCTCTGATGAATTTGAAGGCTATGTTGGCCGTAGCATTGCTACTGACAGGGTTTCCAATGCCAGTCAGGCATAAAACGAAGAGGAAAGTGACTAAGAGGAACACCAAAACCCATAAATGATAATGGAGAGTATTTTAAACATTTTGAAACGATTGTCGCTACCCGAGGATCGTCGGGGCGCCCCTGGAGCCACCGCTGAGGGCCACAGCATGCGGGACGGTGGTGATGGTGAGCTGCGAGATGGTCAGGCAGATCTCACTAATCAAACAGCTGGCCAGCAAGAACATCTGCGACATACGGTAAGCAGTGAAACATCAACTGCGTCTGCTGAGGATGCTTTGGTTAGCGTTAGCTATTTGTAGCCAACCACTTCAACAGAAATACCGTGGGAGAGCATCAAGTGGGATACCACAATGAATGAGGAATTGATGCGTCTCTATTATGAAAGTGCGAAGTTTGAAACATCACGCAAAAAAGGACAAAATTTCAGAACGAAATTTGCCACAAAGTATCCTCAAATAGAGAAAGTCGCATTGAGAGACCTTATCGCTAAGGTGAAGGACATCAGGACTAACCTACTCATCTCAGAAGATCGAGCAATGGAGATTAAACAGCACGTTGATTTGGAGTGGAAGAACAACGGCAATGAACAGCAGTTAGAGGAAGCTGCGTCACACGAATAAGCAGTGGCAATTGATGTTCTTCCTCAACCTGGTGATGATCCAGCACCACCACATCCTCCGGAGGTAGATGGCCTAATACAACCTGTGCCAGAAGCCGAAGTTCAACAACCAAGGAAGCGATTAAAATGGACATACCATATGAACAGAGATGTGATGCGCTTTTATTTTTTGGCAAAGAAAAGTGGGCAAAGAGTAAGGAGAGAACATCATCGTCTCTTCTTACTTAAGTACTCAGGGCTAGCTACAAGAATAAATGAGCAGAATCTAGCAGATCAAAAACGCTCGATATCTGTAAACAAATTGCTTTCGGCTGTTGAAATAGCTGCCATCGAAATGGAAGTGGAACAGCAGCTTTCTATTGATGAACTTCCATTGGAAGATGTGGAAAACGAAAACTTGATTGCAGCTGAAGACATAGGTGCTAGGGATAATGAATATCAAGTACCGGATGGACTAGAACCACATCCGGATATCATAAACGATGATATAAACAGCGAAGTCCCAGAAAATCTACAGCACCTTGAAAGGAATTTTGGTCATGCTCTACTAGAGTTCAGACATGTAGAACCAACACAAAGGCATTCACTGCCCAAAATGAACATCACAGATGATCTGCGTGCACTAATAGAACACCTAAACAGCAAGGTTTTACCTATGCATTTGAACGCAACACAAAATGCGTTAGAGGTGCAAACTCTTGTATACTGTGCAGCAGTGGCAACCGTTAGAACGTTGGGCCGCAGAACTAGGCCTATAAATGCAGTCTTCGCCCCAAGACAGGAGCTAGATCCGCCATGGAAGATCAGGTTGGATATGGATGTCAGCAAAGTAAGGTGCAAGTTGGGGCGACTGACTCAATATAAAAAAGGAAATCGAACCAGAAAGCTGATACACCATGTTATTAAAATCATCCACCCTCGGTACATCGAGACATTGACACCAGCAATATTGGATGAGATTATAGACTCCCAGCGGCAGAGACTTGATGTTCTTACTACAAAATAACCAGCAAGACACCGAAGTCCCTCAATTGGAAGAAATGACTAACTATTGGTCAGACGTTTGGGGAAAAACTAACAGAAGCAATTTGGACACTGCATGGTTCCAACTAGAGAAAGAAAGAGCAAGCAATAACCCTGAAATGGAGCTGACGAACATCACAGCTTTAGATGTTTCAGCGGTTTTGAAAAAAGCATGTAACTGGAAAGCTCCAGGTCCGGACATGGTGCACAATTTCTGGTATAAGTACCTGACTAGTGTGCATCCTGCGTTGGCACGGTGTTTTCAGAAGATCATCGAACATCCAGATCTGATGCCAGGCTTTATGCTGCAGGGTACTACGTATATGTTGCCTAAAAAACCAGACGCTCAAAATCCATCTGAATTTCGACCGATAGCCTGTCTTCCAACAATATATAAATGTCTTACAGCTATCATAGCAGATAAGATATATTCTCACTGTGACGAGAATGACATCCTTACAGAAGAACAAAAAGGATGTTGTAAAAACTCCTGAGGCAGTAAAGATCTAGTCACCATAGACGCTGTTGCCATGACGCAAGCTCGTAAACACCAAAGGAATTTGCACATGGCATACATTGACTACAAGCAAGCGTTTCCTTCTGTACCACATGACTATTTGCTTGAAGTCTTAAAAGTATACAAAATTTGTCCACGCATCAATGACTTCCTAAGTCGTGCGATGATGCTTTGGGTTACAAGAATCAAGTATTTTGATCATGGACAACCGAGGATAACTAGATCAATACGCATTAAGACGGGTATATTCCAAGGAGACTCCTTCAGTGCATTATGGTTCTGTTTAGCGTTGAACCCACTGAGCAAAACTTTAAATAGCATGTCTCATGGGTTCCGAGTAAATGATAATGAGGATGGTCATCAAGTGACCCATCTTCTATACATGGATGACCTGAAGCTATGCGCTAGTTCGGACGAGAAACTGCAGCAAGTGATTGATGTTACAAAGCAGTTTTCCAATGATATCAACATGGAGTTTGGACTAGATAAATGTCGAACAGTGCATTTAACCAGAGGAGAATTAGGGACCGCAGAGATAGAGAACGATTTCGGGAATGACATCGAGGCAATGGCTGAGGGCGAGTCATATAAATACCTGGGTATTCTTGAATCTAAGGGTATTCAGCATACGATAGTTAAGAAAAGCCTAACGACTGCCTTCACTACAAGACAAATGGTCGAACACTGACCTCGAACGATTAAACAGAATCATCCGCGTAGAAATGACGAAACACCGAATGCACCACCGTAATTCGGCGAGTGAAAGGGTAGTTCTACCACGACATAGAGAGGGCAGAGGCATTGTAGATGTCAGAAAACTGTGTGAGTCACAAGTTACACAGTTGCGAGACTATTTTAACAGCAAGCGAGATGTTACGCTTTACAACACCATCTGTAAAGCGGATCTTGACTACACGCCCTTGAATTTGTCCTCAGAGGAGGCCTTGAATATCAGGGCACAAACCATAGAGGAATTAGAAACGCAATGGAGACAGAAAGCCATCCACAGCGAACACCCCAAAACGCTAGATCAATATGAAGTGGATAGTGAGGCATCCAATATTTGGCTGAGAAAGGGACTCCTGTATCCAGAAACGGAAGGATTCGTCATTGCGATTCAGGATAGAGTTGTCAGCACCAGGAATTATCGCAAACACGTGTTACATCAAGACCTGGTTGACCGGTGCCGATTATGTGGAGACACCAACGAATCCATCGAGCATATTATCGATGGTTGTCGCGCAATGGCTCAAAGAGAATATACGCACAGACATAATGATGTGGCGGGCATTGTACATGAACAACTTGCCTTAAACCTAGGACTCTTAACAGAATGGATGCCTTTCTATAGATACATTCCAATGTCCGTTTTAGAAAATGAAGATTACATCTTATATTGGGATGTGACTATCCAGACGGATCATTGCACCCGAGCCAATCGACCTGACATCGTGATGCGAGAGAAAAAGGTGGAAGAGTCTACATCATCGACATTGCTTGTCCGCTCAACCGAAATTTGCAGGCAACCTATACAACCAAGATTCATAAGTATAACGAGCTAAGGCATGAAGTTAAGGCAATATGGAGGAATGTGAAACGTGCATCTATTCATCCTATTGTGATTTCGGCTACAGGCAATGTGCACGCAAGATGCACTGAACATCTTGAACATTTAGGAGTCAGTAGGGTACTGGCGGCAGCTCAAAAGGCGGTTTTATTGAACACCTGTCGCATTGTAAGAAACTTCCTAGACTATCAGGAAGCAAGTGACTAAAGAACCTATGGCGTGATACATGGTAGCTCTAAGAAAGCATCCAGAGGCGACTGGTGTCACCTTCAACACTCACGGCCGCTGTGTAAGGATAACAGCGGCAAAGCCAAACTGCAAACTACATCTTGCTTCTAATTTTGTACCTACAACATCATCGTAAATGATTTCAAACAACGTATTGAAATAACTTATAAAATCCTGATCTCATCAGTCACTTGACTTAGTCCGTGGCTATGACGAAAAACCGGGTTCACCCGAGAAAAAATTTGAAAAAAAAAAATAATATAATATATATATATATATATATATAATAAACTAATTAAATTAATAATAATTAATCTAATAATTGAACGTATGACCAGAAAAATTTGTTTTCATTCTCCTTGATGAGTGAAATTCTTAATCATATCAACAACGTTCGAAGAAAGGAAAAAGTTATTTTGGAGCTTTCCTATATCTTTTTGTTCATCAATCAAGGACTGAAAAAGTCTTCAAAAAGATGCGAAACGTAGGATAAAGTGATGTATTGCAATAATTTCATTTGAAACTCATTATACATTATTACAATTACATTTATTTCAATATTATTATAAAATATTATTTATATATAATATGCCCGTAACTACTGCGCGCGCTCGGGTCGCAACGGACTGCATTCTATACCGACTGTGTAAGCTTAGCCATTGGTTTAAAATGCTTGAAACTTCACATACACATAATAGAGCCGCGCAGCAATGTAATAATTCATAAATTTTAGAAACGACCTAAATCGACTTAAGCCGTTTTTCTAGAGAACGGCTCATTTGTAGATCTTCCTTGGATGAAAAACTTTTGTTGATTTATTTTTCTCGTAGCTTGTGTTGTTTGTTCGAAAATTAATTTTTGAATTTTTAATGTAGTTTTTCTATGAATGAAACAAAAACTACGCATCCTATCAACAAATATTCATAACAAATGTGTAGATCTTTTCAAAGTTCACAGCCTAATTTGATCAGTTTTTCAAAAGTTACCTAAAACTAATGCCTTCCCATTATAATGAGAATTTAAAAACTTAAAAATATTAACGCTGACATTCATTAAGTGTGTCATTAGTTCAAAACATCATGTATACAATCTCAGTCTGTCTCTAATGTAAGTCATCTTCCAATGTAAACTCACCTAATCACAGAATTTCATGATAGCGTAAACAAGCTTTCTTCATAAAAGACGCATTATCTTGCCCTTCACCATCAGTTTCATTCCGTGATGACACAGCTTCTTTTAAAAATGGGAACAATATTCAATGTCAGTTTCCTAATACTTTCTGCAGTTTTGTCGCAGGAAATGGTGGTTGCATTTGATGATCATTCAGGTGAGCAAAATAATAATATTTGTGTTTTTCAAAAAATAAATCAATCTTCACTTGCGCTACTTGAAATTGTTCCCATCCGTGCGTCTAAAAAGTCTGAACAGTACCTCCCAAATGCCACGTCTTTAGGAAAGGTAACATATGGCCAACCATTTTTAATCCGGATTAAACCAAATGGTTTTAGAGGGATATGATTCAGGACCCAGTGATAAATATAAGCCAAACGAAAAAAGGATTATCCTAATTTTTGGTATTTGGGAAGTTCAGACGTGACATGTGTCACGTTTCTACTACGATGCGTATAGCATTCCATATGGATTCCCGTGTACGTTCCACACATGTTCCTTAATGGGATCCCACATAGATTCCTATACTATTTCGTGTCCTAATTTGGCCATTCAACTTTATATAACTTTATATAGGAATTCATGTGGATTTCCGTATAGATCTACATATGGACAAATGCCACGCCTTCAGAAAAGGTAACATATGGTTACCAACTTCTAATCCGAATTAAACCAAATGGTCTAAGAGGAATGTGATTTGGGACCCCGCGATAAATGCAAGCCAAACAAAACAAAATGTTCTGAGTCTTTGTGTTTGAGAGACTCTGACATGACACGTGTCACGTATCTACTACGATGCGTATAGGATTCCATATGGATTCCCGTGTACGTTCCCACATATGTTTGCATATGGGATCCCATATAGATTCCTATGCTATTTCGTGTCCCAAATTGGTCATTCAACTTTATATAGGAATTCATGTGGATTCCCATATAGATCAACATATGGACAAATGCCACGTCTTCAGAAAAGCTAACATATCGCCAACCACTTCTAATCCAAATGAAACCACATTGTCTTAGAGGGTTATAGTTTAGGACCCCGTGATAAATGCAAGCCAAACAAAAAAAAAGATTTCCTAAATTTTTGGTATTTCGGAGGTTCTGTCATGACATCTGTTACGTATCGACTATCGAAAATTCACACATGGAGATTTATATAGGTACTTGTACGGAGACCCAGGTGGAAGTCATTACGGAAATCCATTTCAGATTTCTATATAAAACTGTATTGAGGAATTGGGTCACGAAATGGGATAAGAACCTATGCGGGGAAACAACTGCACCTTCCTATAACAGCTACTGCTGCGTAGTATTTTTTCTGTTTCTTCAAAATTGTCTAGTATAAAAGTAATATTTTTGAAACTGATTCTTTGAAAAAAATTACGATCCTACGTACGATTGCATGTATAGTTTTTTATTAGTTATATATGGAAGAAGAAATGTTTGCCCTTTATGAACGGTCCCTTGCAGTTAATTCGTGCCCCTGGATCCAAAAGCAAGTTTGAGCTCGCCTGGGGCGCGCGTCTGTCGGATCTCGCGCTTCGCGCTCGATAGTGGGTTTCCTCGCGCTTCGCGCTCGGATATTTATTCTCTGCACTTCGAATAATTGAATGAAACTTTATAAAAAAAAAATCTCTCAGATCTCAGTATTCCAATGCATCTTCATATTCGGTATTTATTACGTAATTAAATATAGTTAAAGATTAAATTGCTGCCATGCACAGTTTTTAATTAGCCATAATATGTGGTACACATTCTAATCGTGACACTTGCGCTACGTGCTTGATTTTTAAAATAGATTTTCACATGTATATTTATTTTCTGAATTCCCTCACAATAGAAAGCTACAATTCCTTTTTCAAACAATCTTCCCTCTCTTGCGTTGTTGTTTTTGATGGCTGAAACAAAATATCCTACCTGTATGTGTTCTTTTAGGTTTTTCACCTATCTCGCGTTTTTTAGCGGTATACAGTTTTTTCGATTTTTGCATATCAATATGGATAAAAAAATGAAAAAAGAGGAGTTTTGTCGAAAAATTGTTCAAAGAAATGCTGGGGGAATTCTTAAATGCTGAAATTCGTCCAAAAACATTTCCTCATATTTCGTGTCGTTTAGCGCAAAAAGTATGACTTTTTAAAAACTGCAATTCCTTGTTGAATTCATTTTCCGTATCTCATTCCGTTTGGTTCGGAATGTAGATTCTCGATTTTCTGAATAGTAAGTACTGTCAATAAATAAAACCAAAATGACAAGTCCTATTAACAAATGGATACAAGAAATTTTGTAGAACTTTTCAGAAGCTATTATTGCTTTGGGGACATTATTTCTTATTTTGCGTCGTTTGGTTCCAAATTTGAATTTTAGATTTTTCCATAGTATTTTCAATAAATGAGACTAAATTGAAAAGTACTATCAAAAAATGGTTGAAAGAATTCTTGTAGGATTTTTTGAAAGATGCAATTCATTCAAAAACTTTTTTCCGTGTCTCTTGGTCACTTGGTTGAAAATTTAAATTTTCTATTTTTTATAGTATTTCCGATGAATAAAACCAAAACTACATGTAATATTAAAAAATTCAAGAAATAAAAAAACAATTATTCACACCAAATTTTTGTTTCAAGTCACAGCGTCGTAAACTACGTCTGAAACTACGACAAAACATCGTCGTATTCCACAAAGGAAACAACTTCGTATATTACGTCGTTTACTATCCCAATTTGCGACGTCATTTACAACCCGGTTTCTGTCGTAGTATCCAACACAGTTTACGGCATTGGAGCTTTCAGCAGGCTTCTTTTCCAATGATATTAATAAATTACATAATTTCTATCATTCTTCCAGAATTATCATCAGTACCTCACAATCGACAAAAGCGAATGGTGCCTCCACACGGGACTATACATGTACATGATTTGCCACCCTTGCTTGCATTTAATCTACGTGAAATGCATTGGCATGAACCCTCCAGAGTCAGGATAACTGAGGATGAATACAATGTTGGCATAGGCTTTGCAATACATCCGTATCTCGTCATAACGCACCGTGATTATATAGAGGACGGGCATAACCTTGGTGTTGAAATGTATGTGCCAAACGAAAGAATTTACAAACCTCAACGAGTAGCGGCTGTTCAGTCCGACCCAGATGAAGAATTTGTCGTGTTTCTACTTCGAGATCCTCTGCTGATGACTGACCGTGTACCTGATGCCTTCCAAGATTATTCACCCACAGTTTATAATTGGGCTCACCATGCAGTGGCAGAGTGGATTCGTACGCATCTACCGTCTCTGCGACGGCTGCTCACACAAAATCTATATTCATTACATTATGATCATCCAACCGCAGTCGTGATAACAGGAAGCAATGGTGAGCCTACTGGCCCTGGGTTTGCAATACATCCTTATATCGTCATGACGCATTCTTGCTTCGTGGAAAGTACTTATGGTGTTGCATTGCGCGTGGGAAATACAGAAGAGCTAATCCCTCACCGTACACAAGTTGCATTTTGGAACACTCATGAACACGTTCACGCAATTCTTCTTCTGGATCCTATCATGTTAACAAACGATGCATCTGTTGCTTTTGCTGAAGCGCATTATTCACACGCAGCAATTGTTTGGATTCGTGCTGTGGCGGCAAATTGGATACATAATATGCTTATTAATCAAGCGAATTGTTACCTTGTGAACTCAGGTAGAACTCATTAGACACGTTTTCAGTCGTAGGCAACTCATTAGCGTTACCCGTCAGGTCAAACGCATCCATTTGAATCCGGGAACAGTAAAACTTGATTTTTGAAATTCACTGATTTTTACCTGACCAATTCTTTATTTTTCGTGACAATTAACATTCAAAGACCAGATTTTTAATTTTGTAGTATTTTTAACATCGAATCATTAATGGACAGAATGAAGAAATTTTAAATTTATTTTTTGATTGCAACCAAAAAATAAACTTTAACCGATAACAGTTGAATTTTCAAACCCACAAAATATATTTTTCAACAAGAAGAAAAATTATCAACGAAAAATATTATTGTTGATATTGAAAATAAAAAATAAACAAAAAATTCCCAAAAAAATAGTTGCGTTTTCAACGAAAGAGTTGAAATTTTCAACCTACAAAATTCAATCAGATAATGTCTTCTGCTCTGTGCATAGATTTTCAAGTTAAAATTCCGGAAAATAAAAAAAAAACATCACGTGCGTGCCAAACTACGACCCAAGACAGATTTATGTGTAAACATCTTCGGCAAACGTTAACTGAAATTGAAATCTCACACAATGCAAATAATAACTCATGCGCATGTAGAAGTATAAAAACTTATTTTCTCTCATATGAAATGTCGTGCAAAAGTTTCTGGACATCCGTTTTCCATTAGGTTAAACAGGCACCGTAGTTTTAAAAATAATAAACTGTCGATTTTCTGTCATGTATTGCATAGAAGGTAATAAAAGTACCCGTTTCCTGGGCATAAATGAAAGCCAGTATGTGTTAATTTTATTAGAAGTTGTTTGGAAAAAAATTCAAATGTTAATGTTTCCGGGAAATATCAATAAATTCGCAAATAACCAATTTTTTTATTGTTTTTGGGCTAATTTTAAGGAAATTTTCTGCAAGTCTCTTAGAATACTGTTCTATTAATTTGTTTTAATTCAGTTATGAAAACCTGACTTTATGTCAGTATTGATAAGTTCTTTAAATTAGGCTCAGGATTTTATTGCATTGAAGGAAAAATTCTAGAAATATCTTATCAAGTCACTAAAATGGTACGAAAAGGCGACATCTGGCAGCCACTACACGAGGCTCTAACAGCTGGCTCGTCCTAGAGTCGGATGTGATTTAGTTGAAATAATTTTTTTTATATCTTTTATTATCAAATTACGGCATTTAATGTAGTTTCCTGTCGGCTCTTGCATTTCTGAAAGTTTGAGGCCGATATTTTATGCATAAAAAAAGTTCGAATGTTCAAAAAATTTCGAGGTTCAGAAAAAAGTTGTGAAAATATGCTCCCAGTTTTAATTTGTTCGGAAATAATTTTGAGTGAAATTCCTACCCAAGTGAAGTACTTTAACGTAGTTTATTGTACTCTAATACATTTTCCAAAGTTTCAGCTCGATATTTTATTTTGTTTTAAAGTTCTCAGGTTCAAAAAAAATTCAGTGAACTGATAAAGTGAGGTCGGCAAAATAGGTATTTCGCTGTGTCACATGCTCTTAAGAAATGAAACAATCACTTAATATTTAGTAATATCTGACTGTTCATTCAAAATCAGTAATTATAAATCAAATGTTCAAAAGTGAAAACAAAATAACTGAACTTGCAACGCTATATTTTTAATTGTTCTCTTTAGAAAAACTTGATTTATAACTCTAATAGTTGAATTGTGGTGTAGGATAAAAATTGGACACCTATTATTCTTCGAAAAAATTCGATTGATTTGAAGATATTTTTAGAAGCTTTGCTATAATTCAAAATTATTTAGAAATTTGGAATGATTTCAAATCATTTGAACGAAGTGTCTACCTATTATTCTTAGGAAAAATTTTAGTAATTTGAAGATATTTTTAGAAGTTTTGAAATAATTCAAAATTATTTGAAATTCTGAAATGATTTCAAATAATTTGAACGAAGTGCCTACGTGTACCAAAAAACCGGCTATTCGTAACAAAATATCGGTGCAAATAGCCCACGGCCCAATTTAAAACAAAACATAGATTTTTGCAGATTTCGAACAAAAAGTTTAGAAGTATTTTAAGAATTGTTAAAGGATTTAAAAGAATAAAAAGCTAGGAAAAAGCTAGGAAAATTGGAAATGTTTTTTTATTTAAAAAATTCAATTTCAGCCGAATATGTGAAAACATTCAGAAAGATTTACAAAATTGTCAAAAATGAAAGTGGAGGATTTTGAGGAACTTTCTTTTATTTGACAGGATTTTGAAATGTAAAATAAAATCTAGATATTTGAAGATTTCGAAATAAAATTTTGAAGCATTGTAAGGATTGTTAAACTATTTGCAATAAAAATAATTTAACTTTTATTTTAAGTAATGTTCAGCTTATACTAAAATTTACCTGTTTAATTTTTAATATTTTCAGCTTGAAATTGCTTAAAACGATATAATTTTCAAATTCCATGATTCATTCTTTAATTTCGAGTACTGAAAATGATAACGTAGATTTATATTTTTGGAACTGAATCTGCACCTTTGAACTTCGCAATTTATAAAAGTTTCACATTTCAATTCGGCAGTTCAACTGCATTTAATTTAGAATTCTTTAGTTAAAAAGTGTTAGTACCTTAGATTTTATACGTGTAAATTATTGAGCATCTGAATACAAAATATTTCAATTGAAAACTTTTTGAACTTTGAATTTGAAAGCTGAGGATTCAAGAGTTCCACTTTGGGTGTTTTAATTTGCAGCTCATTTTGTATTACTGTTCAAATGGAAAATTTTTTTTCTTTAGAGTTAGAATTTTTTAATTTCATTGACGTTTATAAATTTCGGTACAAATAGCCGGATTTTTGGTACACGCAGACACTTCGTTTAAATTATTTGAAGTCATTACAAATTTTTAAACAATTTTAAATTATTTCAAAACTTCTAAAAATATCTTCAAATTACTCGACTTTTGTCTGAGAATAATAGGTGTGTAATTTTTATTTCTACACCACGATTCAACTATTGGACGTATCCACTTTATACATTCGTATCTCACGAACAGAAAATTTTCAGTCAAAGTAAACCAGACACTCTCAGGGAAAAGACCATCCGAGCGGGTGTCCCCCAAGGCAGCATCCTAGGACCAGTGCTTTTTGTCATTTTCGTGAACGACATTCCTGAGGTCCCAGATGACACGCAGATGACACGGCACTATTCACTTCCTCCTGGTCAATACCAAAAATTTTGAAACTCCTCAACAAAGCCCTTGAAATCATTGAAGCGTGGACTAAGCTCTGGAGAATAAAAATCAACATAGCGAAGTCAGAATCAATCGTTTTCTCAGGCAGGAAACCAACCACAACGGACCCACCTAAAATGTTCAGAAACCAAATCAAATGGAAAAACTCCGTAGAATACCTTGGGGGGACGCTACATAAACGTCATCTAGCTCCTAAATCCTATCGTAAATTAATACTCAAGCCTGAAACCAGATTACGCAATTATGTTCTATAAAATGTTCGTCCAACCCATGATAACTGACGCTTGTACTATTTGGGATGGTGCGTCAAAGAGTAACATCAACCAAATCCATATAATACAAAATAAATTTCTCAGACGTATTACCAAAACTCCCAGGTGTACCAAAAATTCTGTCCTACATAACAAATTTCAGATACCCTATATTGCAGAATATATCAAAGAAACCGCCACTAAATGTTATAAATCCACATCAGTTTCACCTTTTCAACATGTTTTAACCCTAGGGAAATATGACTATGATCCTCTTCGCAAACACGCGATCCCAAGAGACTTTCTCATGAAATGAGACACCTTTTCTCTCTCCTTGTCTACCTCTTTACCCTAAAATAAATTTCAGACTTTGTGATTTTTTCCCCTCGCCTGCGGATTTTTTCTCCACACATAAACGTCACCTCTACTCTCTGTCATGCCAAATTTCTCTCAGATTGCATGATAATGCCCGAACGGGTAACACACATCAATTCCATCCAGTGGTTATGAGCCAGTAAGGCACATATTGTGAACCATTGGAAAGCTATGAGTCATGGTAAAATTCCCCGCTTGAGTTTGCCTATTCAAACCCAAGTGGGAAATCCTTCCTACCTAATCGCTTCCTAATGGTGTCATTTAACGAGCTTGTTTTCCCTTCATGACAATGGCTTGCAAGGACGCGTTAATCTCCCCCGAGAGTGTTTAGGCACGTAGGCTTTTGTCATGAGATTCAGCTGGACCGGTAAGGGGTTTCAGGCACGTAGGCACGCGTTGGCCGACGTGCTCGAAGTCACGTACACCGGGCCCAGAACTTTCTTCAAAACAATACACTCTCTCTTCCTATCTCTGTCTCTTTCTCTTCGCGTCACTTTCATCTTCTTCCAAGAAAATTCGAAAAATTACCCAAGTAGATTTATTTTTCCTTCATCTTTTTCCATGGAGAAATAAATTAATTAGTCTGCAAATAATAAATATATTTGAATAATACATATTTTCTTGAAGGGAAGAATATATATGTTTGAATAAATGCATTTTTTTTGTAAGAAAATCATTTTTTTTTTTAACAAATTTAATACGGATACATTATTCCCTTTTGAAAAACGGCCTGGTTCGAGAAAGGAGATATTTTCTATTGTACATGTAAATTATTTTCTATTATAAACACCTTGAAAATTCTTAGGTTTTTATTAATAACTTTTCTATGTCGACATAGGTATAGGGTTAAATAAGAAATTAACAAGTTTAAATTTTAGATTTTAATTATTACTTTCATTCCAGAATTATATTCTTTTATTTAAGATTTTTATTGAACGATTTTTGTAAAAATTAATGTTATGTCTATTTTATTTTTATTGTCAAACTATTCTTTTAAGAAAATTTTTAATATTTAGATTTAATATTGAAAAGGCGCGAGGACGCTCGAAGTCTAAGGAAGGCAGCACGAAGTACGGTGTCCCCACCGCTCTGTTGCGACCCCGTTGCGAGAGTCGGGGGCCAATCAGAGCCCGGCAGCTGCCGCCTTCCTCGGTCGAGGGCGTTCCTACTCGCGTAAATAAATACCGGCGCTCTGAGTAGAGTCGTGACTCACTTCTCGTCTCAGCACCAGCTCGTGTTAAGACTTGAATTTTGCGGCGATAGCTACTCTGGGCCTCCTCTGCTCTTTGTAACTACCGCCAATAAACCAAACATAATTCTCAGCTAACTCTCCTCTCTCTCTCTTACCTCACACCATCCTCACTCTCTATCCTTCTTCTCTCTCTCTCTCTTCAGTGATCCTGGGTTTGCCCTAGGTCTTCGGGGTCACTCTCTGTCTTCC
>CAKNXH010062788.1:30700-62797 GCA_932178445.1 Andricus quercusramuli
CACGCTAGCAACACGCGTCCGTCTCTTTTGATCACTCCCTTCACACAAACGTCAACACAAGAAGGGACTTGTATCATAGTCATTATCATTTTTCGGCAAGATCATTAATCCCACCCCTTTTTTTTCCACTTTTCCACTTAGACTTTCCAAATTCTTGAAAAACGAAAACTAGTGTGAGATTCTCCACTTGGTATTTTTAAATATATTTTATTTCATTGTGTGCATTTAGTAGTATTTTAGTAAAGATAAATTCTAGTATTAATTACGAAAATCAAAAGAAGAAGACTATAAAGAAGATTTATTGAGGGAGAATAAAGATCTAACTCTAATGAATTTTTGATCCTTTGAAATATATTACTGAAGCAGAAAAGATAAGTGATCATATTCACCAAATATTAATTATTGAATGCAGCAATTATTTAGATAGAAATATCGTATGTTATGTAGACTCACGAGTCTTAAGGGTTAAATATATTATATGTATATTTTTCATGTTTTATGGAAAGGATAAATAAATCTTCATAAGAGATTTTGACTTTTTAAAAGAGTGAGATTCTTTATTTCTAACAGGCCTGAGATCCTTTCAAGTTTATAACAAATTTGTAGATCTATTTTGGTTGAACAAATTTTGTCTTCTCACTTTTTTTTCGTCTCTTGTGTCATTTTTCAAAAAATTTAATTTCTTGTATTTTCCATGCTATTTTTCAGAGTTGAAACAAAAACCACGCGTATTATCAAAAAATTATCTGTGACACATTTGTAGATCTCTTCTGAATCCACCATTTTTTTGTATTTATAACAAATTTGTAGCTGCTCTTTCGGTGAACAAATTTTACCTATTTATTTTTTCATAGCTTGTGTCTTTTGTCCAAAAATTTGATTTGTTTTTTTTATTTCTAATGTTTTTTTATGAATAAAACAAAAACAACGCGTTTTTATTTTTCATTATTTTTTTGTGTGGTCAAAATTAGAATTTTCGAATTTTTAAAGGACATTCAAAAAATCTTACGTAATCTCGTCAATCTCATGTCCGGCCTAAAATTTTCATTTTCCTTTGTTTTTTTTTTATTTTGTAAATGCTGTAATTCTGGCAATTCGTTTTTTCATAGAAAAAAAGTCATTAGATAAACTGTTTGTCTTTTCAAGTACTATAAATAGCCGTACATAGAATTTCTGAATTCAAAAAAAGTGGTTCAAAATTTTTTGCAAATGCTTTCACGTTATGAATTTTCATCAAAAAAGGCTGGCTAAGTAACTTCAACTTCAATTAGGACATTTAAAAAGTGTACCAAAGGTTAATTCAATCTGTCAATTGTTTCGAAAGTCATCGTGCTCGCAAACTGAAAATCTGCAGATAAAGATACAGCCAGACAGACGGACAGACATATTCGCGAAAACCTGGTTTTCGGGTTCAGAATAATGTCTCAAAACGTAGACATTTGATGAAAATAGGGGTGGTCGTATTTTACCAAAATTTGATACCTTTTCTGAGGATAATACAAAAAGCTAACTTTTTGGAAACGCGATACGAGCTACAGTAATATTTCATTTATTAAAATTTTTCACCTTAATTATATCTACAAATTTTCTTATGTTAGAACCACTTTACGCTACGATGCGTATTTTTAGTTCAAATCGTGAAAAATAATATTGAAAATAAATAAAGTAAATTTATGGAAAAACGGCACAAGTTGCAATAAAGTGTATAATAATGTTACATCCATAATTTGAAGAATTTGATGTAACACCTAACTAGGCGCAACCCACCTCACTCCGCGTACGTTAAGCTAACACCATCAGCTATAAGCAGGCGCATTACCGATTTTTTTTGAGGTTAAGAAAATCTAAAGTTGAGGAAAAGGTAAAAAAATTCTTTGTGGTAACTGTTGTT
This sequence comes from Andricus quercusramuli, assembly GCA_932178445.1. Taxonomy (NCBI): domain Eukaryota; kingdom Metazoa; phylum Arthropoda; class Insecta; order Hymenoptera; family Cynipidae; genus Andricus; species Andricus quercusramuli. Next base: position 32,592 of record CAKNXH010062788.1, read on the forward strand.
ACGTCGTAACACCCTTGTATATGTATATCAAATTAGTAGTTTTCTTACTCCTGTGAGCGCATTGAATGTGTGATTGTATATGTATGTGTATGATCTAGTACGTACAAGGCAGTTGGGCCCAAAATCCCTCCATGATGTCAGCACCTTACGGTGCTGCCCGGAACTCTGGCAGGACTCACGCGTCCACCGGAACATCAGTCAGTTGAAATCGACAGAAAAACGCGTACGGAGCTCCCTCGCTTTTCTGCAACCTACCGGGTTGCATCGCATACCGTGCGAAAATCAAAACCGAAACAGCCTTCACTGGCAAAGATTCCAGGTGAATCTACCTATCCAAATTGATCATATGAGTGTGTGCCTCTATTTTCCTCATGTGAAAAGTGTGAAAGTGTGTGAGCCATAGTGGCTTTGCGGACGCGCAGCGTCGTGCGTGTGTAGCGTCATTCGTATTTTCATGACCTTTGTATTAATTTCTGTGTTTCACTTTTCTTGAATAAAAAGGGTTTTTTGCGTCATAGCAGGCTTTTTCCCTGCAAATCAGTGTACTTCATTTTACCCTGAATTCAATTTTCATTCATATTTCAGGCCGTCAAAGTGAAACAAAGATAGCGAAGGAAATTTTAGCTCAACTGCCAAGCCACCTAGGGCAAGGCTAGTGTTCACAAACATTCTTGGTGCCTCCTATGAGGTTTGCATCGCCTCACACAATAAAGAGGGACGTCACACGCGCGCGAGTGTAATTGTCCGTGAGTGTAACAAAACAATATTGTGCGACATTCCAGAGCGAATTCGCACGCGCATCAAAAATCAGCAACAGCTTGTTGCATTGCTCCTGCTCTTCGAGCGTGCCATGGCACCTAACCAACCTGAAGGATAATCGTAGCTTCTCATACATCCACCAACATCCATTTTGCTTCATCGCCTTCGCTTCACCGCCGTCGCTCCCATCTGAGGACGCCTCCCGGTCGGCGGCCGCATCAAGCAAACAACGTTGGATGTTACCCAGATAAGTCTCTCACTCTCATTCACAGTCGCTTTCTATCTTTCTTATTTTCAGCAACATTAATTCCTTATCGGAAATTTCATGAATAGTTCATATATATATAATATATATATAATAGTTCAAAAACCTAGATAATATTCACACATACTTCTATTATAATTTTGAAAACGTTATTTCTCTGAGTCTCTCAGCTCGCTGATTCTTAGAAATCAGCGAGCAGCCAAGCACACTGTTGCCACGCACTCTCGCAACGGTCACTCTTGCGATAATCGATCTCTTAGGTTTCTGTTCCCTATCGATAGCGGCAACGCGTGTTTCACGACAGGCCAACATTTTTTGTGATATCCAGGAGTTTAGGTTAGGTCTGTAATCTCAAATTTTTAATGTTTCACATTTTAATATTTTGCGATTCCTATTAGGGTTTACTTAATTAATTTATTTCACGCCAACATTCTTTGTGATATCCATGAGTTTAGGTTAGTTTAGTAATCTAAAATGTTTATGGTTCCACATTTTAATATTTTTCGATTCCTATTAGGATTCACTTGATTAATTTGTTCATTTAACAACTTGAATTAATTTCATTGAAATTAATTAATTATATTTTTTTTATTGAACACAACATGTTACGTCCTTGGTAATTAAATTCACCATTTGAGTCTAGTAAAATAAAGATACCTTGATTGGGGTTTTCACTCAAGAATTTAAATTCATTCCATTGAATTTAATTAATAGAGTTATATTTTTATTAAATATAATTGGTTGCGTACCTAACAATTAAATTCGACACTTGAGTTGTTAAAAAATGTTAACTGGTGTATTTAGTTTATTCAAACAGTTAACCTTTTATTAGTTACAAATAGCCCCACTTAAATTATTAAATTTGTATTAGAAGCTCTTCATCATGGCTGAAGGATCAAACACTGTGTGCAAAAGGCAACGGCTTTTAAGAAACGCATTGCATCTCTCAAGATGTATCTAGACGGTGATTCGCCGGACCCTGTCGACGCAGAGTTGCGTTCAACTAACCTTACTTCGTCATTCGAAGAGCATATTAGAAACAATGACAAATTATCTTTATTGCAAGCAGACCATCCCCAACTTGACGTTTTCCCTGACATAGAGTCAAGGTACTATGATATCCTTGCTCGAGTAAAAAAATTACAAAGCACTGAACAACTTGACAAAACTCCTCAATTAAATACCACCAACCTGACGTTTACTGAACAGTATCACTTATCTAAGCTTCCAGAAATACAAGTCCCTACTTTCAAAGATGATCATGAGGAATGGGTCGCTTGGAAGCATAGTTACGTAGCTCTTGTTCATGAGCGTCCTAGCACGAGTAATTATGTAAAGCATTCCCTTTTGGTCAAAGCTCTCTCCGGTTTGGCATATGGCATTGTCAAAAACCTTCCTCCTAGTGACAATAATTATCCTCTCGCTTGGAAGGCACTGGGTGATTCCTATGATCAGAAGTGCATTATAGTGGCCGAGCACATTGATGCTCTTCTAGATCTTCCAAGGCTTTCTGAAGCAAGGGAAGCCGATTTAGCAGACCTTATAAACAAGGCTCGTCAGCATGTCAGCATGTTGAAACAAATGGACATCGTTGTTAACGAAGAGATCGTGATTCGAATCATCGAGAGGTGTTTAACTAAAAGCGTAGTTTCTAGGTGGCAAGATCGCTTGGAAGGGAATAAACTTCCGAAGCTCGATGAGTTGTTTAATTTCGTCCAAGACACTATCTTTAGGCTCCACAAATTAGGCAAACTTCCCTCAAGCAGTCGCCCTTCCAAGAAGCGAACCGGCGATAAAATTAATACGTCTGTAGGCAAGGTATATAAAACCGACTCACGTTCGTTTGCCACTACGGCATCAGATTCCTCTAACTCTTCCATGATGTGCCCCAAGTGCAACGAGGGACATCTTCTTTTCAAGTGTCCTACGTTTGGTGAAAACAAGGTTCGAGAGCGATGGGATTTTGTCTGTCGTAATTGTCTTCATGCACATCCCTTCCCTTGTAGAAGTGAAAAACGTTGTAAGACGGGCTGAAGGGATCACCATACCTTACTCCATGCCGAAAAGAAGTCCAGCAACAAAACTCCTAAAATTGAAAACCCCCAAAATGGAAAGGAAGCCAAGGCGTCCACTCCCTCCACTTCGAAACAATGTCTAACACGCCAGTCTTTCACATCTAATGCCTTTCCATCTGACTCCCTGTTGATGACCACTGTGGTTGTGAAATTACGTAATAATCGAGGAAACTGTTCCATGGCTCGCGTATTACTAGATTCTTGTTAAACGGTCAATTTGATTACGGAAGAGTTCGCTAAAAGATTAACTTTATCTAGACAATCTTGTACCATTAATATTGGAGCAGTTGACGGTATGTGCACTATTTCAAACCATTTTGTTGAAGCTACTTTTCAATCTGTTTACAATAATTTCAAACGTGAATTAACCTTTTTAGTAGTTCCGAAAATAGTGGACTATGTACCTAAGGAAACGTTTCCTCGTAAACTTTTCAACATGCCCAAAAACGTAAAACTCGCTGATCCTTAATTTCATGTCCCTACCTACTACCTACTACTAGTACTACCTACTACACTGTCTGTATTGTCCGTAGGTCAGATCAGGCTTGATCACAACGAGTCTCAAATTGTTCTTCAAAAAACGACCTTAGGTTGGATAGTTGCCGGGGGTTCTGATTCACTTATATCGTCGTCCAAAACTTCTTGCAATGTCGGGAAATTGGATAGACTTCTCGAGCATTTTTGGGTGATTGAGGATCTTCATCATGAGCCTTCAAAGTCTCGTGACGATCTGGCCTGCGAACGACGTTATGTGGAGAACACTCAGCGTGATAATTCCGGCAGATACATTGTTCGTCTTCCGTTTCGAGACAATAAATTCGAATTGGGTCAATCCCGTAGACAGGCATGACAGCGTTTTTATTCCCTCGAGAGGAAGTTCGAAGGTAATCCTTCATTCAAGGCTCAGTACAGTGAAGCTATGGAGGAATATACTACTTTAGGTCATATGTCCCTCTATGAAGGGGACACAGACGATGGCTACTATATCCCTCACCACGCCGTATTCAAAGAATCCAGTGAAACCACGAAGTGTAGGCCTCAATGACGTACTCATGCCTGGTCTTACTCTTCAAGATACCATTTATAAACCAATTTTGCGTTTCAGAACGCATAATTACGTTGTAACAGCTGACATCGAGAAAATGTACAGGCAGATTCTCGTTCATCCCGATGACAGGAAATATCAGAAAGTTTTCTGGTATCATCAAAGGAAAATTCGCACTTTTGTTCTTAATACCGTGACATTTGGCATTTCATGTGCTCCTTTTCTCGCTATTCGAACTCTTCACCAGCTTGCTCATGATGAAGCAGCAGACTTCCCTCGTGCTAGTAAGTTTCTCGTCCGTGATTTTTATGTCGATGATTTCATCTCTGGGGCTGATTCGATTGAAGAGGTTCTCAGCATTTGGGATGAAATGATTGACCTTCTGGGTCATGGTGGTTTTGTTATCAGGCAATGGGCTTCGAATCAGATCGCCGCTTTAGACAATATCGACAAGAAAATCTTTAATCTAGAATGTGGAGTTGTGAATAGTTCTATCCACAAAACCCTTGGCATTGTTTGGAATTCAGAAAAAGACGTGTTTAATTACTCTGTGAAAACCATAGACGTTCAAGCCACTTCAACTAAACGGAAGCTCGTGTCTGAGGTCGCGAAGATTTTTGATCCTCTTGGTTTGCTGAGGCCTGTTATTCTGTACGCGAAAGTCTTGATTCAGGAGTGCTGGAAGGCCAAAATTACATAGGACGAATCCCTTCCACAAGAAATCCACACTAAGTGGACATCTTTAGCCGACCAGCTGCCCTGTTCATAGAATTTCTCAACATCTCGACATGTACTCTGTCCTAATCCAGGGATTGTAGAGGTTCATGGGTTCTGTGATGCGAGCATCCATGGTCTTGGTGCGTGTCTTTTTATCAAGTCGATCGATTCTAATAATGCTGTAACTATCAAGCTCGCATGCAGCAAATCTAGAGTTGCTCCTTTGAGTGGCCATACTATTCCTCGTCTAGATCTCTCCGCGGCAGTGATGTTCAAGAAGCTTTATGTCGAGTCGAAGTCACAATTCGATTTCACCATAATTCAAGTCATTTTTTGTTTCTGATTCAACAATTGTGCTTTGGACTCTGGGAGATCAGGTCGAATGAAGACATGTCCGTTCGGAAGACAACCCAGCTGACTCTCTCTCGAGAGGACAACTGCCATCCGAGTTCATGAGAAGCTCACTTTGGACTTCTGGTCCCAGCTGGTTAACTCTTTCTGACGAAGAATGGCCTCCATCGATCGGGTCTTCATTGACTGAAGTTCCTGGCTTAAAGAAAGGCATTTGTTTAATAACGTATCCGTCGTTCAGTGACATTTATTCACAATTTCCCAATTATCAACAACTTGTTAGAGTTCCAGCTTATGTTCGTCGTTGGAAAAGGTTGAAATCTGAAGGAAAGACTATTAAGTTGTTTCCGGAGGTTACTGATAGCAAGGAAAGGATAAAGAAAATATTGGAATTAGTTCCTCCATTACTCTGTTCGGAAGTGAGAGAAGCTGAGATTTGCGTCATCAGTATCATCCAAGGTGAACACTTCACTAAAGAAATCAAACTTCCTCAGACTGCTCAGGAGCATCCTCCGGGCACAATCACTGCTCCGTATAGGAGAAATACTAGGTTGGATGAAATCAGTCCGTTTGTTGATGAACAGGGGTTGATCAGAGTAGGTCGTCGTTTGAAGAAAGCAAAACTAATTTATAATCAAAAACATCCTCTTTTACTTCCAAGTAAACATCATGTGTCGGACCTCATTATTCGTGATGTACATGAGAGGAATCTTCATTCTGGCACTCAAACAACTGTATACGGTATTCGTGAGCGTTTCTGGATTATAATGGAAAAAATTAAGTTCGAAGTATAATCCACAAGTGTGTCGAATGTATTCGTCAGAAACCCCGAATGATGCATGCAAAAATGGCTGATTTACCAGAGCCTCGAGTAAATCAATCTCCAGCTTTTTGTTGTACTGGGGTCGATTTCTTCGGTCCTATTCTTCTTATCAAAGAGAAAAAATATCGGAACAAAAGTTTTCTGAAAATTTACGGTTCTGTGTTCGTGTGTACGGCTTCAAAGGCTGTGCATATTGAGCTCGCAACCGATCTCTCTAGTGAAGGGTTCTTAGCTGCTTTGCGTCGATTCATTGGCCGGAGAGGTATTCCTGAAAACATCTATTCCGACAATGGCACCAATTTTGTCGGAGCCAATAGAGAATTTCTTGAGATCTACAAGCTGTTTGATACTCCAGAGTTCAAGCAAGTTATTGGAGACTACGCTATTTCTAAAAGGATTCAATGGCATTTTAATCCACCTCTTTCCCCTAATTTCGGTGGCATTTGGGAAGCTGCTGTGAAAAGCTTTAAACATCATCTTAAGCGTATTTTGAAGGAACAAAAGCTCACCTATGAGCAACTCAATAATCTGCTAATTGAAATTGAAGCCATCTTAAACTCACGGCCATTGTATACGCTTTCCTCTGACCCTAACGACCCTCTTGCCATAACTCCTGCTCATCTACTTATTGGTAGACCCTTCCATTTTTTACCAGTAAATAATTTTGTTTCAGTTCTTGAGATCTTGAATTTTTATTATGTTTGATGTTATTCAATTTGAATAATGCTAGAAAGTTACGGGTTTTCTAGAATGTCCAACTATTTGTCTATTTTAATTATTTTAATAATTAACTCAATTTAGCGAAACTAATTATTTAAATAATTTAATATTGTTACAACGATCTTCTTCATTATTGCTAGATAGTTGCAGTTTCTTTTGAAATTTTTAACCAGAAAAGATAAATTTGTAGTTAAATAGTTGATGTTTTAAACAAGAAGGTAAATTTTCCATCAAAAAGACGAATCCCTGCCAAAAACCACATATTTTCAACCAAAATTAAAAAATTGAGAGCATTTTCAAAATTTTGAATTTCTTTTTTCAATTTCAGAAACTTTTCTCAAAATTTCTTATAGATGGGTATAAGAATTGCCAACTATTTAAATAAAATTTCTAATTTCGACAAAAATTGGAAAAGTTATATACTTTTCAACATTTTCAAAAAATAGAAAAAATTATTTTCCTGTTAGATAAACAAATTTAATTCAAACTGTTCACTGGATATCAAATACATTTTGAAACTGTTTGTGTTAAATTGTTCGTTTAGACCAAAATTTACAAAGTTAGAGCTATTTCAAAATTTAAAACAAAACTTTTTTGTCAGTTTTAGAATTTTTTTAAGTTTCTAGTACACGAGAGAAATACTTGCAAATTATCCAAATACTATTTTTAAGTTCGATGAAAATTTAAAAAGTTATACTCTTGTCAACATTTCGAAAATTTTTAAAATGAAAAAAATATATATATTTGATACATGAGAAGAATAATTCCAAATTTTTACTAGATATAAAATATATTCCAAAAATATTCCCATTAAATTTTTAAATTAGACTGAAATTCAAAAAGGATCATTTTCAAAAATATGCAATTTTAGTTTTTAAGTGATCCGTAAGTTTAAAGCGTTACTTTCAGTACATTTTAACAAGATTTACGAATTATTTTAATGAATTTTTTCAATTGGATACATATTAAAAATGTTCTAGATTAATTAATCATATTACAGTTGTCCTCGAACTGGCAAGGGCACTTAATTTGTTATTTCATTTTCGCTAAATTTTACTGTTTCGTTAAAAATAAAAAAATTAGAAATGTACAAAATAATTACAAAATTACAAACTCATGTTCGTAGTTTTTACAACTTCGCAAAAGCTTTCTCTTGAAGATTATCTTTTTAGTTATCATTTTTATATCTGTTTGAAAATTTAACAGTTTTCTTGAAAAGACATCATTTTTTTGCAAATTCAACTGTTTTGCAAAAATTCATCTTTTTGAGTTAAAAATTCAAATTTTTTCGTATTATATTAACCTTTCGTTTAAAATTCATATTTTGTTGCTGATAAGTCAACTGAAATCTTTTTTGGATAAAAAATGTTTTTTCTGAAAATTTGTCTTTTTAATTTGAATGTTAATTTTTTTTTTTAGTAGAAATATAGCATCTTTCTTCTGCAAAAATGCAATTGTTTTGTTGAAAATTCAACTACTTCCTAGAAAATTTACTTTTTGATCGAAATTTGTATTTTTCTGTAGAAAAGTCTATTAAAATCCTTTTGGATGAAAATTGTACTTTTTTTTGAAAATTTGTATTTTTGATTCCAAAATTCACCTTTTTTAGTAGAATTTTCATTTTTCTTGGACAATGCAACTGTTTGGTTGAAAATTGAACAATCTTGTTAAAAATTCATACTTTTTGTTTGAAAATTCGACTATTTAGCAGAAAATTAACTTATATTTTAAAATTCTTCTTTTGGTGTCGGAAAGTGAACTGGAATCTTCTTTCAATGAAAATTCAACTATGTTTTTGAAGTTTTTTTTCTCATCTGTTTCAAAAGAAATATTTCATCTTTTTTGAATGAAAATATAACTTTTCGGTTGAAAATTCAACTCTTTTTCTAAAATTAATTTTTCCGATTTCAAAATTCACCTGCTTTAGCAGAAATTATGTTTTTTTTTGATAAAAATGCAACTGTTTGCTCGAAAATTGAACAACTTTGTTGAAAAGTCAGACGTTTCGGTTGAAGATTTTTCTGTTTTGTTGGAAATTTAAGTATTTTGTAGAAAATTTACTTTTTGTTTAAAATTCATATTTTGGTGTTAAAAAATCAACTGAAAGCTTTTCTGGATAAAAGTTCAACTCAAACAAAATTTCCCCTTTTTTATTAAAAATTCACCTGTTTTGGTACAAATTTTATCTTCCTTGGACAAAAATTGAACTTTTTGGTAGAGAATGCAACTATGTCGTTAAAAATTTATCCCTTTTGGTTGGAAAAATTCGTCTTTTTGGATGAAACTTTCATTATCGTTTATAGAAACTAATTTTTTGTTGAAAAATTAATTTTTTGATCTTGCAGAATCAACTGGAATCTTTTCTGGATGAAAATTCAACTATTTTTTTAAAATTTGTTTTCTTTTCATTCAAAAATTTATTTGTTTTAAGAGAAATTTCATCATTTTTGGATAGAAATGCAACTATTTTGCAGAGAATTCAACAATCTTGTTACAAGGTCATCCTTTTTAAAGAAATTCGTCTTTTTGGATTTACGATTCAATTTTTTTCGTAGAAACTTATTTCTGGATTGAAGATTCATATTTTGATCGTGAAAAGTCAACTGAAACCTTTTTCAATAGAAAATTCAACTATTTTTTTTTAATTCATCTTTTTGGTGTATAAATTCATCCGCTTCGGTAGACATTTTTTTAAAAATGAAAATGCAACTTTTTAGTTAAAAATTCTTCTTCTTCGCTTGAGTATTCAACTACTTTATTTGAAAGATTTCGTTGAATCACTTTGTTAAGAAATACTTTTTTTTTTGAAGAGTTATATTTTTAGTTGAAAATTCATCTCTTCGGTTGATAGTTTAACTATTTTGTTGAAAAATAATCTTTTTGAATTGGAAATTCAACTACTCGTGTAAAAGTTAAACTACATTGTTGAAAATTCAATTGCAAAAAATTGCAAAATATCTTTACCAAAAATATTACTCCTAACATTTATCAAGGGAGTAATAAATTTCAAAAAATACAACCTTTTCATAATGTGATCGAAGAAAGTAAACGAATGGAGATTATTTGAAAAAAATGAAAAATAAAAAAATGTTCCGTCTAACATTCATAAACTGTGTCATTAATTTTGAAGCATCATTTTGGTAATCTCAGTCTGTGTCTAGACGTTGAATATTATACTAGCGCAAACAACGTTTCTACATAAGAGTCGAATTATCTTGCCCTCACCATCAGTTTCACTCTGTGATGACACAGTTTCTCTTCAGAATGGGAAAAATATTTAATTTCAGTTTTCTAATAATTTGTGTGGGTCTGTTGCAAGAAGTGGTGGTGCAATTTCATGGAAATATTGGTAAGTGAAAGAATATTTCATGTGTTCAAAAAATAAATCAATTTTCAATTGCGCTATTTAAAATTGTAACCATCCGTGCGTCAAAAATCGCTGAACAGTACCTAACAAGTGCCACGTCTTCAGAGAAGGTAACATATGGCAAACCACTTCTGATCCGAATTAAATAAAATGATTTTGCAATAATGGGATTAAGGACCTCGCCATGAACATAATTCCAACAAGAAAGAGATTTTCTAAATTTTGGGTATTTGGGAGGTTCTGAGATGACACGTGGCACGTACTACTGAAAATTCCCATATGTGGCTTCATAAACGTACCTGTACGGGGACTAGGGTGCTCCAAAAATGCATCGGAATTTTTTAAAAATTATTATCGGGACACCCCCCCAAATTTGTTTGAATTCACCCAAAAATAAATCCATTTTTTTTTATTTGAAAAAAATTATATTTAAGGGTGCCGCAGGCCTCATGAAGTTTAACATGTATTTCCTGTAAGAAAAAATACGTTTTTGTAAATCTTATCCAGAATCCTCAATATTATCTCAATCGAGTTGAAACTCAACATTTATCTTCACAATAAGCCATAGAATACGAATAAAATATCACTTTTCAAATATCACCCCCATAAGTCTGTTTTATAGGGTCCCAAAGAAACGCCATAAGTGAAAAAATGGGTTTTGCGAGTTTTTGTGGCTAATTATGATTTTTTTGCGGTTTCTTTAATGCGAATTATTTCTAATACATAAAATATTACTTTATACTGAAAATTAGATATTTTCATTAATTGTTTAAACAATTTATTATTGTTTTTAGCAATTTTCTCATAGAATGGAGTGAGAAAGACGCAGTTTTGTCACAAATTTTCCATTTGTTGTCCAATTTTCAATGAGAGGGAAGTGATAGTTCATCAATGTTAACAATAGTGATTTTTTAAACAATTTATTTTAATTATTCATTATAAATATTTATAATATTATATTCGAATAATGCTAGAAAGATTCTGTTTTTTATTAAATTTCTGGCTTTTCGTCCAATTTGCATTTGGAGTGAAGTAATAATGAATTTAAGTTAACAAAATAATTGTATAAACAATTTATTATAATTATTAATAATATTATATTTGAATAATGCTAGAAAGATTCGTTTTTTTCTTAATTTCTGGCTTTTTGTCCAATCTTCATTTGGAGTGAAGTGATAATGAATTCAAGTGAAAAAAATAATTGTTTAAACAATTTATTATTATTGTTAATAATATTCTCTTTGCTTAATTGGTAGAATGTTGTGGTTTTTTCTGAAATGTTCAACTGTTTGTTTATTTTTTATCAGGCGTGACTTAATAATTAATCAGATTCAGCAAAAATAATTGTTTAAACAAATTATTATTGTTTATGACTATCTTCCTTTATATCGATTGCGCCTGATAGTTGCGGGTTTTCGGCAATTTTTACCTTTCTGTCCTTTTTTCACTTAGTGAGGTAATAATTAAATGAAGTTAACAAAAAAGTTGTTCAAACAATTAGAGAAAACTATATTTTAAATAATCTCTTTCCTTTTCGTGAATATATATTTTCCTGAAATAGAACAGATATTTAAAATTTTTTGTTTTTGCCTTTTGTGTAAAATAGCTTTTTTTTCTTTAAATTAATTCTTTTAAGTATTTGGAAAAGAGCAAGAATTATTCACTTAAAACAGCAATACCAATCGAAAATAATTTTTATTGTGGTTGACTTATTATTTGTTCGTAAATGAAGAGGCGATGCGAAGTGAAAGATTTTAGAAAAAAACCGCCAGTTTCTAGCACTTATATGAAAAAAAGATAGTGATAAACAATAGTAAATTGTTTAAACAACTTTTTTGTCAACTCTAATTAATTACTACCTACAATACAATAGAGTGTCTGGTTTTTGGGCTCCTCAAAAATACCCGCGCCTTACAATGGGAAGGGTCAGTCGTGCTGTCAGGTATGGCACGTTACCCTAACATCGTCTTAAACCACGTTGAAAATCAACCCCGTGGTACCACGCAGATATGGCAGTGTCAAAAATAGCTATTTGTGATACAAGTGCGCAAAATAGGCGATTGCCAACGAGTGTAAATTTGTCAGCATGAGCCGGAGGCTTGAAGCACGAGTCGGAGGTTAGCGCACGAGCGAAGCGAGTGCGAAAACGAGGACGAGTGCGAAGAGCTGAAGGCGAATGCTGAAATTACACGAGTCAGCAATTGCCTGTGCGCACGTGTATCACACGCTATTTTTTGCAACAACCTTGCGAGAAAGTTGTTAGGAGGTGGTAACGAAAAATACTAATTGTATATTGCATAGAGTGGAGTAAAGGAATTTTGTTGGAAAACATTTTTTTTTTAATTTTTGAAAAAAATTTGAAAAAAAAAATTTTGAAAAAAAAGTGCTCTGGAAAAAAATGTTGTGCAAAAAAATTGTTAAAAAAAAATGTTGTGAAAAAAATTTTTGAAAAAAAATGTTGTGAACAAAAATTTTGAAAAAAAAAATGTTGTGAAAAAAAAATTATGAAAAAAAAATTTTGGAAAAAAAAATTAAAAAAAAAAATATTTTGTGAAAAAAAAATTTTGAAAAAAAATATTTTGTGAAAAAAAAATTTTGAAAAAAATATTTTGTCAAGAAAAAATTTTGAAAAAAAAAATGTTGAAAAAAAATTTCTGGCATTTATGCTCTTTTGCCCCCCCCCCGGGGGGGGGGGTACGAAACCCTGAATACAAAACTTCAATCATTAAAACACTGAGCGCTGCTGTTGCTACGTTGCCCTCGAATTGTCGCGATGCGGAAAGTTGCTTATCTGCAAAGTGCGCATGCGCGTACATTCCGCTGATGTGGAAAGTAAAGAAGAATCGAACTGCGCATGCGCCAATATTATTCCCGCATTGTTATCCGGAATGAGTCACTTCGCGTATAACTTAGCTACACGGAACGGAGTACTTTCGAGGTGGGTGTTGCAAAAATAATGTTTTTGAGCATTCAACAATGTGGCTACATTCTCTGATTTTTGGGCTTCTCGAAAAAACCCACTCCGATTTTTGACCTCCAACCCTTAATGGTAAAAATAAACCCCTTCGTAGCACGCAGATATGACTTTATCAAAAAATGATGTTTTTAAGAATTTTAAAGTATCAATAGAGTATATGATGTTAATGTTTTTTGTCTTACATGGTTTAAATTAAATATTCTTTGAATATTGATAATTGATTTTTTGAGTTTTGAAAAAAATCTCTCTAGCTCCGCTGGGATTCGAACACCAGATCTTTCATATTTCCGGTCTGATGCTTTAACCAATTAAGCTGCAGAGAGACGAGAAGATTTTCTTCAAAACTCGTACAAGCTGAATGTCGACGTAATTCTATACTTGTATGATCATTCCAACATGAGAGTGATTTTATCAATTTTGATGTTAAGCTTGTTGACCAGTGAAATATTAATTTATATGATGTTAATGTTTTTTGTCTTACTTGGTCTAAAATCAATATTCTTTGAATATGAATAATTGATTTTTTGAGTTTTGAAAAAAATCTCTCCAGCTCCGCTGGGATTCGAACACTAGATTTTGAACACCAGAAGTTTTGAAGAAAATCTTCTCGTCTCTCTGTAGCTTAATTGGTTAAAGCATCAGATCGGAAATCTGGAAGATCTGGTGTTCGAATCCCAGCGGAGCTAGAGAGATTTTTTTCAAAACTCAAAAAATCAATTATCAATATTCAAAGAATATTGATTTTAGACCAAGTAAGACAAAAAACATTACCATCATATAAATTAATATTTCAGTGGTCAACAACCTTAAGATCAAAATTAATAATATCAATTGGGTCTCTAATAATCGGGCTCCTCGAAGATAGCCACTCCAATTTTCAGCCTCCAACCCTTAACGGCAAAAAGCAACCCCTTGGTACCACACAGATATAACATTGTCAGAAAATAATCTTTTTGAGAATTTTGCGATGTAGCTAGAGTATCTGATTTTTGGTCTCCTCAAAGATAGCCTCTCTAATCCGCAGCCTCCAACCCTTAACGGTAAAAATCTACCCCTTTGTACTACGCAGATATGAGATATGACAGTGTCAAAAAATCAGAGTCTCTAGTCAAATTATAAAATTATAGCCCAGAAATCAAAGACTCTATTGACACTGTAAAGTTCTCCAAAAGATTGTTTTTTGACAAAGTCATATCTGCGCGATACCAAGGGGATGATTTTTTACGTTGAGTGTTTTAGCTCAAGAATCGGAGTATGTATTATTTTTTGGCAATGTCATGTCCACGTGGTACAGGGGGTTGATTTTTAATTTCAAGGGTTGGAACTTAAATATCGGAGTGCGTGTTTTCGAGGAGCCCAAAAACCAGAGACTCTAGCCACTTTGTAGAATTTTAAAAACATTATTTTTCGACACTGTCATATTTGCGTGTTACCAAGGGGTTGATTTTCAACGTGGCTTAGAACGATGTCAGAGTGACGTGCCATACCTGACGGCACGACTGACCCTTCCCATTGTAAGGCGCGGGTATTCTTGAGGAGCCCAAAAACCAGACACTCTATTGATACTCTAAAATTTGTGAAAACATTATTTTTTGACAAATTCATATCTGCGTGGTACAGATGGGTTGATTTTTACCGTTAAGGGTTGAGGCTCAAAAATAGAAGTGAGTATTCTAGAGGAGCCCAAACGTCCAAAACTCTAGCCGCATTGTAAAATTCTCAAAAAGATCCTTACTCTTCAATAAAATGTATTACCATCATAAGTCGATCAGTTTCAAGATATTAGTGGGGAAAATAAGCCCTCCAAATTCCATCAATCTGAAAACGTTTTCAAGTTATCGTGTTCACAAACAAGTTTGACATACACGCACACACACATTCCACGCCGGACAATTTCTAAGAACATGGTATTTGTTTGGTTTTCGGCTCGTCTCCAGCAGAGGGCGCCACTTGAGGTCCGTCGAGGTCCCTCTCATAAACTGCCGCACGTCAACTCCGTTTAGTTGCTCTACCTTTGTCGCCCAGAGACGGCGTACGGTCGGACGGCGCGTGTGTGGCTACGCGGTAGGCCTAAGCCGGGCAGTCCACTTCATCAGTCACTCAGTTCATCAGTTATCTCCGTAACATCCAGTGCTTCTTGAATCGACGACACCCGTCACCCTCCTTCCAGCGAAAATATTACAGTTCTTCCTCTATGAGGAAGCAAAAACAAGTATTTATACCAAATGTTTGCTTCAAGTCACCGCGGCGTAAACTACCTCTGAAACCACGACAAAATGTCATATTCTACGTCGGAACCTACTTCGTATATGGGTAATTGTCAAATTGTAGGCAAATTTTAGCACCTACAGTGGCAATCATATTATTATTAGGAATTAAATATTTCATAGCGGAAATTGATCTTATCACATGTAAAAATTTTAAATCCAAGAGGGGCAGTTATGAAAATAAGAAATAATAAAAAATCCATGCGCACGCGCATATAATCAGTTGTAAGCTGTTCTATTGACCGTACGGTAATGATGCGAGAAAAATGTTAAAGTTTAACCTTTTTTAATGTTTATAAAAAAATAACAGATTTTAATTATAAAAAGTCACCTACTTATGAAAGAAAACACCGCCAAGCAAGTAACGGAATGGTTTTTATAATTTTTTTTCACCCCGAAAATGGTTTCTAACGCACGTGCGGAAATGACGTTTTTGTTGTCAAGATGCACTTTTGAGTTTTAACATCGGATTCACAAAAAAGAGAGATAATATTTCAAACTCTATTCTATAAAATCTTGTATTAAACGATCCGCCTAATATTTCCGTATTTATTACTCAACTGTAACTACAATATTTTACTAGAAAAAAACACGTATGGTAATGACGTCTGAAATGGCAAATATTGAGAGATAGACTTCAAGGCTCTTACAATATTATTTATTTGACCTAAAAAATGTGCATACATTGAATTTATGTTCATGTGAAATTTACAAACTTGATACGTTCAGCGTTTTTCAGGTTACTGTCTAAAAAAAAAAAAAGAAAATCAGTTTATCCTTGTGTAAAGTGCGGTTAAGACGCCGTACGGTAATGACGTTTCGGGTGTTCTCATATTAAATTAAAGTAAATAGGAACAGAAATGAAAAAAAAGAACTGACCATTTTGTAGAGGATGATAATAAGTGTTTATTAAATAAAATAAAAATCAGCACGACTTTCTAAGTTGATGTTATATTACTGGGACTTCAAGTTTGCCTTCAATTTGACGATTACCCATATATTGCGTCGTTTACTATTCAAATTTCCAATGTAATTTAAGAACTCGCTTCTGATGTAGTATCTTACGCAGCTTACGATGTTGGAATTTTTAACAGGCTACCCTTTAAATGATACTAATAAATTACATGACTTTTATCATTCTTGCAGAGTCATCATGAGTTCCTCACAATCGTCAAAAGAGAATAACTGCTCCACCCGGAAATGCACAATTACATGACTTGCCACCCTTGCTAGCACATAATCTACGTCAACTGGATATGAATGGACCCACAAAAAACAGGATAACAAGTAATGGTGTTGCTGTTGGCCCTGGCTATGCAGTATATCCTTTTCTGTTCGTGACGCACCTTGCCTATAAACATCGAGGGTATGAAGTTTGCGTGGATCTGAAATATGCAGGATATCGCGAGCCTCAACGTGTAGAAAATTATCACCCAGAAGAAGTTCAGAAATTTATTGTGATTCTACTTGAAGATTCTCACATTTTGGATAAAGCTCTACCTGGTGCCTTCTATGCTGAGCATTATCGAAAGCCAGCTACTGATTGTCTCTTGATAAAGCGGTAGAGTAGATTAATATTTAGCTGCCGTATCTGCTATCCCTACTTGCAAAAAATATACGTGCATTTTTATAATCCATCGAGAGTCCAGATGACAAGAAGTGGTGTTCCCGTTGGCCATGGGTTCGCAATACATCCTTATATCTTCATAATTTGTTGTTACATTGCATATGGAAACTGCAGGAGAGCCCAGGCCTCACCGTGTACAATTCTCTTACACGAAAATTTATTGCGACTTTGTCGTACTTGAACTTTTGGATCCTGTCTTGTTGACAATACTTTTTAACTGGTGTTCTTTCTAATGCGGGTTATCCAAACGAAGTTAGGTAGGGCTTGGGCTCGTGATAAGGCGGAATAAGGTGATAAGGTGGAAGCGTACAAGGCTGGATCAAGTGAATTATTACCATTCGAAAATTAATCAAATCGTTTCGACCCAGTTAAAAAATGTGTGGCTTGGCATCTGGGAAAACTAGAAAAATGTTAAAATTGGTCCAAATCTGCTTTTTGGTTTTTGAAGTTGAAAATTCAGATAAAAAAAATGTCTATTGCTTAGAACATTACAGGGATTTTTTATGTCTGGTGTTTCCTAGAGAACCATAGAGTAGGAAGAAAGGATAAAAAAAAAATTTCGCGATTTTGGGATGCTTTAAAAACCACGACAATGAGTTTCCCCTGAAAGAAAAATGATAGTTCTTCTTGGGTTCAAGCTGAAGATATTTCAGGTTCAACACATTCAGATTTTTTTTTTAGTATGCATTTAACTACTCCAATGAAACCTGTTTTGCAAACATTTTGATGGAATTTCAAATCGAACAAAAAATTTCCTTTTAAATTTACAATTTTTTATTACTGCTTACTAGCAAAAGCTATACATACGAAAAATTCATTAAATGTTTTTAAACAATACGATTTATTTTTGAAATTTCCAAAGCCAAAAACCAAACGAAATTTCAAATTCACAACATGGCTTCTTTAAGTAAAGAAGAAACTACTAACATCAAATTTTTGTTTTAAGTCCCGGCATCGTAAACTACGTCTAAAACCATGCGACAATGTGACGTCATAAACCAGGTCGGAATCCTGTATCGTACTCTTCTAAAATGAATCAGTGAAATCTCACTCATTTTCAGTAAAATCTCACGGATTTTCAGTGAAATCTCACCGGTTGAAACAATCAGAAGTGTTTTCAGTGCCACTGACAATCAGCGAGATTTTACTGGTTCATTTACAACACTGATTTAAACAGTAACAAGTTCACTGGTTCAGTTTAAAAGATAACTATATTGTTTACCATCCCAGTTTCTCACATAATTTACGACCTTGTTTCTCACTTAGTGTTCTTCGCAGTTAACAAAGTTTCTGACATATTTAACGACCTTGTTTCTGACCTAGTCTTCTTCGCAGTTAACAAAGTCGAAATTTTCAACAGGCTACCCACGAAATTATACTAGTGAATTACATAACTTGAATCAGTCTTGCAGAATCATCATAAGTTCCCCACAATCGTCAAAAGCGAATGGATTCTCAGCCTGGGAGTTCACCATTACATGCTTTGCCACCCTGGCTAGCACATAATCTGGCTCTGGCTATGCAATACATCCTTATCTCGTCGTAAAGCGCCCTGTCTATATACATTGAGGGATTGGTGTTTCAGTTTATCTGAAATATTTAGGCGATCTCGATCCTCAGCGTGTAGAAACTTTTTACCGAAACGCAGCTCATGGAGTTGTCGTGATTCAACTTAAAAATTCTATCATGTTGGATAAACCTGTATTTGGTGCCTTCTCTGCTGAGCATTATCAAAAACCAGCTACTGATTGGGCTCATGATAAGGCGGAAGAGTGGACTCGTACGCAACTCCCGTATTTGCGACCTCTACTCGCACAAAATCTACGTGAATTGCATTTTTATAATCTCACCGGAGTTTGGACTCTGGTGGGATTATAAATATGTAATTCACTTAGATTTTATGCAAGTGGATGTCGCAGATAAGGTAGCTGCGTACGAATTCACTCTTGCGCCTCAGCATGAGCCCAATCAGTAGCGGGCTTTTGATAATGCTCACCACACTCTGTAGAGAAGGCACCAGGTATAGGTTTATCCAAAATGATAGGATCTTTAAGCTTAATCACGACAACTTTGTGAACTGGGTCTGGGTAAAAATTTTTAACAAGTTGAGGCTCGAAATGTCTTGAATTTCTCTCATACGCTAAAACACCAAGCCATCCCTGTACATAGCTAGGGCGCGTTACGACGAGATACGGATGTATTGCATAGCCGGGGTCCATTACAAAAACAAAATTTATAATCGCGACTAGGATGGGATTATGCATTTTCACTTGACGTAGATTATGTGCAAGCAAGGGTGGTAAAGCATCTAATCGTGAACTCCTGGGTGGAGCATCCATTCGCTTTTGACGATTGTGAGAAACTAATGATGATTCTGCAAGAGTAGATATAAGAAGGAATAGATATATATATATGAAAATTTTACGAGAAGAAAATTTGAGTTATCGAATATTAATGCTCAGGGAAAATTAAAACCCTAGTTGTATACTTTCTTGAACTTTTCTGCGCTATCCACTGTTCCCGGATTTAAATGAATGTCTTTTTCATCTCTTGGGTAACCTACATGCGTTCCTTTCGGCTGATAACGTGTCAAAACATGATATCTCGAATTCAAAAAATTGTAAATCGGATGATAGCTGAAGGCTGTAGACATGTTTGAAGTATACATGAATGTTTGGTTTTGACTAGTTTGCGACACATCGTGCTGATCCCAATCAAGCTCCTTAATTCGAATTGTAATCATGCACTTGATTCAGTCTATTACAAATCCACTCTTTTCCACTTTCATGAACACAAGCAGTAGATGCAATTAAATAATGCCCAGCAGAAAGAGCACCAGGTACAGGGTTTGCTAACAACATACGAACCAGAAGTTCAATTACGATAACATGGCTACCTATGTTCGAGTAATCAATCTATACACGGTGAGGCTTGAGCTCTCCTGTAGTTGCCATTTGCAATACAACACCATACCTATGATGCATGATATGATGGCGCGTTATGACGATATAAGGATGTACTGCAAGCTTATTGCCGAAATTCTCACAATGAGTGTAGTTCCACTGACCAAGCTTCGACGGCGTGGCGTCGCTTATACGTGAGTGGCGTGGCGTATCCAGTGGCTTAGAGGTGGAGGGGATACACAGGAGTAAGCGAGGAGTCCGAGAGTGGTATCCGCCTTCTCTTTCAAACCTATGTATCCCCTCCACCTCTAAGCCACTGGATACGCCACGCCACTCAGGTATAAGCGACGCCACGCCGTCGAAGCTCGGTCAGTGGAACTTCACTCATTGTGAGACTCTTGTCCATAAGCTTGCAGTACATCCTTATATCGTCATAACGCACCATCACATATTGCATCATAGGCATGGTGTTGTATCGCAAATGGCAATTACAGGAGAGCTCAAGCCTCCCCATGTGCAAATTGATTACTTAGATACAGATCGCAATGTTGTCGTGATTGAGCTTCTGGTTCATATATTGTTAGCAAACCCTGTACTGGTGCTCTTCCTGCTGGGCATTATTCAATTGCATCTACTGCTTGTGTTCGTGAAAGTGGAAAAGACTGGATTCGTAAGAGCCTGAAACAAGAGCATGATTACAATTCGAATTCAGGAGCTTAATTGGGATCAGCACGATGAGTCGCAAATTAGTCAAAACCAAACATTCATGTATGCTTCAAACATGTATGCAGCCTTCAGCTATCATCCGATTTACAATTTTTTCAAATTCAAGATAACATGTTTTGACACGTTATCAGCCGAAAGAAACGCATCAAGGTTATCCAAGAGATAAAGAAGATATTCATTCGAATCCGGGAGCAGTGGATAGCGCAGAAAAGTTCAAGAAAGTATAAAATTAGAGATTTAATTTCCCCTGACCATAGTATTCGAAGACTCAAATTTTATTCTTGTAACATTTCTAATATAAAATCTTCAATAAACGAGCTAGAACAATTTCAAATTCATTTGTTTATTCCAACCAAAAAGCAACCTACAATGATAAAATTTCCAACCACATAGTCAAATTTTCAAACAAACTAGAAGCTCATGCCTCAATTTGTTTCTGAAAGTTGTTTAAATAATTAATTATTTTTGTAAATTTACAAAACAGCATAGAAAAATATCATCGGAAACACAATGTTATATGACTCCGTAAACAAATTGTGTCTATTTCGTGAAAAATGGCTCAACTCTGAATAAGGTAAATGTCCCAGTAAACGTGGCGGTCTCAGGAATCGTGAAACTTGCTTATATTTTGAATATATTGTTAGAAAAATGTGTTCATAGTAACATTTAACAATAAAACTCACTTCTTTTTAGCACTTTATGATAGCAAATAGAAATTACATCCATTCAAATAAAATAAAAAGCAAGAAAATTGGGACGTTTACCTTATGTTTATGAAAACTGTGAAAATGATTAATAGTTATTGTGAATTTGCAATGTTACATCAGAAGGACCTATTGGAAATACATTCTTTGTTAATTCTATGACCAAATTGAGCCTATTCGTCGAAAATGGCCAAAATTCTTGATTTGTTTATTAAAATTGTTTCAATAATTATTAATTTTTGGCAATTTGTAGAGCATTGTAGAAAAAAGTCGTCGGAAAGATATTTTTATTTAAATCTAAAAAAATTAGCCTATTCTTTGGAAAGTATCCTAACTCCTAATTTTTAAATTGAAATTGTTAAAATCATTAATAATTATTGCATATTTGGAAAGTATGGTAGAAAAGAGTTATTGGAAACACATTCTCTCTTGATACCCTCAACTTATTCTAAACGTTCATAATATTGTATTGTTGGTTATAATTAGAAGGATGTAATTGTCTTTGAAAATGTCAATGAAAAAAAAATAAAATAACTTCCAAAATGTTCATTATTTGTATTGTTCATTATTCTACTAAAAAAATTACGCCCGAAAAAATGTTTGGCTATATAGTTCCAAAAAGAAAGATTGAGAACTGAGCCAAAATATTAATTAAAATTGTCGTTTTTTTTTCAGAAATAATTAGCCCAGGATGAAATTATATTTTCAATTGCTTAAGATTTCAAAAATAGTTTATATCTGAAAGAAGTCATAGTCGTCGACTCAAAAAATTGAATTCTTTTATTTTTAATTTTGTTTTTCACGATTAAGACCAAAACTACTCATCCTATAAAAAAATGATTGATAACGAAATTGTAGCTCTTTTTTGACTGAAAAAATTTTTTCTATTTATTTTTCTCGTATCTTGCGTAGTTTGACCGTATAATGGAATTTTTTATTTTGCATTATTTGTTTTGTGCAATCAAAATTTTAATTTCTCAATTTTTCCAACAAATTCAAAAATTTGTTATCACAATACTGTATGGTGTTCGTGAGGCAACGTTTTTCTTCTCTTGACTTTTTTTTCATATCGTGCGTTCTTTGGCTTAAAATGTCAATTTTCGTTTGTTTTTTGGAAGTTTGTAAATGCTATAACTCCGGTAATTTTTCTTTTATAAAAAAAAAGTCATGAAAATATTTTGTACGCCTTTTTTAGTACGATTAATACTTGTCCATAGAATTCATAAATATTGAACAAAAGTGTTTTGAAAAATTTTCAAAATGTGCTCACTTTTTGAATTTTCATCGAAAATGGCTGGCTAACGAACTTGACCTTCATCTCAGGCCACTTGAAGAGTCTACTAAAGCCCAATACAATAAGTTGATTCTTTTGAAAGTTATCGTGCTAACAAAATAAAAATCTACAGACTAACAGACAGACAGACTAACAGACAGACATTTTGTAAAAACCTGTTTTTTGGGTTCAGGGGGTCTCAAAACGTGGACATTTAACAAAAACTTGCCAATTGAAATTTTTTTAATTAAAAGCCGTTGAATTGCAAAATTTTAATTTTTATCTTTTACCCATTATACAGTTAAAATATTCCAAACAAATAGAAATCCACGCCATGATTTTCAATGCTACGAATTGAAGATTGAATACAAAAGTTTATACATTTTTGGAATTATGTTATTTTCGGCAATTCCAAGCTAGAAACGTTAATTCATACATTAAAATTTGTTTTGAAATCTTTTTAAGTATCGTTTTTCCCAAAAAATTAATTTATTTATTTTCAATTCTATTTTTTACGATTTGAATGAAAAAATACGCATCCTACCAAAACATAATAAATAAAATATTTGTAAATCTTTTTTGGGAGAAAAACTTTTGTCTATTAAGTTTTTGCCTTGTGTCGTTTTCCACAATTTTTCAAACAAAAATTACATTCATCAAGAATTGATGAATAAACAATTTGTCGATCTTTCTTGGGTGCACAATTTTTGTCCATTCATCTTTTTTCATAGCTTGTGTCGTTTGTCCAAAATTTATTTTGTAATGTTTTTTTTTATGAATAAAACAAAACCTACGCGTTCCGTAAAAAAATGATTGCAAACAAATTTCTAGATCTTTTTTAGGTGAACAACTTTTGTCCATACATTTTTTTTGTACCTTGCGTCCTTTTTCCAAATATTTAATTTTGTTATTTTTGATGTTATTATTCACATGTATAATAAAAACTACACATCCTATCAAAAAACGATTAAGAACAAATCTGTAGCTCTCCTCTTGGTGTACGAATTTTTTCTTCTCATTTTTTTTCTTAGCTTGTGCCGTTCGTCCAAAAGTTCTAATTTTTTTCAAATTTTCAATGTCTTCTTTCATGAATAAAAAAAATATATGATTCCTATGAAGAAGCGACCAATAAGAAATTTGTATAACTTTTCCAGTTGCAAAATGTTTGTCTTTCTCTAAATTTTCCGTATCTTGAATAGCTTGGCCGAAAAATGACATTTTTACTTTTAATTATTTTTTGCGGGATCAAAATTTAAATTTTCGATTTTTCGAGAAAATGCAAAAAGTTGTTATGATTATCTTGTAGGGCTTTTGAAAATTAACGTTTTCCTTTTCTCCACTTTTTTTCATATCGTTCATTGTTTGGCTTAAAATTTGCATTTTCCTCTGATTTTTTGAATTTTGAAAATGCTATAACTCGGATTTTTTTTCGAAAACAGTCGTAGAGATGAATTGTTCGACTTTTCGAGTACTATGCATAACCGCACATGGAATTTTTGAATCTAAAAAAAATATTCTCAACAATTTTCAAAATGCTCTAACTTTTTGAATTTTCATCCAAAAAAACTGGCTAACGAACTTGATCTTCAGTTTCTGACATTACAATATTGTACCAAAGGCGAATCTGATAGAATAATTTTTTAGCAATTATCGTGCTCACAGGCAGACAGACAGCCAAACATACATTCAGACACACATACATACAGACACATTCTACCCCCCCCCAGTTTTTTCACCATTACTGGGGGTGGAGTCAAATTTGACACAAATCTAATACTTTCTCTGATGATAATGTGAAAAAATTATTTTTTGTTTTTCTACGAATTTTTATATACATTTTTTACTCATTTAAAAACTTTCCAAATCGTTTCAAATTTTGTGTTGGATATAATCAAAAATCCACATTGATATTGCAAATTAATGCTTGCGAAATCTCAGCTACCCTGAAAAATGTATGATATCAATGAATTGATGTTATTACAATTGATAATATGCATTAATATTGAAATAGATGTATTTTTATTGTCTCATTTTCATGATTAAAGAAAAGCGCGCATTCTATTGAAAAAAATTGTGTTATTAAACATTTTATTGCACCTTGTGTCATTTTTCCAAAAACTCAAGTTGTTTATTTTCGCTGTCATATTTTACGATCTGAAAACAAAATACGCATCCTATAAGAAATAATTCATAACAAGTTTGTTGATCTCTTTTAAATGAACAATTTTTGTTTACTAATTTTGTTTATACCTCGTGTTGTTTTTCCCAAAATTTAATTCTGTAATCTTCAATCTTATCTTTTACGATTGATACAAAAACTACGCGCTCTATCAAAAGATGATTCATAACAAATTTGTAGATCCTTCTTAATTGCACAAGTTTTGTCAATTCACATTTTTTCGTATCGTGCATAGTTTGACCACAAAATTAAATTTTTTATTTTTTTTTGTGTGGTTGAAACCCGAATCCTTGGTCGAAATATGCTGGTTAATGAACTGGATGTTTCTATTTGTTCCTCAAACACGTGGACCAAGGCACTACCTAATCCGATTAGTCTTTCAAAAGTTATTCGGTACACAGACAACAACCACCATAACAACAATGACAACGACAGATTGACAGATGCAATCCTAAAACCTGTTTTTTTTGCATTCAGGGAGTCACGAAACGTGGAGATTTACAGAAATCCACGAAAGTCAGTTTCCACGTTAAAGTAATGCCTTCTCACTGCGCGATGAGAATGTAAAAAATTAAAAATATCACCGCTATCATTCATTACGTGTGTCAGTAGTTTAAAACATCATGCATACAATCTCAGTATGTGTCGAATGTAAGCTATCTTTTAATATAAACTCACCTACTCATAGAATTTTATGCTAGCGTAAACAAGCTTTCTTCATAAAAGTCGTATTATCTTGCCCTTCACAATCAGTTTCATTCCGTAATGACACAGTTTCTTTCAAAAATGGGAGCAATATTCAATGTCAGTTTCCTAATACTTTCTGCGGTTTTGTCGCAAGGAATGATGGTTGCATCTGATGATGATTTAGGTGAGTGAAATAATATTCGATGTGTTTGAAAAATAAAGCAATTTTCACTTGCATTACTCAAAACTGTACCCATTCATGTGTCAAAAAACACTGAACAGTACCCTCCAAATGCCACGTCTTCAGAAGAGGTGACATATGGCCAACCACTTCCAATCCGAATTGAACCGAATGGTTTTCAGGGATATGATTTAGGACCCCGTGATGAATATAAGCCAGAAAAAAAGAATTTCTAAATTTTTGGTGTTTGAGAGGTTCTGACATGACACGTATCACGTATCTACTACGATGCGTATAGGATTCCATATGGATTCCCGTGTACGTTCCAACATATGTTCCTATATGGGATCCCATATAGATTCCTATGCTATTTCGTGTCCCAAATTGATCATTCAACTTTATATAGGAATTCATGTAGATTACTATATAGAACAGCATATGGACAAATGCCACGCCTTCGGAAAAGTTAAGATATGGCCAACCATTTCCAATCCGGATCAAACCAAATAATTTTACAGGGATATTATTTAGGACCCAGTGATAAATGTTGAGAAAAAAAAAGATTTTCCAAATTTTTGGCGTTTGGGAGGTTCGGACCTGACACGAGAGCACGTATCTACTACGATGCGTATAGGATTCCATATGGATTCTCGTATAGGTTCCCACATATGTTTCTACATGGGATCCCGCATAGATTCCTATATTATTTCGTGTCCTAATTTGGCCATTCAACATTATATAGGAATTCATGTGGATTCCCATATAGATTAACGTATGGACAAATGCCACGTCTTTAGAAAAAGTAACATATGGTCAATCATTTCTAATCCGAATTGAACCAAATGGTCTAACAGGGATATAATTTAGGACTCAGTGATGAATATAAGCTAGAAAAAAAATAATTTATAAATGTTTGGTGCTTGAGAGGTTCTGACATGACACGTGTCACGTATCTACTACGATACAATATAGAATTCCATATGGATGCTCGTATATAGGTCACCACATATGTTTCTATATCGGAACCCACATAAATTTGTATACTATTTCGTGTCCCAATTTGGCCATTGAACTTTATATAGGAATTCATGTGGATTTCCATATAGATCCACATATGGAAAAATGCTACCTTTTCAGCAAAGGTAACATATGGCCAACCATTTCCAATCCAAATCAAACCAAATGGTCTCACAGGGATATTATTTAGGACCCAGTGATAAATATAAGCCAAACAAAGAAAGGATTATCCAAATTTGTAATGTTTGAAAAGTTCTGAAGTGACACGTGTCACGTATCTGTACTACAATACGTATATATTTTTAATTGAATTTTTTTTTGCGCAGTACGTATTTTTTTACTTTAGAAGTACATTATTTACGAAAATGAGGCATTATTTTCAGTACGACCGTGTAAAAAAATGTATTAGACACTTTTTCGAAAAATTCACATTATATAATATTTTCATTATGGAGCTGACCATTATGGAGCTGACATTTACAACAAAACTGATATTTTTCTGTGGAATTTTTTGACTTCACTTTTTTTTCTTCACACCGGCAGTTTGTGTCTGGTATGATAAACAAAATTATTTGAAATATGATGTGACAAAGTGCATCGTTTTATTTAGAAACTTTAAAAGTAATTTCTGTAACATTGTAGCGCACATAAAAATCAACTATGTACTTGGATTCTTCAAATAATATAGATCCTGGAAGGTAACGTTAACTGAGTGAAATAAATTCTATGGATTTGCGCAAAATATTTCGATTTGGGAAAATTACGGAGCTGACATTTCGGATATTTTTTACCCAATATAGTGTAAATATTTATTAAAAGGTACACTTATTTCGTGGTAAAAAATTGGATAAAGTTATTGTACGATAAAATATTACAAGTCTAAGACCTGGTTTGACTTTTTTCTATGTGCAAAAGCCGAAGCCGCAACACAGAAAAAACTTAGGGTAAATAGTGTTCCAGGTAATTTCGTATTTTTACCTGTACGTATTGGTAAAACACAAATATTACCCTCGATGGGCAGAAACTGTCTTTTGTTCTCATTAAAGTTGTCACCACTGTCTTAAAAATTGGAAAGCCACTAGCTTTGAATCGCTGAAGTGAAGTTAGCTGATGGTTGGTCTAACAGGCAAATCGGATAAGTGCGGCTTCATAAAGGCTGTTTTGCCGAATCGTTAGAATTGTCAAAAGTTCAATATAACATTTACAAGACCTTCAGGGTAAACATTGAGAATTACTCCCGAACGTAGGTAAACGCAGAATAATACCCTAGATGTGCGGGTAAAGTTTACCCACATGGGGTAATTCTTGTTGCAGGTAATCTTTACCCCCGAATTCCGGGTAAAGTTTACACTTAGTTTTTTCTGTGAAAGGTGTACAGTTTCGTGAATATTACCCACATATGTTCCTATACGGGATCTCATATAGATTCCTATACTATTGCGTGTCCTAATTTGGCCATTCAACTTCATATAAGAATCCATATGGATTCGCACATAGATCCACACATGGGCAAATGCCACGTCTTTAGAAAAATATTTCTACGTACATGTTTCCTTCAAACACCATAATTTTTGTATTATTCACGTTAATTTTAAGGCTAATGTTCATCATGCTAGTATTAAGTCTGCTCAGCATTCTTGGCAAGCCTTCGATCAACGACGTATCAATGCAGAAATCTATTTTGATAATGGTTATATTTACAAGTATCTAGGAACGATTTTATCAAATTCATGGTCCTTTTTTGATTTGAAAAAAAAATACTCACACCAAATTTTTGCTCCAAGTCACAGCGTCGTTGACTAAGTCGGAAACAGCTTTGCATATTACGACGTTCACTATCCTAATTTTCGAATTAATTTACGACCTCGTATCTGACGTAGTTTGCTACGCAGATAACGACGTTGAAATTTTCAGCAAGCTTCCCTTCAAGTGATACTAATAAATTACATAATTTGTATCATTCTTGCAGAATCATCATCAGTTCCTCACAATCGCCTAAAAAGAATGAATTTTCCATCAGGAAATGCACAATTAACTGATTTGCCACCCTTGCTAGCGTTTGATCTACGTAAAGTGGAACTGAGGAGCCCCACCAAAGTCACGATAACAAGGGATGGTATTCGTGTTGGTACTGGCTATGCCATACACCCATATCTTGTCGTCACTCGCCGTATATTTTTAGGTACACATCTTAACTATGGTGTTTCAATGTATCTGAAATATGCAAAGATTTATGAGCCTCAACGTGTACAAACTGAACGCCTAGACGAAACTGAACGCTTTGTCGTGATCCTACTCAAAGATCCTCTCCTGTTAGATAAACCGAAACCTGGTGCCTTTAATTTGGCGAATTATCCAGGTTCAATTTATTCATGGGCTCACGATGTACTGCAAGAGTGGATTATTACGCAGTTACCTACGTTGCATGCCCTTCTAAAACAAGACCTGCGTAGAATACATCTTGATCATCCAACAGCAGTCCGGATAACAAGCGATGGTCAGCATGCCGGCCATGGGTATGCCATACATCCTTATATCGTCATAACGCACCTTGGCTTTGTGGGGCATAAATGTGTTGTCACATCGCATATCGAAACTAATGGAGAGCCGAAGGCTCATCGTTTACAAACAAAATACACGGAAATTTTAGAAGGCGCTGTCGTACTTCAACTTCTCGATCCTATTCTCTTAACATACGATGCATCTGTTGCTTTTTATGCTGAGCATTTTTCAATCGCAGCTAGAGTTTGGGCTCATGGTATCGCCGAAAACTGGGTGCACGTAATGCTGAATCAACAGAATTATTACGTTGAGAATAAAGTACCTGTTGTTCATTGAAGTATACAGCCTTCAGTTATCATCCGTTTTAATTGTTTTTTTTTAATTCAAGGTAACAGTGTGTTTGAGACGTTATCAGTAAAAAGTAACTCATCAACGTTACCAGGGTAAAAATTACTCTGAAATCACTGTAAAGATTACATTTGGTTTTTTCTGTGTTGGTAGTGAATAGATTAAGGTAGTAGTAATACAGATAGTGAAAGGTAATAATCGGTACATGGAGAACATGGCTGTATTTAGATAAAGTTTAAAGTTATTTTAGAATTTATAACAAAACAGAGCTAAAAAAAATACAAATAACGCAAATTAATGTAAATTTTTATTGAATAAATGATATAAGATGTAGTTTCGTGTGATATTCACTTCAAACGAAATATATAGTTATATGCGTCTCGCATAGAGCGAGACTCTTTTAATTGGTAGATTTAAAACACTCTCGCAGACGACGTTTATTCATTCAACAGGCAACCATTTTAAATTATAATAACTAGTAATTAGACCCGCAAGTTATAAAGAGAGAGAAATAGGTACTCCATGAAGTGACGTCAGCAGTGACGTCAGCAACGCTGACGCAGCCTCCCCGTTAAAAGGGCGCGCACGAGCCCAGAACGATCAGAAAGTGTTTGGGAGCTGGATGCCAGAACCCTCTTACTTAACCTTAGTAGATAGGTAGGGGGCGTTCTAACTCACTTTTTTCGGACGGAG
>CAKNXH010062788.1:72797-111580 GCA_932178445.1 Andricus quercusramuli
CTCCGTCCGAAAAAAGTGAGTTAGAACGCCCCCTACCTATCTACTAACCTTAACCCTCTAACTTAGCCCTCTTACTTTCCACCGCAAGCCATTGCCGTGCGCAACAGATCCCTCTCTCTCTCTCTCTCTCTCTTGACCGCCAGAGTCCTCCAGCTGGATGCCACCCAGAGGATAATTGACGACGCATCGCCTTCGCCCTCTTGTGAGGAAGCAGCAACGAACTTTGACGCCTTACTTTCCAACTTGCTTATCTGTAAATTCACCATGGTAAGAATAATGAAAAACAATTAAATAAAGAAAATTCGAAAACAACATACCATTCTAAGTTTTTTCACTGGTCACTTAACTTCTCCCCCGTCTTTCCTACGCTAACGGGTTAGCTGGCATACCAGCCTGCCCGTTTCCTCTGAGACAGCTGGCATACCAGCCCCCTCAGCCGATACAATGACTAACTTCTCCCCTCTCCCATGACCAACAAATCAAAACTCCTCTAACTCAGTTCTTTCAAGGGGGTAGAGAAATCTAAAACACCCGCTCAACTCGCTATCCCTCTATATCTTAGGAGATAGATATATCAATCCCTCTTTCCTCCTCCCTTAAATTAATTTTGAAGCCAGGAGAATTCTTTTTTCTTTCACTCGTATTTTCTACTCTTCCTCGGAAGTAATGACAGATACGAAAAAATGTTGAAATGAAAGTTTGCGCGTCCAAAAAAGTTCTACGAAAAATGTCTCTTGTTCTTTTGTGACATCTTTCATAGTTTACGAGAAAAATTTAAAAATTACATTTGTAGGAAGAAAACAAATTCTCCCGGCCTCAAAAATGGTTTAGCCCGCATGCTGCTAATAAGATTCCTTCCTTCTATTAGTAGAAACTGTTCAAAAATGTTTGTTTAATCAATTACATTTGCTAGTTTTTTTTTCAATTTTTATCTCCTAAGTAAAAAGTGGACAAAAGTTGAAAATTTCAGAAAAATCCGCAACTGTCTACCATTACTATAGGAGAAGAATGTAAAGGGGAGCAGATAGAATATGAAAATTTCCATGATTGACAATGATGCTAATAGTTCCTGTTGCTTTGATTTTTAATTTTACAATATTGTACATTAAAATTCAAGTATTCAAAATGTCAGGTCAATTTATAAATGAATATTTCAAAATTTCATATTAAAGGCTTTGATAGTTAGTTTCGAATACAATAATTTTAGATGTAAATATAAAGTAATTTAAAATTAAAAAGCTAAAAAATGTCTGATTTCTATTTGAAGATTTAAACAAATGAATAATTGTAAATGGAAATGTATGCGATTGATGAAGTTCAAGAATAAGAAAAGTTTTTTGTGAAAGGAGTGTTAAAAATGAAACGATATGAAAATGAAAAATAAAAAATTGTGTTTAAAATCAAAATAGATAAAAATCAAACTCACTGAAATTGATATCTCAGCAATTGAATAATTTTGATAATCTTACATGGATGCAATTTTAGAGTTCCGAATTTTCATGTGGAACGCTAAATTTTCAATTTTACAATTTCATAAGTTTCAGTTTTGCAATTAAAATTTATTTGGTTGAATTTCTGAAAGTATAATTAACAGTTTCAAAATCAGTAATTTTCAAGTGATTTAAATTTACTTAAAATATTAAAAATTTTAAAGGACTTGAGTGTAAAAAAGTTATAATATTACAATTTTTGGTGACGAACGTTTTTCCATTTTTTAATGAATTTGCGTTCGTTTAAGTTTCAGCGCATGGAGCAGAAAATTTTTTATTCTCAATGATTACCATTAAAAATTAATATTTATTTTGCACGTTTTTTTTAGAATAATTCAATTCATTTTTTGATTTTAGAAAAATGTGTTCAATCAGATTTAATACTAAATTATAATTTTCTTATATAATAACAATTAAAGATTTCAGAACCTTTGATTTTGAAAGATTCAATTTAGTTTTCAATTTCAAATTGTCAAATAATTATCGCTTAGAATTCAAAATCATTCAAATATAAAGTTTTTAATTTTCAATTATTTACTTTTGAACGCTTTAAATTTAAAATGACACAGCTTCAATTCCTTTGAATTTTAAATGATCCAATTTCCACACTTCAAATCTTAAGATATTCAATTTTTAACTTTTTGAAATTGTCCTATTCTCGAAATTTGTTCCGAAATCATTCAGTTTCGTGATTTTTCAATTAAAAATAAAATTATTTCATTTTTAGCGCTTCAAATTATAAATTATACAAATCAACTCTTTTTTTTCTAATTAAATTGTGCAAAATCGTTCTACATATATATTTTTTTAAATTTCAAACGTTTCCCATTCCAAATTAGAAATTAAAAATCATTGTTCTAAAAATGTTTAAAAAATATTTAAAACTTGGGTTAATAACCTGGAAAAGAGAAGGGAAAAGTTCTGTCGCACCCTATTCCATTCCCAGCTTTATACTTTTTTTTACAAAAATTGCCAGAATTATTTTATTTGAAAATTTTTGTTCAAAAAGTATTTTGTATTCGTGCATCAACTTTGAATTATCTCGATGAAGAATTTTTTTCTGTTTGTAACAGATGTTCCAGATATTATAAATTAGCATAACTTCATTACTCTTCAATAAAGTGTATTAATATAAGAGGTCAATTGATTGGCCTCGAAACAAAGAACCTTCTTCATTCTTGCATCAATTTTTAATTACGTTAGTGAAAAAAGTTCCACTATAAAAGCCGTATTCTCAAAATATATAAATTACCATAGCTTCCTCACACATCAACAAAATGTATTAATTATAGGTCAATCGATTCATGTCGGACCAGAGAATATTCTATTGTTTTGCATCAACTTTGAATTATGTAAATGAAGAAAGTTTTACTATGAAAACCCGACTTTTAAATATCATTTTGTGCCAAAAAAATGCAATGAATATTTTTAAAATCCTTTAGTCAGTTTCAATTTATAAGAAGAATAAAATTTTCTTTTTTTACGTCTGGGAAAATTTATAATTTAGAAATTTAGGATAGAACCTAATAAGAACGACATCATCCAGATAAAAAATGGTTGATATATTCTATCCGTACACTATACAGTCAGAAAAATTATTAGATGTATTTTATTCAATTTAATTTTTTTTAAGTTATCGAAAAAAACTGCTTAAGCGAATCAAAATTGTTTAAACAAATAGAAGTTCATCAAAAATCGAAAGAAATGTATCAAAATTATGTAAACATTCAACGAAAAGTAGCATGGGATACCAATTTGAGAAAAAACTGGACATCTCTGGGTCAAATTAGAAATTTTCAGAACAAACAATAAATAATTGTTTAAATAATCACAAAATGTCTTTAAAAAAAATTACTACTCCAAACAATGACACACAATTACATTTAAATCAGAAAATACGATTATATTTTACATTTTTCAAGAATCAATAATTGTTTAAATAAGTCACGGTAAATATTCAAATTGTCCATTAGTAATTTTTTGTATCGAAAAGGCGACGGAAATTGCTGAAAAATAACAATAATACGTAAAAATGTAGTTTTTTTTATTTTTGGGTCAAATTTGGGGCCCCCGGCCGGGGGGGGGGGGGACGGGTGGATTAAAAATGAAAATTATTAGTACGGTCTTATTTCATAAGTACTCCTCTTTAATCCCTGAAAAATTCGGCACGTTTCGATCAAACCCTGAAGTATGAGTTCAATTTTTCGAAAATCCAAAATTTCCCCGTGTTAATTGAATGGGATTTTGAAGTGCCCGGCAGCGCGTGTTAATATTCGAATTTCGAAAAAAAATGAGGGATCTTTTTCCTCCGAAAATGAAAACGATCATACTCTCTCTCTCTCTCTCTCTCTCTCTCTGTCTATCCAATACTTCTTTTTTGTTTTCTTTTGGAATCGTAGAGCCTATTGGGTAGTTACGACAGCGCCATCAATTTGGAACTATTCCGAAGAAATTTGACTTTAACTCAACTATTAAAAAGAAATCTTTGATAGCAAGAAATAATCCGCTCAGTCTCATCAGCTTCAGTTGGCTTATTGCGTTAGAGACCCACTGCTGGCCGACGCGAGCTCGCGATCATGCTTCGAGTGAACTCACGCAACGTCATGACGCAGTCACACAGGTAGGCCGTTAGGGTGCAGCGCCTTTCCGCAACGTTCCTGATTTTCACGCCTGAGTGAACACCGCACATGCAGCTCCTTTCACCCATACCCGCGGCGCCGCGTCAATTTTCAAGTGAAAATGGTTCAATTACATTTTCAGTGAGGAAAAGGAATTTAGAAGGAAAAGGAACGATTCATCAAAAAAATAGTTCAATTTTCAATAAACTGAATCAATGATTGAGAAAAAAGTTTAACATTCAACCAAGCGGTTGAATTTTCATTCAAAAGTATGAATTATCAAAGAAGAGTATTAATCTTCAGTAATTCAGAAGGCTTAAGAGAATTCAAGAGAATGCAGCGAATCCAAAGGATTAAAGACAATTCGAAAGAATTCAGAGAATCAAACAAATTCTGAGAATACAAATAACTCGAAGAGATTTTAAATAATTAATGGTATGTTGTGAAGATTCCAAGTAAATAAAAAAAAAAATTAAGAGAGAATTGAAAAACATTATAAGAATTTACTCTTCATATAAGAATTCAAAAAATTCATAACAGTTTAAGTAGTTCAGAGAAATTAAAAAGAATTTACAGAATTGAAAAAAAAATCAGAGATTTCAAAAGATTTTAGAGAACACAAAAGAATTCTGACAGTTAAAAAAAATTCTGGGAATTAAAACGAATTAAAAAAATTTAAAAGAACACAGACAATTCAATGAAATTTAGATTCCGGGGATTCAGAAGAATTTGGAGAATTAAAAATATTTCTGAAAATTCAAAGGAATTCAAATGTTTCTCTAATTTTGCCTACCTGTTAGGTAATCGATATCTCATTTTACCAAACTGCCGCATAATCTATATTATCCAGTTGTATTTAATTTTGCATGACTGAAAGTGAAAAATCAATAATATGCCATTATGACCCCGGTTTATCGAACCGAGCAATGTAAAATCTAACAAATGCTTCTATAATTCTATCAAAATTTGAAAACTTATCACAGAAAAGTTTTTTGGTCATGCTGTGAATTTTTATTTTTGTTTCTTATCCAGTTGTCACTATCATTTCTTCAATTGCAAAATTTGTTTACCAAAAATATTACTCCTGACATTCATTAACAAAGCAATTAATTTCAGAAGATACAACCTTTTTATAATGTGGTGGAAAAAAATAAAAAAAATGTAGATTGTTTGAAAAAATAAAAATAAGTTTCGTCTTAACATTCATTAAGTGTGTCATTAATTTTGAAGCATCATTTTAGTAATCTCAGTCTATGTCTAGACGTTCAATGTTTTACTAGCGCAAACTAGGTTTCTTCATAAAATTCGAATTATCTTGCCCTTGCCATCAGTTCCACTCTAAGATGACACAGTTTCTTTTAAAAACGAGAACAATATTCAATCACAGTTTCCTAATACATAGTGCGGTGCTTTCGGAATAAATGGAGGTTTTATTCGATTAAATATTGGTAAGTGAACTAATATTCGATCTATTCGAAAAATAAATCAATTTTCAATCGCGCTATTTAAAATTACACTTATCCGTGCGTCAAAAAACTCTGAACAGTACCTCCCAAATGCCACGTATTCAGAAAAGGTAACATATGGCCAACCACTTCTAATTTAATTTGAACCAAATCGTTTCACAGGTGTATGATTTAGGACACCGCGATAAATATAAGTCAACAAAAAAAAGATTATCCAAGTTTTTGATGTTTGGGAGGTTCTGACGTGACATCTGGCACGTATCTACTACTGAAAATTTCCATATGGGGCTTCATACAGGTACCTGTATGGCGATTAGAGTGGGTCGAAAATTAATAATTTTGGAATTCGAAATCGCTACAACGCGGAAAAGTAGCGTATTGGGGTCCTAAAAAAGTAGAATTAATTTGGAAACAATCGATATGCAGCTTCGTTACTGGCGCTAGAAAAAAAGGTTTCAAAAATTTCTTGCTTGCAGAATTGCTGAATTTTATTGAGTTTGAATTTTTTTTTACATACTTGGAGGTCAAAAAAAACTTCTCAATTTCTTTCGGACTTTAATCTATCATCTTCTGAGAGATCATTCCTATTTAATTCAGAATTGTTTTCGGAAATTGTTTTTAACACGTTTGCAAATAGGAGAAAAATTATTTGAGGCACATGAAAATAAAGTTGGCAATACAACGATATTTTAAATTTTTGGTTTTGGTATTTTATGAACTTATCTTTATAAATTGTAGTTTAAAATTTTTTTCTGAGCATGTGTGGGTTGTTTGAACATAGAAATATTTACGCTAGAAAAAAATCCACAAAACCCAGGAATCGAAATTGAAATGACAGCAAATTTTCTTATTTCGGAATTTTGTATCTAACAAAATTCATTTTCTTTATTTATAAGTTTGACATGAACATTTTTGCACGTTTTCAAAAGTTGCTATTTTCAATTAAGATTCCTGGGTCTTGTAGATTTTTTTCTGGTATATTTCTATATTTTAAAAACCAAAACATGCTCAAAAAAACGTTTCAACTACAGGTCATAAATACCAAAATCAACATTTTTTTGATTCGCTACATCGCCAATTTCGATTTCCGGGTCTTGTGGATTTTTTTCTAATATATTTCTAGGTTTAAAAAATCCATAAATACTGACAAAAATATTTCAACTACATGTTATAAAAATAAGTTAACAAAATACCAAAATCAAAATTTTAAAAATTCGCTGCAATGCCAATTTCAATTCCTGGGTCTTGGGGATTTTTTTTCTAATGCATTTTCGTCACTAAAATTGAATTCTTGTTGAATGAAAAAAATGTTTATTTTCCATTTTTGGAAATTTTTCAAAATGTTGAAAAGCAGACAAGTTTTATAATTCTTATCGAAATTGAAAATGACATTATGATAATTTGCAAGTCATTTTGTCGCGTACCAGAAACTGTTACAAAACTTTCCAAAACTCATGAAACAATTCGGTTTCAAATTTTGAAAAATCATTGACTATTTTAATTTTGCTCTAATCGGGAAATTCACTGAGATGTTTTCGAAACATATTTAATATCCAGTGGAAATTTTGAATTAAATTTCTGAATCTTTCAGAAAAATGATCTTTTCTATTTTTTGAAATTTTCAAAATGTTGAAAGTATACAACTTCTCTAATTCTCATCTAAATTCAAAATTTAATTCGGATAATTTGCAAGTCTTTTACCCATTCATGAAGAACTTTTTGAAAAATTCCTGAAACTTGAAAAATTTTTTTTTCAAAATTTTGAAAATGGTCTCGATCTTTTAAATACATTCTCATCCTAATGAGAAGGTATTGGTTTTATGTAAAATTTGACTTAATCGTTTTTTATCAAATCTTCACGTTTTGAGACCCCCTGAGTCAGAAAAAAATATTTTCACGAAGGTGTCTGTCTGTCCATCTATCTGTCTGTCCGTCTGTCCGTTTGTCTGTATGTCTGCCTGTCTGTCTGTTTGTATGTCTGACTGTCTGTCTGTATATCTGTTTGTCTGTCTGT
The DNA here is from genome assembly GCA_932178445.1 of Andricus quercusramuli. Taxonomy (NCBI): domain Eukaryota; kingdom Metazoa; phylum Arthropoda; class Insecta; order Hymenoptera; family Cynipidae; genus Andricus; species Andricus quercusramuli. Next base: position 80,386 of record CAKNXH010062788.1, read on the forward strand.
TTGTCTGTATGTCTGTTTATCTGTCTGTTTGTCTGTATGTCTGTTTGTCTGTCTGTCTGTTTGTCTGTCTGTTTGTCTGTTTGTCTGTCTGTTTGTCTGTCTGTTTGTCTGTGTGTTTGTCTGTCTGTTTGTCTGTCTGTTTGTCTGTTTGTTTGTCTGTCTGTTTCTCTGTCTGTTTGTCTGTCTGTCTGTCTGTCTGTCTGTCTGTCTGTCTGACATAAAAAAAATTAAATTTTTGGACAAACGACACAAGCTACGAAAAATGTCGAGTTCATCCTGAAAATTTCTCTTCAAAAGCAGCCATAGAATACGAATGAGAAATTTATTTTCAAATTCCACCCCCATAAGTCTATTTTATAGGGTTTTAAATATACCCCATAAGTTAAAACTTAAGTATTGCAAGCTTCTGGCGCTAAATATTAGTTTCTTAAGGTTTCTTTTAGTAAAAATGGTTTATTTTCTCTTAGAATAAAGTTAAAAATTCACGGTTTTATCTGATTTTTTCAACTAATTTTCAACTTTTCAGTTAGACTGCTGTTAGAATGCTGGAAAGTTGCAGTTTTTTTCTAATATTTTCCAGTTTTGGTCCACTTTCATTATTTTTATTAAAAATTCTCGTTAAATAATGCTAGAAATTTTCGAGTTTTTCTGGAATTTCCAGCTTTTCTTTGACTTTTTAGTTTTCGGTCGCAACCTCAAGAACAAAAAGTCACATTCATATATTTTATTCCGTATAGAAAAATTGACATTTTTTAAAACTATTTCAAATTTCAAATTATTTTTAGTATTTTCAAATCTTTTAGACCTTTTGAATATCTTGCAAAATGATTCAAATTTTTCCTGAAATTTTCAACTCGAAAAGTTGAATTATCAACCAAAAATTTCATTTTCAACCAAGAAAGATGACTTTCCTACCGCAAAAGATGAAAGATGAATTTTCTACCAAAAGACGAATTTTGAACGTGTTGAATTAAACAAAACAAAACGATCTTTTTGAAAAAATAGTTGAGTCCTCAGAAAGATGAATTTTCAATACAAAAAGATAAATTTTAAACAAAATTCTTGAATTTTCAGCTGAAAATAAATGCAAATTAATTTTCAGCTAGTCGTATTTAACCAAAAAAGACAAATGTTAAAAAAAACGAATTTGAGAAAAAAGTTGAATTGTTAACCATATAGGTGAATCTCACACAAAAAAGAATTTTTAACAAAGTATTTCAACTTTCAACCAAAAAAACGTAAATTTTCAACAAAAACTATCAATTTTCCACCAAGAAAATTAATTTTCTACAGAAAAAAATATGAACTTCTAACAAAATACATCAATTGTTAACAGAATTGTTGCATTTTTGAGCCAAAAAGACAAATTATCAACCAAGCAATTGAATTTTCAACCCGAAAATATGATTTTTTAACAAAAAAGTTTATTCTCCACCAAATAGTTGAATTTTTATCCAAATAGTTCAGTTTCAATCAAACAGTTAAATTTTACACCAAGAGTTATGAATTTTGAGCAAAAAAATTAATTTTCAACAAAATAGTTACATTTTGAAGCAAACAGTGAACCTTAATTAAAAATAAAAATCAAATTTTCAACAAAGTCCTTTAAGTTTTACCCGCGCAAATGGTATTTAATTAAATAGGTCAATTTTCAACAATATAGTTAAACTTTGAACCAAAGATATGAATTTTCAAATGAAAATATAAATCTCCAACAAAACATTGTTTCTTAATAAAGTGTTTCTATCAAAATTTTTAAACAAAATAGTCGAATCCTCAAGTAAAAAAAATGTCTGGTAAGAGATAAGTTTTTCAAAAAAAAATTCAGCTTGACTTTTCAACAAAAAAATATAAGTTTTAAATAAGAAGTACATTTTCTATCAAGATACTGGAATTTTCAACCTGAGAGGACGATTTTTCAACAAAGCAGTTGAATTTTCAACAAAATATAGTTGAGTTTTTTAACCAAACAGTATCAATTTTCAACAAAATTGTTCTCGTGTTGAATTTTCGATCAACCAGTTGCATTTTTATTCAAGAAAGATGCATTGACAGAAAAATAGATCAATTTTCAAATTAAAAAGATAAGTTTTCTAAAAAACGTTTGGATTTGCAACAAAACAGATGAATTTTCAATCAAACAGTTGCCATTTCATCCAAGAAAGATGCAATTTCTATTAAAATAGATAAATTTTTAAGTCAAACAATTTTTCAAAAAAATAGTTGAATTTCTACCAAACAAAAATTTCAGTTTGACTATTTAACAACTAAATATGAGTTTTAAATAAAGAAGTACATTGCACATTTCCTATCAAGAAACTTAAATTTTCAAGCTAAGAAGACGAGTTTTCATCAAAATAGTTGAACTTTCAACCAGACAGTTTCATTTCTCATTCAAGATTTATTATAATAATTTTTTTGTATTGAATTACATTTTTTGCGTCTCCGAAGCTAAAAATCTTCAAATTTTAGAGTAATAAATTCCATCGGAAATCATTTCTAAACTGGAACCCAAAGGGACAACAGCTTAATTTCACTGTCGGGAATCCCCGTAATAAAGTTTACGATTCTATGTACAATGTCCAGTTTAAATATCTCAGGTACGCCAGCCTCCCAAGATATAATCCCAGGCGTGAAGAAGCAAGCGAGGGGTAACTCGCGTAGCGCAATGGTGGGGGTATACTTAGGAGGTACGACAGTGATGCCAATGTTGGCGCCTTTTGCTACTGCGCTTGCGTTCGGGCCGCCCACTGGTTGGCCGCAGTTGGCGCGCAATTCAAAATTGGAATAACAAATAATTCTTGTAATTTAAATAAATAATTATTTAAAAATGAACAAGAATGTATATAAATGGTACAACTTCTGATTTTAGACTTCTGAAATTAAATCTTCAGTGAAATATAAGTTATTCTTAAAAATCATAATCATAATCATAATAAAATCATTAATCATTAATCATAATTAAATTGTTTTCTTGTCCAAAATCAGAAGTTGTACAATTTATATACACTCTTGTGCATTTATAAATAATTATTTATTTGAATTACAAGAATCGTGTTTAATTCCAATTTTAAATTGCGCGCCAACTGCAGCCAACGAGTGCGCGGCCCGCACGCAAGCGCAGTAGCAAAAGGCGCCAACATTGGCATCACTGGTACGAAAATGCGAGTCGGGAATCGGCCGGAATTTTCAGTAGGGCACTTTCCAAATGATACTAATAAATTATATAACTTGCATCATTCTTACAGAATCATCATTAGTTCTTCCCAATCATCAAAAGCGATTGAATGCTCTACCCGGAAGTTCACCATCACATGATTTGCCACACGTGCTTGCACATAATCTACATGCAGTGGATATGAATAATCCCACCCTGATCCAGATGACAACAATATTTGGTAATCCTATTAGCCCCGGCTATGCAAGACATCCTTATCTGGGCTTCACGTGTCCCGCCTATATACATCGAGGGCGTGGTGTTTCAGCGTATCTGAAATATGCAGGTGAATCTGAAACATGCGTGGAGAATTATCACTCATTAGCAGCTCGGAAATTATTTGTGATTCTACTTGGAGATCCTTACATTTTGGATAAACCTGCACCTGTTGCCTTTTATGCTGAGCATGATCAAAAGCCAGCTACTGATTAGACTCATGCTAAGGTGGAAGAGTGGAATCATATGCAGGTACCGTATCTGCGATCCCTTCTTGCAAAAAATCTACGTGAATTACATTTTTATAATCCATCTAGAATCCAGCGAACAAGAAGTGGTATTCCTATTGGCTCTGGGTTTGCAATGTATCCTATCGTCATAACGCGCCCTTACTTCATGCGTACTGAGTTACGTGTTGCAACGCATATGGAAACTACAGGAGAGCCGAAACTTCACCGTGTACAATTCACATTTCAACTAACAATTCACAACGAACAATCGTTGCCAAGTTGAGGTACTTCAACTTCTGGATCCCATATTGTTCACAAACCCTGCGCCTGGTGCTCTTTCTGCTGAGTATTATTCAATCAAACCCACTGCTTCTGTTTACAATTAAATTACAATTATAGTACACTCCCGGTAACTGCCAGTCTAACGGGGCTGTAGTGGAGTATAATTCCAAGAATTCGGCACTTATTGAGTACACCCACTCTGCTTCGCGGTATAACCACGCTGCGTTGGAGCTCGCACTTTGGGACATGCGCAGAGACTCGCAGTTGCTTAAGTGGGAGACACAATGGAGTGTGCGTTAAAATACGTGTGGAGGAGAAGTGGCAAAATGTGGAACATACGGAGCTTGCAGTTAGCGGGAGTGTACTGTACAATTAAACCGCTTACAACTGATGAAATTATAATTAATTATTACAATTCGAATTAAGTTTGGATTCGTTTGGCACTTTTTCAGTCAAAAGTCACGCATTAACGTTACCCGTGAGGTACGTGTGCAGATTTTCAAATTCAAACAAAAAAAAAACACTCCTATGGGCCGAAAAATGATGCGGAATTTTTTGTAGATACACACTTTTTGGTAGTAAATTACAATGTAAAATTAGAAATGAAAAACAATTGTGATCAAGTTAGAACTTTCTTAAACTATTCAAAAACAAAATTTGTATTGTTCTAACTGCACATTTTTCTGAAAAGGTGTTAGCATGTATTGGTCGACATCCGGGAAAAAAGTTCAAATCGACTAATATCTTCTGTTTGGTTTTTGGATTTGAAAATGTTAAAAAAATGTTCTAATGCTCAAAACATTATAGGGATTTTTTTATGTTGGGGTTTACTAGAGAACAATACAATAAAAGGAAATAAAAGCACATTTTTTCACGATTTTGGAACGCTTTAAAAATCACGACAATGATTTTCCCCTGAAAGAAAAATGATAAAGTGCTTATTGGGTTCAAGCTGGAGATACTTCAGGTTCAACATATTCAGCTTTTTTTACAAAAGTATGCATTCAACTACTCGAAAGGAGCCCGTTTTTCAAACATTTTGAAGAAATTTTGAATTATACAAAAAATTGGTTTTCAAATTTATAATTTTTGATTACTGTTTACTAGCAAAAGCTATACATAAGAGAAATCCACTAAAAGTTTTCAACCAACACGAATTATTATTGAAATTTTCAAAGCCAAGAACCAAACAAAAATTCTAAATTTACAAAATTAAATGTAATCTCTGTACAGGTAGAATTTAAAAAACTAAACATTGCAAAGCGTTTAAAGATCGTTTTCAAGCCTTTCCAAACCTTTCGTTTTTATGATATAATATCATAGGACACTCCGTGGGAACTACGTAGGATCCAACATCGTAAACTTATTCGGAAATAGGGCACTTTTTTAAATAAAAAAGAACTATGTACATCAAATTTTTGTTTTAAGTCCCGGCGTCGTAAACTACGTCTGAAACCATGTAAATACGACGTCGTAATCCTGGTTGCAATCCTACATTGTACTCTTTTAAAATAAACCACTGAAATCTCACTGATTTTCAGTGACATCTCACTGGCTGAAACAGTCGGAAGTGTGTGCAATGTCACTGACATTCATTGAGATTTGACTGGTTCACTCAGTGAAATTCCGTCATTGGTTTATTTAGTGAGCTTCACTGGTTACTCAGTACCAGCAGTCGTCCACTGTGAGCCTCAACCAACTGTAACTGTAATCCCACGATTATTTTATTTTTTTGGGCAAAATATGGGTCAGGTATGACTGTTATCATTCATCACTTTTGTGGTAACTTTTGCAAAATTATCTTTGAAAACACGCACTTCACCCTCAAACAATAAATGTGGGAAAGCCCGACCTTACATCAACGTATCGCGTCGCTCAAAGTCAAAAACAAATGGTCTGAGGCCTCCTCATTTTCAAGCGAAAGATATTTTACCACCTGCTTATTGCAGCCAGGTCCAAAATATTTCTATCAAAAATACTATTATACAATAAAGTTTGTTTTCACTCGAGAAATGCGAAGACCCGACCAGCGACACGCGCGTACCAGACGATTCGAGGTTCATGTCATTGCCGCGTGGAGCGCTACATCACTGGTTGCACCTATCGTGCAGAATACTGCATTGTTTACTATCCCAATTTCTGACGTAATTGACGACGTCGTGTCTGACGCAGTGTCCTACGTAGTTCAGGAAATCGGAAATATCAACAGGCTACCCATAAAATGATACTAGTAAATTACAAAACTTGCATCAATCTTACAGACTCATCATCACTTCTTCACAATCGTCAAAAGCGAATGTATTCTCCACCTGGGAGTTCACCATTACATGCTTTGCCACCCTGGCTAGCACATAATCTGGCCCTGGCTATGCAATACATCCATATCCCGTCGTTAAACGCCCTGTCTATATACATTGATGGTTTGGTGTTTTAGTGTATCTGAAATATTTGGGAGATCTCGAGCCTCAACGTGTAGAAACTTTTTACCCGGACGCAGTTCCCGAAGTTGTCGTGATTCAACTTAAAGATCCTATCATGTTGGCTAAATCTGTACCTCGTGCCTTCTCTGCTGAGCATTACGAAAGGCCAGTTACTGATTGGGCTCATGATAAGACGCAAGAGTGGATTCGTACGCAGCTCCCGTATTTGCCACCTCTACTTGCACAAAATCTACGTGAATTGCATTTTTATAATCTCACCGGAGTTTGGACTCTGGTGGGATTATAAATATGTAATTCACTTACATTTTATGCAAGTGGGGGTCGCAGGTATGGTAGCTGCCTATGAATCCACTCTTGCGCCTTAGTATGAGCCCAATCAGTAACTGGCATTTGATGATATTTAGCAGAAAAGGCACGAGGTACAGATTTATCCAACATGATAGGATCTTTAAGTTGAATCACGACAACTTCACGAACGGCGTCCAGGTAAAAAGTTTCTACACGTTGAGGCTCGAGATCTCCTAAATATTTCAGAAAAACTGAAACACCAATCCCTCAGTGTATATAGGCAGGGCGTTTTACGACGAGATAAGGATGTATTGCATAGCCAGGGCCAGATTACGTGCTAGCCGGGGTGGCGAGGCATGTAACATGTGAACTTCCAGGTGGAGAATCCATTTGCTATTGACGATTATGAGGAACTGATGATGAGTCTGCAAGAATTATGCAAGTTTTGTAATTTACTAGTATCATTTCATCGGTAGCCCGTTGAAAATTCCGACATCGTAAACTGCGTAGGATACTACGTCAAAAACGACGTCAAGTATGTCGGATATTGGGATAGTAAAGAATGCAGTATTCTCTCTTAAACTGAACCAGTGAAATTGTTACTAGTTGAATCAGTGTTTTGCATTATCACTCGTGAACCAGTGCTTTATCGACTTTTACTGAGTGAACTTTTGATAATGCTTATCACACTCGGGAGAGAAGGCATTAGGTACAGGTTGATCCAATATGATAGGATCCTCAAGCTTAATCGCGACAACTTTGCGAACTGCGTCTGGATAAAAAGTTTCTACACGTTGAGGCTCGAGACGTCTTAAATATCTCTTATGCGCTGAAACACTAAGCCATCCCTGTACATAGCTAGGACGCGTTTCGACGAGATAAGGATGTATTGCATAGCCAGGGTTTATAAGAAAATCAAAATTTGTAATCGCGACTAAGGGGGGATTATGAATATTTACTTGACGTAGATTATGTACAAGCAAGGGTGGTGAAGCATCTAATCGTGAACTCCTGGGTTGAGCATCCATTAGCTTTTGACGATTGTGAGAAACTAATGATGATTCTGTAAGAGTAGATATAAGTAGGAATAGTGAGACTCTTGGCCATAAGCTTCCAGTACATCCTTATATCGTCATAACGCACCATCATATCATGCATCATAGGTATGTTGTTGTATCGCAAATGACAACTGCAGGAGAGCTCAAGCCTCACTGTGTGCAAATTGATTACTCGAACATAGATCGCCATGTTGTCGTAATTGAACTTCTGGTTCGTATGTTGTTAGCAAACCCTGTACCTGGTGCTCTTCAATCGCAGCTACTGCTTGTGCTTGTAAAAGGAGGGAAGAGTGGATTCGTAAGAGAATCAATCAAGTTCAGCATTACGATTCAAATTCAGGAACTTAATTGGGATCAGCACGACGTGTCGCGCACTAGTCAAATCCAAGAATTTATGTATTCTGCAAACATGTGTACAGCCTTCAGCTATCATCCGTTTTACAATTTTTCTCAAATTCAAGATAAGTTTTTGACACGTTATCAGTCGAAAAATATGCATCAACGTTACTAATGGGGTCACAGACATTCATTTAAATCGGGGAACAGTGTATAGCGCATAAAAGTTCAAGAATGTATACAACGAGGGTTTTAATTTTTCCTGACTATTATTATTAAAAGACTAGAATTTTAATCTTGTAACATTTTCAATAGAAAATCTTTTATAAACGAATGCACAGGATAAATTATTATTTCCATTTGTTTAAGATTGAAATAATGGATACAATTAGAAGGACGTCATATTCTTTTAAAATTTATCTGAAAGTTAAATAAAATGAAATTCTAAAGGTTCATAATATCGTATTGTTAGTCATAATTATAAGGATGTAATTGTACCTGAAAATGTCAATGAAAGTAAAATAAAATGATTTTTCAAATGTTTATAATTTGTATTGTTTATTATTCTACGAAAAACATTACTTTAGAAAAATAGTGTGGCTTTATAATTTTCAAAAGAAACATTAAGAAATGGAACAAAATGTTAATGGAAAGTGTAATTTTTTTCTTCAGACATAATGATTTTTATCATTATTTTTATTTTTATTTTTCATTTTTATTATTATTTTAATTTTTTTTTGTACAGTCAAAATTTTAATTTCTTAATTTTTCCAAAAAATTCAAAAAGTTGGTAAGGTAAAAAGTACCTACCATGAAACATGTTCCAATTATGAAACAGTTTGACAACAAATTTAATTTATAAATAATTTGAAAGTATATTTTTGAGTACAAATTATTATATTGATAAGTATAAAAGTTAGGCTTTTCATCTACATAAAAGGCGAGTATAGTTCTAAAGTTTTGAGTGCGAAAAAATAATTTTAATAATCTAACTTCCCAACTCGGGAAAATTGACTTGCCATTTAACCAATAGCTGAATTTTACAAAAAAAGATGTGAATTTTCAACAGAAGATGGAATATTTAAATGGCAAGATAAATCAATTAATACAAAAAAAAAGGATTTTCAACCAAACAGTTCAATTTTCAACCAGCGTGATGAATTTTTAAGTAGAATGATGAATCTCTAACTAGTTGAATTTTATACCAAAAGGTACAAAAATTTTCCACCAAATAATTGAATTTTTAAATAAAAAAGTTCAATTATCAACCAAATAGTTACAGATTCCTATTTAAAAGTTAACTTTTCATCCAAAAGATATACATTTTCAAGCAAAATAGAATAGTTAAATTTACTGTTCGAAAATATTAGTTTCTAACAATAAAAAATGAATTTTCAAGAAAATAGTTAAATCTCCAACTGGAATAGTTAAGTTTTTAGTTAGAAAAATTGATATTCAACAATTAAAAAGTATAAATTCTAAACGAAAAATGTAATCTAAATGAAACTTCAACCAAGAAAGATTTTAATTTTAAATAAAAAGCAGTTATATTCAATAAAAAAATCTTTTTAACCAAGCTTCTTAAGTTTTGACTTCATCCTTCACGATTCATTTGGGGGTCCTTCAAGTTGGCTTTTGAAAAATAAAATGCAACTCTTCATGAAAAATTTTGCATTTTAGAAGAAAAAATTTTTAAACCACCCTAATTGGAATATGGAAGCAGAAAAATAAAAAAAACTTCAGTTTGAGACTTTTTTAATGGCAAAGTTTTCTACCTTGAAAGATCTTGAAAATTAAATAAACTAAATTTGCGGAGGCTTGATTTTAATTAAAAAGTAATTCAAATCCTTTTTTAATTCAAAGCCAAAAAGACTTATTTTCAACAAAGTTTATGAATTTTTATCTAAAAAAAATCAATTTTCAACCAAGATTAGCATAGTTAGAATGTCAGAAAAATAAATGTTCAACCAAAAAAAAACAAATTTTCGAAAAAATATATTTTTTTTCATAACAAAAAAAAACTCTTAAAAAAATAATTCAATTTTAAACTAAAAAAGCTAAATTTACAAACCAAAAATATAAGATTTCAACTTGCAGGTAGAAAAAAGAAAATAGAGAAAAAGAACGGGTTTTCAGCAAAATTAATTAATTTTCAACAAAAAATATAAATTTTCAAGCGAAAATGGAATAGTTATATCTTTAGTTAAAAAAATTAATTTTCAACTAGAAAGAAACGAATTTTCAACCAAAGGAATGATTTTTTGATCACTATGATGAATCTTCAATCAAAAATATGAAATTTTGTTCAAATGGTTGATTTTTTAATCCAAAAGATGAATTTTCTATCAAAATTTTCTACTAAACAGATAATTTTTCAACGAAAAAGGTTATATTTCAAACAAAAAGTAAACTTTCCACAAAAAATGTGATAGCTAAAGTGTATTTTCAACAAAAATGATGAATCTTCAACTGAAAAATTTAATTTTCAACCAAATAAATTAATTTTTAACCGAAAAGATGAAATTTTAACTAAAGGTAATACTATTTTACGAAAAAAGACGTATTTTCAACAAATAGTTACAATTTTACCGAAAACAGATAACTTTTCAACTAAAAATAGAATAGTTAAATTTTAAGTAAAAAAAAAATAATTTTCTATAAACTTAAACTAAATTTTCAATGGAATAGTTTAATTTTCAACCAAGAAGATTATATTTCTATTAGAAATGATAAATTTTCGACAAAAAAGGGAAGTTATATATCCAGTTTGAAAAATGAATTCTAAATAAGAAAAATCTCATTTTCAACCAAAGAGATCAATTTTCAAATTTCCAACCAAAAGGATGATTTAGTCACCAAGAAGATTAAATATTCTCCCACAAAATTTGAGTTTTCAATAAAATACAGGAATTTTAATCCAGATATTTGAATTTTCAATCTAAGAAGCTAAATTTTGAACCAAACATGTACGAGTTTCAGTTAAAACAATTAATTCTGACGTAGAAAACATTATTGTCAACAAAAAAAATAATTAAAAACAAAAAACGAGAAACGTGATAGATTTCAACCACAAAAAGGATTCTAATTTTATATTAAAAATAGTTGAATTCAATAAAGAAAGATGAATTTTCAACAAAGTAGTCTAAATCCCCAACCGAAACAGATTAATTTTCCACCAAATAATTGTTATTTTCAACCGTAATAATAAAATTAATTAATTTCAACCTGCAGCAATGCTCTAATTAAAAAAAAGTATTTGTTTATTTCACTCTGGAATGTTTTTGTAAACATTTATTTATTAAGTTTGATATATATATATATATATATATATATATATTTGGTTAAACAATAAATACTCTAAATTCTCTTTAATGCTCTATAAATGCTCTATTCGAGATTAAAGCTGAGCATATTCTCGAGAGCATTTGCCCAACATAAATTCTTGAGCATTTAGGAACTCTACCTGCAAAAAAAAATTCATGACAAACTTGTTGATTTTTTTAGGGGAACAAGTTTTGTTTTTTAATTTCTACTATTAAAACCAAAACTGCGCTTCCTATCAAAAGATGAATTGGAGAAAATGTGTAGATCCTTTTTAAGTGCACAATTTTTGTTAATTCACATTTTTTCGTATCGCGCATAGTTTAATCGCACACACCGTCGTAAGATCCCTTTTTTCGGATTCAGGGACTCATAAAACGTGAAGATTTACAGAAATCCACGATGGTCAGTTTTCACATAAAACAAATGCCTTTTCATTATGATAAGAATGTAAAAAATTCAAAATAATACCTCTAAAATTCATTAAGTGTGCCATTAGTTCAAAACATCATGCATACAATCTCAGTCTGCGTCTAATGTGAGTTATCTTCGAAAGTAAACTCACCTAGTCACCGAATTTTATTCTAGCGTAAACAAGATTTCTTTATAAAAGACGCATCATCTTGCCCTCCACCGTTAGTTTTCTTCCGTGATGGCACAGTTTCTTTTAAAAATGGGAGGAATATTCAATGTGAATTTCCTAATACTTTGTGCGGTTTTGTCGCAGGAAGTGATGGCTGCATTTGATGATCATTCCGGTAAGTGAAATAATAATATTTGTGTTCCTCGAAAAATAAATCAATCTTCACCTGCGCTACATAAAATTGTACCCATCCGCGCATCAAAAAACTCTAAACAGTGCCTACCAAATGCCACTTCTTCAGAAAAGGTAACATATGGCCAACCATTTCTAATCTGCAATGAACTAAATGGTCTTACAGAGATATAATGTAGGACCCCGTGATGAATGTAACTAAAAAAAAATACATATTTTTTTCAACATCAAAGTTCATTGCCTTTTAAAATTTTTTTGAACTTTCAAGTGTGTGAACTTTGTAAAGAAAACATCAAACTATGATGCCAATAATCGCTTTTGCTTCTGAAATTCCTCAAAGTCTAAAATTTTCGAAAAAAAAGGTAACATATGCCTAATGACTTCTAATCTCAATCAAACCTAATCGTTTTACATAGATATGATTCAGGACCCCGCGATATACATGAGCCAAAAAAAAAGATTTTCTACATTTTTGGCATTTAGGATGTTCAGACGTGCCATCTGTCATGATGTATCTATTACTGCGAATTCTGACATGGAGCTTCATATAGGTACTTGTATGGGGACCCAAGCGGGAATTCTTGTGGGAATCCGCGTGGATTCCTACGTAAAATCGTATTGACGAATTGCGTCACGAAATGGGATAGGAACCTATACGGGGAAACTGCTCCAGTTTCCTATAACAGCTTCTGTTGTGAGGTCCGTCAAGCTAGCACCTCCACAAACGAATTTTGAGATTTTCCATAGTTTAGATTTTTGGGCTTTTCCAGTGCCTTTTTTTGGGCCCCAATTAAAATTTTTGGGCTTCTTTACTTTGTTCAAAAAATCAATTTTCTTGTGGAGGTGCTGGCTTACATTAACCTAGCACCGCCACTTCCTAAAACCACAAAATAATAAAAATGCAATTCCACCAGAATTTTCGGCTTTTTTTGGGCTCTTGAAATCCGCGAAAAACATTTTCCCAAAACAACCCTCAAGCTCCAAAATGAAGCCCCTTTAAAAAATTTGAATTTTTCGCGAATTTTATCCTGACGTATTTTTGGGCTTTTTTCGGGCTCCTGGAAAATACCTAAAAATACCTAAAAATCGGAGTGTGTAATTTCGACGAGCCGAAAAATTAGAGATTTTATTGGTACTTTAAAATTCTTAAAAACATTATTTGACAAAGTCATATCTGCGTGGTGCCAAGGTACGCCGGTTATAAATTCGCAAAAAATTCAAATTTTTTGAAGGGGGTAGAATTTGTAGAATGCAGATAACTTCAGGAATTCAGAAAATTCAGAGAGCTTATAGAATTCCGTAAAATCAAGGAATTCTGAGAAATCAAGAAATTCCGAAAAATCAGGGAATATCAAAAAACGAATTCCGAAGAAAAAATTCCGCAAATTCATTCAATTCCGAGAACTCAGGTGATTTCGAGAATACCAGGAATTCAGAAAATTTCGAGAGTTGAGAGATTTCAGGGAATTCCGAGAATTCAGGTAAGTCAGGGAATTCTGAGAATTCAGGGAATTCATGGAAATCCGAGGTATAAGGTATAACATTAAGCCATTTCCCTTTCGGGGTAGGCGTGACACTACCCGATTCGGAAATCCGAGGATTCGTGAAATACAGAGAATTTCAAGAATTCAGGTAATTCTGCGAATTGAAGGAATTCCGAGAATTCAAGGAATTCAGAGAGTTAAGGGAATTCAAGGAATTCAGAGAGTTAAGGGAATTCAAGGAATTCAGGAAATTTAGGGAATTCATAGAATTCAAATATTTCGGTGAATGCAGGTTGTTTCGAGAATTCAGGAAATTCAGGAAATTCAGAGAATTCAAGTAGTGATTAATTCAATTTTCATTATTCGTAATGACAATCGGGTTTATGAATCACATAAATGAAGTTTCATATCTTTTTAAATATAAAAGTAATTATGCCAAAGAAAAAATCGTTAAAATCTTTTTTTTTCTAGCTGCGGGAAGTATGGAGGGTTTCAATCGTAGCATGGATAACATCAATTTAAAGTATTTCTCAACTCAAGAAACAAAATTTAACTTATAATTATACCAAATTTTATTATTGAATTCCAAATTTGTCTATCAAAATTGTATAAAGTTTGTTTGCAAAAAATAAGTTTGAAAAAAATAATGCAAATCTGATTATATTCTTTTTAGCAATAATATTGTGACATTATATTTCATAAACCAAACTACTGTTATGAAATATAAAATTTAATTCAAAATTTAAATTAAATAACAAGAGTTCTAATTTTATATTGGGGTGAAGAATTAATTTAGTAGGAAAGGAAATTAAAATAAGAACAATTCCATGCGTTGGCATAAATAAGCAATTCATTAGCAATAGCAACCCTGATACAATAAAAATTGATTAATTTCAATAAAGAAACGAATTCATTAATTAACCGAAGAAATAATTAATTTAAAAAATAGTTAAATTTAAAGAAATAAATTGAAAATGTATAGTTTTTATTTATTCTTTATATTTCTAACAACGAATTTTTAAAAATAAAGATATAGCTTCAGTTTAAGATAAGATTCTAGACATTTTTTTAATTAAAATATATAGTTTGTATGAGAATACGTAGTTCTCATTCAATTTTTTTATCTTTGTAAGAAAGAATTTGTTCAAATAAAGGCATAGTTTCATTTTAAGATGATGATATTGTATTCGGACGGTACCGAGAATTCGTTCACGAATATAATTCGTTTCTCGAAGTCTTGGAGAACGATATCAGGCCTCGAGTGTGCAACGAAAATTGCTGTCCGAAAATCGTAGTTCCAGAAAATTTGGCACTTCTCGTTTTGGACAATTGACTCTATCTCTCTTGGAGTATTCGGCAGCGCAGGGTCGCGAGCAACACCGTAAGAGCGACAGGAATGGTAATAAGGCACTCTTAGGGCCGCATGATGTCTATAGATATACGTTGTTCCTGCGTGGGTCGGACACCCTGATAGTATGTGTTCCAAGAATTCAGCGTGTGCATAAGACGCTCTGCACCTATCACTGGGATCTTCTTGTCATGAAATTAGGTCACGGTATGCTAAGGTGAAAATGACGTCGTCCTGGCATGCGAAAATGAAAACCTCTGTACCAGAATTAAGCCCTGTTGATCTGAGGAAAGCAAAAGTCTTCTCCTTCGACAAGGACTGTTTTTGTAAAGGAACGCTGCTTCGCCAATCATCTCGTCGTTCCTGACCATCTTTAGGAGATGGCCTCTGCCATTCGCAACGATTTCGAACACCCCAAACGATTAGAGTAGAATCGGGACGGCAACCATGTTAGACGCAGATACCTTGTTCAACGCCGACAGATTGACAGACCAAATCTGTCGAAGAAGATGCTTGTATCTACTTTGGAGAGACTCCTTCACTTATGTTACGTCCTGAATGCGGCTTTGAGGCACGCGCAAGTATGTATAGGTCTCTTCAGTATTAAGATGTCTAATAGCACTCATATCCAATAGCTCAGGGTCCTTGGGAGCGTAATCTTTCCTTCCATCGGATTAATTTTGGCACACTTGTCCAAACCAAAGTCCATCCCAATCTCTCCTGTGTAGTTTTTGACGATATTTATAGCAGTTTGAAGTTTGCTCTTACCAGAGGCACAGATATTCAAATCATCCATATGAGCTGATTAGTGTCGCAACGGAGGTATCCAAGAGAATTTCGTAGTGCGAGAAATAGAGGCACAAGTGTGATGCAAAAAAGCGAAGGGCTCATGGTATCACATTGAAAGACGCCCCTCTGGAAGGTGACATTCTTCGTTGTCACAGGATAATTTCTAGATGAGATAGTAAATCGCGCTAATAGACTGTAGCATCTTTACAGACACATCTGTCAATTAGCAGGTTCTCTCGACAGCATGCTACACCTTTTTTCGAGCCAAGTTGTTCGTACATCTCGCGCCATACAGGCTCAATTCGTCGAACAATCCTGTTGTTTAAGACAGCTTCAAAGATATTATACAGTGTGCTGAAACAAGTTACTAGCCTGTAATTCTCTGGGTTGGACAAGTTGCCATTTTTCGGCAGGAGTATTGTGCGTCCTAACACCAGCCACTGCGAAATGGGCGTCTCCGACTTTGAAATTGAGGTGAATATGCGGGCCAAATTTTGGTGTATGAAAGTAACCTTCTTCCACCAGAATTTCTTGAAACAATCTGGTCCGGCAGCGGAAAAGTTCTTCCTGTCTCTAAGTGCTTTTTTGACCTCTTCGGCAGTGATTGATGGACATTCCTCCTTATATTTTATGAGGTTGTCGCAAAACTCCTTGAAGCGGATGATATTGTCAGTATCTTCTTTCAACTCCTGTGTTTTTCGGATTTTGTACACCTCTCTCCAAAAAGTCTCTACTTCTTTGGGCTTGGGTGGGTTTTTCACAGAAACTGGGAGATCACTGAAGAGGTGCGATAGATCAGCGACAGCAGCTTTGACTTGTTTAGTGTGTGATTCAAGATCCTGATAATTCTTGAGCGAACTTTCGAACGCTTTCCGTGAACGGTCTACCAGATGTTATGCAGTCAATCACACATTGAGCACGGTACGCATTCTGTCTTGCCCATTCAATCTTCTTGTTTAGTTGATGCAAGCGTCTTTTGGTCTTTTGATCCATCGTAGCTTTTAGCCTTCGATTTGAATCAGCCAAAGCTCTCGCAGCACCATAAACTGAGCAATTGATGGTCCAGAGGTCGGACTCTTGCGAGATATCTCCACGAAGGGAGGCATCCATTTCAGCCAGATCATAGGGCTTAGGAGGAACTTGCATGTTAATGTTCCTCCTTGAACTGAAATCGCGATTATCTCTCAGAAGGTGCCTGCTTTCTGTAATTGATCCGAATTTCGCTTCCTCATCTTCAGCTGCAGCTTGATCACGCAGCGGTTGGGGAAGTGCTCCGCGTACATATCTATTTTTCCGGAAGTAGTCGGCTTGATTTCGCAAAGACTGATGCTGAACGTGCTGAAGCTCTGGGTGTTTCTGGCACCACAGAGTGTGCATACGCGCCATAAAACCTCCGCGAACAGGGATAATGCTGGCATCGTTGCGGCCTAGCCTGTCATCCTTCAGTTGATCAATCCACTCAATGTGAGCGTTTCGCCGGTTTGTCGTCGTCTTTCCATTTAAATTATTTCCAGCACCCCGAACTCTAGGATGATCCGCATTGTTTGCCGACCCATTGTCGGATGCTCTGCGGGTTCGATCCTTTTGAACCGCATCTACAACATTTTGGTGTTTTTATGGTTTCATTGTTGTTCCCACGAGCAGCTAGGCAAAGGGTCCGTCCATCCTTATAGAGCCCCGCGTGTAGGGATAAAGCTGATATTCTGAAAGGTCACACGGTACCCCTGAGTCACCTTTTAAGACACCTGACCCAGGTGTCATTCAGCTTTTGGCACGGTTGATACGCCTTCGCTTAGGGGTTATTCCTTCGGGACCATCCCTGGACAATTGTCCGCGACTGCTTGATAATTATTGTAACCATATTTAGCAGAAACCCTTTGTACAGGAACCCTCTATCCGCAATCCGAGGACGCGTTCAGTGGCTTTGTCATAGGCCCTTCAGTTCTATTCCAAAGGAATCGAAACCGAAACCAAATATATATACAGGGTGTCTCAGGCCACCCGTACACCCCTTCCAAATCTGAAATACCTAATAAAATAAAAAGTTCAATACCTCCTAAAAGTAAATGGACTGTACCCAATCGATTAGAGGTATTTTTAACTTCCGGCACCCACCGGAAGTGGCCTATTCATAACGGAAGCCATTTTTTTGAAATGGAATGACATATTTTTCTCTATTGATATCGATTCTACGGTAAAAAGTGAGAAACTTTTGTGGGAATACTTTGCTTTATACATTTTTTCAATTATATTTAGTCATTGTTCCAGATGAATTATTTTACAAGAAGAAACATTAACCAAATAGAATCTTGAATATGTAAATAACAAAATACTAAAAACTGTGTAAATTAAAATCACTATTTCATAAAATTGTTATAATAGGCAAACACGCGCCTCAACGCGCGCAAATTCCTGCCTGTGTGGCTTCCGTAATGAACGTCCCATTAGAAAAGTCGCAAATTGACGCAAAAATCTTTTATGGAAATCAATTCATTAATTCTTTCACAACAACCTAGCGTTTCCACAATTCGTGGCAAAGGCTGGCAACTTAATGTTTTTCCAATCGAAATTTAATTGAATGAGAAATATTCCTAAACTTAAAACATTAATGAAAAAAATTATTAATATTGATAAATATAACATAATATACACTATATAACGTAATACACTACAATTCGATATAACCATTTTTTGAATATTTTTCACTCGCGGTAATACAGCAGCTCCTAAAGTTGAGGTATATATGGGCATAAATTAGGAGTTGACAGCGATTTCTCCAATTTTTTGAAAAAATATAAAACTCATTTTTTGACCTTTGATCACCTTTTCGACCATCCGGACAACTGTGCACCGTGTCCGGTTTTTAAAACAAGATTTTCCTTTGGAATATCTTTTTGCCAGGCTTTTAGATTTTCTTTACCTTTTGGCACGTAAAAGAAATGAAATTTCTCGGAGCAGCTGTCACAATGGTCATAACTTGACTTACATCCAGGGTATATACGCCGCGTTTCACTCATTTTAGTTATTTTGGTCTCAAATTTTATATTATTACTATTTTTAAATTTTCATTCTTTGTTTAGTAACACAGAAAAACGACTGTCATTACGAAAAATGTCGATCAAATTAATTATTCACTTATCTTTCCTATGCTTGCCATGTAAAAACAGGCTGAAAAGACTCCCAGAGCCATCTGCGTTCCACGCTCCACTTGACCGTACTAGTGAACTAACGTCGTTGCAGGGGGCTGATAGTATCCTACACAGTCAACGACGTTGCAATTTTCAGCAGGCTTTCCTTCATATAATACTAATAAATTACATAATTTGTATCATTCTTGCAGAATCATCATCAGTTCCTTACCATCGCCGACAGAGAAAGAATTCTCCACCAAGAACTGCACTAAGAACTGCACCAAGAACTGCACCAGTACGTGATTTGCCACCCTTGCTAGCGTATGATCTACGTAAAGTGGAAGTGAGGAACCCCACCCTAGTCAAGATAACAATGTATAGTCGTGATGTTGGCGATGGCTATGCAATTCATCCGTATCTCGTCCTAACGCACCGTAGTTCTATAGGTACCGCGCGTGACTATGGTGTTTCAATGTATCTGAAATATGAAGAAAAGTTTGTGCCTCAACGTGTAGAAAGTGAACGCCCAGACGATACTGGAGCATATGTCGTGATTCTACTTAAAGATCCTCTCCTGTTGGATTTCCCTGTCCCTCGTGCCTTCAATGATCATGCGATTTCAATTCCTGCATGGGCTCGTCATACACTGGAAGAGTGGAAGCGTACGCACTTACCAAGTTTGCATGCCATTCTAGCACAAGATCTACATCGAATACATTTTGATCATCCAACCTTAGTCTGGATAACAGGAGACAATGGTATGTCTTGCGGCACTGGGTATGCGATACATCCTTATTTCGTCATATCGCGCACTCAATTCATGGAGTTTCATTATGGTGTTTCATCGCCATCGCATATGGATTCTACAGGAAAGCCGAAGCCTCATCGTGTGAGAATTTTCTATGAGTACGTTGTGGAACAAGTTGTCTTAATTCAACTTCTGGATCCTATCCTCTTCGAACACGACGCATCTGTTGCTTTTTCTGCTGAGCATTATTCACAGGAAACTATGGCTTGGGCTCAAGGTTTTATCAAAAAGTGGGTGCAATTGATGATGAATCAAGTGAATTATTACGTTCAGAATAAAGTACCTACTACTGCTCATTGAAGTATACATGAGAGACCTTTTATTTGAATAAATGATGAAAATGATTTAAAGCTTAATAGACTTGTATAAAAAAGGTAGGTAAACAGCGACCAAGATTCTGTCAGAGTGGCTTATCTGAAATCAGAAAACAAAACTGCATGTTAATCTATAGGTGGATGGCTATCGCCAGCACTAGGATTTCTTGGAAATCTTGAAAATTCAATTTCTTATATGCTTTCAAAAATTGAAACTCAAAATTTCATGATTTTTTGCGACTATTTTCTTATAAAAAAAACGGTTCAATATAAGGATGACCCCATTAATGTACTGAACTTTAACATTTTCATCAGTCTTTAATAAGTTTCAGTAGAAAAATTAGTATTTTGAATCTCGATTTTCTTCATTAAAAAAACATTAAAACTGAACTCCGAAATAAAGCACTTGAAGTAGGATTCTTGAATTTTAAGCTAATAAAACTGAACAATACATTTTTTTCAATAATTTTTTTTTTCAATCGCTCAATAATTGACATGTATGAAATCGAAGGTATTAACACTTTTCAATCAAACACTATTAAATATGATGAAGTGAAAGTGTTATCATCTTCAATTCTCTGGATTGAACAATGAATCAACAAATTGTTAAATGTTTCAAGTGATATCTTCTTAAGCTAGAAAAATTTACTTTTGTAATGAAAAGTTAAATTATTTTAATTTGAAGTAGCTTCAAATCGATAATTGTTGAAACAAAATTTCAAATACTTTTAGACATTTTCTTTTAAAAAAATTTCCAAATGAAAAAGAATACAAAATCTTCTGAACAATACTTACTTATGTTTACTTTTTAGCAATTTCCGTTGTGTTTTCCATACAAATAATTACTAATGGACAATTTGAATATTTCCGATGACTTTTTAAACAATTTTTAATTGTTTAAACAAATGTAACTTATTTAAACAATTATTTATTCCCGAAAAATGTAAAAAATAATCGTATTTTCTGATTCAAATGTAATAGTTTGTCATTGTTTGAAGTACTAATTTTTCAAACAAACATTATGTAATTATTTAAAGAATTACTTATTGTTTATTCTCAAAATTTCTGAAAATTGACCAAGGGATGTCCAGTTTTTTCTCAAATTGGTATCCTATGCTACTTTTTGTTGCATGATTATATAATTTTGATACATATCTTTTAATGTTTGATAGATTTCTGTTTGTTTAAACAATTTTGATTTGCTTAAGCAATTTTTTTCGATAACTTTAAAAAAATAAAATAAAATACATGATTATTTTTCTAACTGTATAGTGTATACAAAGAATATATTAACCTTTTTCCAATTGTTTACACAAATATAATTTGTTTAAACAATTATTTTCCCAAACATATTTTCTAAATCGTATTCTCTGAATGAAACATAATATTGAATGATTTGAAGGAATAGTAAATTCTGTTGGAAACAGAATTTACTCAGAAACTCATTCGATCGCAAGAAATAATCCGATCAGTCCCATCAGCTTTTTCAGTTGGATTATGGGATTAGAGACCCATTGCTGGACGACGCGAACTCGCCATCATGCTTCGAGTGAACTCACGCAACGTCATGACACAGTCACACAGTCTTGAATTATGCTGGAAGGAGGGGGGTGACGGGAACTCAAGAAGCAATAGGCGCCAGATGTTGTTGTTGAAAAGTTCGTTTATTTGGTAGAACCACACTACACCACACTACACCACAACACTCGTACCGGTCGACCGCACGTCCGGTCTGTATGAAGCACTAGGGCGCGCGGTCCGAGAGGCAGAAAGGGGTACAGAAATAGTTCACTGCCCGACACAGATGGCGTTCGCGCAGTTCTGAAATCGGGGTGCGGGGTGCAGAGGGAGGTAATGCCGCATACATTGCGGCCATATTGCAAAAGTGTTTGACAGTTGTTCAAAACAGTTGAAAACAGTTTTGCAGTTTCATGCAACATGTAGTGTCATGCATTTATTTCAAATGAATGCAAATTAAAGCAAGTGAAAAATCTTAAATAAGGATTGAAATGAAAATGAACTATCATTCATGATTTCATGTTATTCATTTGCTTCATTTTGCATTTATTATCTCCTTTTTACTTCAAATAATAAAATACTGACGCACACAAGAGCAATATATGCATGTACATGTGCACAAACACATGGACGCTGACTTAGTTTCGCCGCCCAACACAGATAGCGCTAAAAACGGCACCATTTTTCCCCCACGTAGTTGACCCAGCCTGATGAAGCACGAAGGTTAACTGGTGGGAGTAGACGCGCAACAGTCGACGAGAGGGACCTCGACGGCCCCCAAGTGGCGCCCTCTATTGGAGACGAGCCAAAACCAAACACACAGGTAGGCACATCCCCCCGCAGCTCCTGTCATCCATACCTGCGGCGCAGCGTCAATTTTCAAGTAAAAATTGTTCAATTACGTTTTCAGTTTGAAAAATGAATTTGGAAGGAAAATAAATAATTGCTCAACAAAATAGTTCAATTTTTCATGAACGGAATCAATCATTAAGAAAAAAGTTCAACATTCAACCAACTGGTTGAATTTTCAATCAAAAATATGAATTATTAAACAAAAATATTAATTTTCTGCAAAGACAAATTTTTAACAAAACATGTTCATGAATTGTACATGAAAAACAAACAAATATTTTAATTTTCAGCTGAAAAACACAAATTTTCAACCAAATAGTTAAATTTTCAACCAAACACTAGAATTTTATAACGAAACGAAATCAATTTCGTACAAAAAATATAAATGTAGAATTTCCAATTGCAATGAATTAATTTTTAACTTGAAGTATTTGAATTTTCTCATTGAATTCTATTAATTCAGTAATAGAATAGAATAGAATCATTTCAACAGAGGATTAATACTTGGTGATTATTTTTTTAAAGATGATTAATTTCCGGTTTAGTTTCCCTTAATACTTGATATTTTTTTTAATGACCAATGCCCTGTAATAACACATACAGAACCTTAAATTCTGAAAACTTATTCAAATTAATCAAAATATTCTCTTGGATTGAATGAAATATTTGAGAAATTCCGATTAAATATCGATTTAAATATCCTTTTAAATTATTATATCAATCAACACAATATATACCCTCCCACCTGAAAAAGCGAATGACATACGGCGTAGGACAGCCAACATTTTACGCGAAGCCCAACTTCCCTCCTCAAACTTAACAAAACAAGAAGAAACAGCTACTAAAGAACTCAATCAGAATAAAGACCGCAGACAAAGGCAACACAACAGTAATAATGAATCAAGAATACTATAACAACAAAATCATGGACCTTCTTACTGACAATACATATAAAAAACTTAAAAAAGACCCCACAAAAACAATAGGCAGAAAAACAAAAAGCCTCCTGAAAAACTCAAATCTTGACAGCGATACAATATCTAAATTAAAACGTACTGATCCCATCTCTCCAAAACTTTACGGGCTGCCAAAAATTCACAAAAAAAACATCCGACTCAGACCGATCGTCAGCGCAATGAACTCACCAACTTACGACCTAGCACGCTTTCTGGCCAAAAAACTTAAGCCTTTCTCAGGAAACTCGATCACACACGTCCAAAACTCTTTTGACTTCATCAGAAAAATACAACAGATTCACATTCAAACTCAAGACATCCTAGTAAGTTTCCACGTAGTATCTCTCTTTACAAAAGTACCAATCTCTGATACAATCGATATTATTAAATCCTTTACAAACTTCCCCTCCAATCTCACACCTTTAATAGAACACTGTCTCACTAATACCGATTTCTCTTTCAATAACCAATTCTACGAACAAACCTCAGGAGCAGCAATGGGATCTCCAATCTCACCTGTAATAGCCAACATTTTTATGGAGAATGTAGAAACTAAAATCTTTAACAAATCCAAGCTTAAACAGGAATTTTGGTGCCGTTACGTTGACGACACTTTTGTCATCTGGAGACATGGACTAGACGAACTAAACAAATTCTTCGATTTCATCAATCAAATACACCCTAATATCCAGTTCACTATGGAAATTGAAGAAAACGGAAAATTACCTTTCTTGGACGTGCTAGTTTATAAAAAATCCGATAACACATTAGGACATGAAGTTTACAGAAAACCGACGCATACAAACAAATACCTGCATGCCTCCTCCCATCACCACCCATCTCAAAAGCAATCGGTCATCAATTCCCTTGTATATAGAGCTGTCTCCATAAGAGACAAAGATAACTTGCAAAAGGAATTACAAAATGTTAAACAAATCCTAATACAAAAACGATTACACAAATAAACGATTCAATAAAGCAATAAGAAAATACACTCAAGAAAACAAGGCAACACAACCTACTAAAGAAAAAGAGAGAAAAACGATTACGATCCTACCCTACATTCAAGGTATCACAGAACAAATAGGAAGAATTCTCAAAAAAAACAATATTCAAACTATATTTAAGCCACCTGCAAAAATAGGACAACTTCTAAACAACCCTAAAGATAAAAAGGAACCTTTCCATGATCCGGGAGTATATAAAACCCCTTGTTCTTGTGGCAAAGTCTATATTGGAGAAACCAGGAGGCAATCAGCAGTAGCTGAGCATCATATCGAAACAGGACATAGAATTTTAATTGAAAAAAAAACCGTCATCGCAAAGACGTACAATAATTTTCCAAGAAAACATAGAGAAGCAATCGAAATCTTAAAACATCTTAATAACATCAATGGGGACAATGGATATAATACCAATCCGATTTGGCTTTCCATCCTCCCGGGTTTTTTAAAAAAGACCTGATTGGCTAGTCAAGTTCAAGCAGTCCCCACCATGGGGCGCTCTGGCCAATCACAGGCATCGTAGAGAATACATATATAAGAACAACATAACCTGAAACTTCAGTTTCAGGTCAGCCCTGAAGAAGTGAACTGCGCCTGAGTGAACATTGTCCTATTCTTTAATATGTAGATAATATTGGATTTAAATGATTATTAATAATTAATTATTATTTAATGATTAATTAATAATAATGATAAATATATTTTTTCATTCGCAATAATTTGAAATAAAAATTGCTAATGAAGAGAACCAAAAGTATAAGAGGGATCTTTTAATTACATTCTCATAGCCCCGGCTATGCAAGACATCCTTATCTGGTCTTCACGTCCCCCGCCTATATACATCGAGGGCGTGGTGTTTCAGTGTATCTGAAATATGCATTCTACTTGAAGATCCTTACATTTTGGATAAACCTGCACCTGTTGCCTTTTATGCTGAGCATGATCAAAAGCCAGCTAGTGATTGGGCTCATGCTAAGGTGAAAGAGTGGAATCATATGCAGGTACCGTATCTGCGACTCCTTCTTGCACAAAATCTACGTGAATTACATTTTTATGATCCATCTAAAATCTAGCGAACAAGAAGTGGTATTCCTATTGGCTCTGGGTTTGCAATGTATCCTATCGTCATAACGCGCACTCACTTCATGCGTACTCAGTTTGGTGTTACAACGCATATGGAAACTACAAGAGAGCCGACCAGAGTGGGAGTCTGTAACCCATACGTGGCGCGTCCCCGGGACCCGGGAACCGCGGACCAAACAGACTGGGTGAAGGACACACCGAGAAAAAACCATGACCTCTTCCTGTTGCGGCCCTGTACCGAGGGTTTCTGCTGAATACGGTTACACTACTCAATAAGCAGTCGCAGGTAATGTCCAGGGATGGTCCCGAAGGAAAAACCTCCAAGCCAAGGAGTTAATCCACCGTGCCGACGGCTGCATGGCACCAGGGGTGTGGTGTCACGAACGGTGTCTCTAGGATACCAGGTTGCCTTCTAGAGTATACAAACCTTACCCCCGCATGCGGGGCTCTGCGGGGGTGGACTTTTATTTCCCTAGCTACTCGTGGGAATTTAAATGGCGCACAATTTACAAACAGGAAATAGGAGTATATGTGAGGAGTTGGGAGCTGATCTAAACAAAGTCGTGGAGATCTCTGATTTCTACCAAAAGACGCCAACTAGGCAAGACCGAATATCGGCTAAAGTAAATGTGAAGGTTTGTCAAGATCATGTAAATGAACTGAAGGTTGTATTGGCAGAAATGCAAGATTTCTGCGATATGAAAAGGAACATGTTCATGCCTATTAGGCATCAGCTGAATAAGGCGAGGGAAGTCCTGCAGAGTCTGCATTACAGCATACGCATGGTTAGTGCGTGCTAGCAAGACGCGATAAAATACACTGCAAAGGAAATAGTGAAGAAGCACAAGGGGATGGTTAATGTGAGCAAAGAGACCAGTCAAGACGGTACTCAAACTGAAGAAGCCGAGGAAGCTCCCATTCCCCATCAGCGGAAGCGAGAGAGGGAGCCCACCTTGAGTCCCGTAGAGGCTGGCTCCTCAAAACAAAAGAAGAAGAAGCCGAGGACCCGCAACACCATCGTGGCGTCCTCGACTCTGAAGGGCGTGGATGTGGAGGGGATCGCCTCTACACCTGCAGACACGAAGAAGGAGAAGCTTAAGAGAGCCCGACCCGAGGCGGTCTTGACAAGACCGGCTAAGGGTTTGAGCTATGCGGAGGTCCTGAGGAACCTTAAACAGAAGGTGAAGCCGAACACCCTTGGCGTAAAAATCAGGGGGGTCAGGCAGACCCGAAGGAGAGAGGTTCTGGTGGAGGTAGGGCCGGCTGCGGACGGCAG
Organism: Andricus quercusramuli; assembly: GCA_932178445.1. Classification (NCBI taxonomy): domain Eukaryota; kingdom Metazoa; phylum Arthropoda; class Insecta; order Hymenoptera; family Cynipidae; genus Andricus; species Andricus quercusramuli. The sequence goes on from CAKNXH010062788.1 coordinate 107,113, forward strand.
ATCAAAGCTGTCCGCGGCCATTAAGGAAGCAATAGGGAGTAAGGAGAACGTACACGATCTCGTTCCCCGCATCGAAGTTGAGGTTCTGGACCTCGACCTTATTACGGATGCAGAAGATGTGGAGGCTGCGGTCCGAAAGCTCTTCGGGAAAGCAGCAACGGGAGAGGTGAAGGTTAGCATGACGAGGAAGGCCTTCAGAGGTAATCTGAGGGCCTTTGTCGAAATGAAGGAGGACCTGGCGAAGAGACTTCTCCGCACGGGACACCTCAAAGTGGGGTGGGTGTCCTGTCGTGTGCGGAGGAAGACAGAGTCTACAAGGTGTTACCGCTGCCTGGGCTTTGGCCATATGGCGGCGGGATGCAAGGGTCCGGACCGGACCCAGGCCTGCTGGAGGTGCGGCAAAGAGGGCCATAGGGCTGCAGAGTGCGAAAGTGCGCCGCAGTGCTACCTCTGCGCCGCTAAAGAAGAGAAATTCCGGACGGACCATCTGCCCGGGACTATGAGGTGTTGGTCGTTCCGAGAGGCAGCCTTATCGAGGAAACCTCAAGGACGACCAAGCTAAAGAATATCGCCCAGCCTGGATGCCGAAAGCCGACGAGCCCGGGTTGTGGTACCACCGCACCGCTGAGGACGATGCGTGCATCATGGTTGGGTGATGGTTTGAAGAATGCCAAGCTGGCAGGTAAAAGTAGAAGCCGAAGCACGGCTTAATGGCCTTTGGCCTGGGACTCTGAAGTAATGCGATGAGCGGTTCCGGAGTCCCCGGTTGGCGGGAAAAGGAGTTAAGGTTTAGTGGGTAGGTGCCGTTTGGTAAGTACCGCACTCACCTTCGTTCCTTGTGGACTGCGCGCCCATGTGTGCATCTCACGTGTATATATTTCAAACGTATATGCGTGGGATGCATATATTGGGCTCGTGGTCCCCAAGGTTCGAGTGTGGTTAGTGCATGAGCATTTTCCGTTTTTACTCCTTTATAAAAAAAAAAAAAAAAAAAAAAAACAGGAATTTTTAACCAAGAAGATTAAATTTCTATCAGAAAAGAAAAATTTTCGACAAAAAATGGAAGCTATATTTCCAGTTTAAAAACTGAATTCTAAATAAGAAAAATCTCATTTTCAACCAAAGAGAACAATTTTCAAATTTCCAACCAAAAGGATGATTTAGTCACCAAGAAGATTAAATGACGGGCCGAGAGTAAAAGCGGTGTGGAATTAGTAGAGGAGCGAAAGCGAATTTGAAAAGCTTCAGCGTAACAACGGTTTGAATGAGCGCCAGAGGGAAAGCGGATTGAAATACGTTAAGAGCAGAAACGGCTTAGACGCCTAAACCGTTTCTCCTCGCGGCCAAAACTCAAGCCGTTTTTCCCTGTAGTCTCGTGGAAACAGTATCTTCAGAACGTGGGGTTTTTCGGCCCCCACCACTTTCCCATCAGGAAGCAACACATGCAAACGTAGCGTGTCGGTGAGTCAGCTCTGTTACATGCTGCGTAGACCAGCTTCGTGTAAAGCCGAAAATGCACGAGCACGAACTTGTGGCACGGGCCGAGCCGAGCTCGCCCGACTTCACGATTCAGTTTCGAGGATTATTAGGAGGTTTGGGTTGATTTTTGTTTTCGCGAATGACACCTGACATACCCATGCATGTAAGGAAGTCCCGAAATATTTTGTAATATGTCTTTCAGGAACGTATATGGGATTTTAAGATTAGATTAATAATATTCATCTTTTTCAAGTGATTTCATTTTTTATTATTTATTTTTTCATCCATTTCGAATATTGCAAAGTTTAAATGATAATAAATAATTATCATTTTAAATTTAATGTATAGAATTAATGAAAATAAAATTGATAAAGTTTTAAAGTATAAAATAAAATAAATTAATTAATTTAATTAATTAAATTATCAATGAATTAAATTAATTATAAAATTGAATTAAAATTTAATGAATGAATTAATTTAATTGGAATTTAATTGAATCAATTATAAAATTTTAAATGCTCATGCCAGGCAAGAGCATTTAAGTAAATTTGAAATTTGAAGAGGCAAGACTTGCCTCTTCAAATTTACTCCGGTTTTAAAATCCCGGATGACTATATATACACAAGAGACAAGATTTCACGGCCTAAAATGTTTCAAATTTTGTGTGGCATAATTATCTTAGTCATATTTTTATTAAAAAATTATTTTTTAACAGATAAAAAACAAATTTTCAAGAAAATAGTTAAGCTTCCAACATAAGAAATAACTAAACAAAATACATTTTTCAACTGAAAATTTTAGTTTATGCTTAAGTTTGCAGTTGAAAAAAATTAATTTTTAACCCCTCCACACCCCAAACAAGAATATTTAACCAAAGAAATGAATTTTTAACTAAAATAGATTAACTTTCAAACAAGGATGATAACTTGCTACCAAAGAAGATGAATGTTCAACTAACAAGATAATTTTTCAAGAAAAAAAAAACTTTCCAAGAAAATTGTTCAATTTCCAACTTTTGAAACGAATTTTAAGCTAAAGCGATAGGTATTCAACCAAAAATGAAATAATTGCAATGAAATAAAAAATATAATTTCCGACAAAATAGTTTAATTTTCAAAGGAAGAAATGAACTTTTAACTGGAAGATATAAATTTTTAACCAAAAATGGGACAGTTACTTTTCGGTGCGAAAAATTAATTTTGAATAAAAAAAAGCAATCGAATTTACAATAAAATAGTGAAATTTTCAATCAAAGAAATGAATTTATCAACAAAAATACCAATATTCTTCCAAAAAAGATGAATTTTCAACAAAAAAGATAAAGTTTCAATCAAAAATGGAATACTTGTATTTCCATTAAAATAAATAATTATTACCCCCAAAAAAACAAAGTTTTAACAAAATATTTAAATTTTGAAGCAAAATATTGAATTTGCAAACAAATAATTTAATTTTCAAACCAATAATTTTCTACCAAAAACAGGAATGCAACATTTAAAAAATCAATTTTTAAACAACAAAAAAAAACAAATTTTCAACAAAATAGATAAATTATCGACGAAAAACGGTTACATCATCAGTTTAAAAAATAAATTTACAACAACAAAAAAACATTATTTCAGCAAAACAGCTTAATTTAAAACAAAATACATGAACTTTCAACCATATAGTTGAATCTTCTACTAAAAAGATACATTTTTAACGGAAAATGGATTGTTTAATCTTTATCTAAAAAAATAATTTTTAACACAAAAAACAGAAGGTTTACATAATAGATGCATTTTCAAACAAATTAATAAATTCTTAATTAAAATAGATGACTTTTTAAACAGGAAGAATAATTTAATAACAAAGAACATGAATTTTAAACTGAGAAAATTCAACTTTCGAACAAAAAAAAAGCAACAAATTTTCAACAAAATAGTTAAATTATCAACCAAAAAAAATGAATTTTTAACCAAAATAGATGGATTTTCAAACAAGAATAATCTTCTACTATTAAAAAGATGAATTTCCAACTAAAAAAGACAAATTTTCAAATCAAGAACCAATTTTGAACAAAATTGTAAAATTTTCGACTTTAAAAATGAATATTTAAACCTAAAAAAATAAGTATTCAACCAAAAATGGAGTATAGTCACATTCTCAGACAAAAAATTTAAGTTTCGACCAAATAGTTTAATTTTCAAAGAAATACATGAATTTTCAACTACAAAATATAAATTTGCAACCAAAAATGGAACAGTTAAATTTTCAATTCAAAACATTAAATTTGAACAAAACAAAGAAACGATCGAATTGACAGCTGAATAGTTAAATTTTTGAACAAAGAAATGAATGCACAAACAACAAGAGTAATATTCTACCAAAAAATGAATTTTTAACCCCATAGTTGAATTTGCAATTAAAAAAGATAAGTTTTTAACCAAAAATTGAATCGTTACATTTTCGGTAACAAAGTTGATAAAAGAACGAAGTTTTAGCAAAATATTTACATTTTAACCAAACAAATTGAATGGAAAACAATGAATTTGCAACCAAGAAAAGGAATTTTCAAACGAATAGTTTTCTAAAAAAAGACGAAATTCCAACGAAATTAATTTGCAACCAACAAAAAAAAAGGAATTTTCCATCAAATAGGTGAATTTTCAACCAAGAATGCCATAGTAAAATTTGTGGTGAAAATAAAAATGATTAAAAAAAGAACGAAGTTTAAAAAAATATTAAAAATTTTAACAAAAAAATTGATTTTTCCACCGAAAAGATGAATTTTCAATCAAAAAGACGAATTTGTGATTGAAAAAAAATAATTTTCAACCAAAATGGCATAGTTACATTAACATTTCAAAAAATTAATTGTGAACAAAAGTAAAGTCATTTTTCAATAAATGAATTCAGTTTGCATGAAAGAAATGAATTTTAACCAAAAAAGAAAAGTTTAAAAAACGGAATAATTTAATATTCATTAAAAATTAATTTTTAACAAAAA
>CAKNXH010062790.1:669-11698 GCA_932178445.1 Andricus quercusramuli
GAGACAAACCAAAATTCCGTATCTGCCCCCCGAAATTGGAATTTTTCAAATTTTCCTCTTGCATACGTTTGTACGTCGTTTGTACTATTCCAACATTTAATATTTTTGTTTGTACCCTCTTAGTTGCCCAGATAGAGACAAACCAAAATCCCGTATCTGCCCACCGAAATTTGAATTTTCCAAATTTTCATTTTGCACACGTTCGTTTGTCGTTTGTACTGTTTGTACATTTTATATTTTCGTTTGTACCCCCTTGGTTGCCCGGATAGAGACAAATCAAAATTTCGGGACTGCCCCCCGAAACTTTAATGTTTCAAATTTTCTTCTTGCATACGTTTGTACGCTTTTCGTACTGTTTGTACGTCTATTTTTCTATCTATTTTACATTGAGAATCTTCAGACCTTTTCGTTAAGAGTACTAGGGGTACATTTTTGCGATTTTTAAACATTATCGTGCGGTTGGAAGTATATTTTGGATTTTTCGGGATGTTAATTTTGTCACCATTATCAGCTACAAATGGATTGTCTTTTTTAAGTGACGAATCTTCGGACCTGTTTCGTTACGAATACTAGAGGTTGATATTTGATATTTTTGAATATTACTATGGGGTGAAAAGCAATCTTTGGAATTTTATGAAGGTCAATTCGATACCTGCATGTTAAAAACACCTCTCTTGGAGTGATCGTCTAAAAGAACCACTCCGTTTTTTGAGTTGGCCCCTCGTTCTATTGCTGGCTTGAGTCAAGCCAGCACCTCCACACAAAATTTGAATTGTCAAAAAAAGTAGTGGAGCCCAAAAATCGGCAATACAGCCCAAAAAAAGCCCAAGGTGCTAGCTTGATGGACCTCAATTTCTGTGAAAGGGGGAAACCCAGCCTTTTTATTTTTACAAATTTGTATTCATATGAAAAAGATATTCTACAAGTTTTATGCTGGCTAAAATTGTTTTGTGGTCAAGGCATTTTTTTCCTCTATGAAAATTGAATTTTCTTTCTGTATGGAAATTGAATTTTCTTTCTTTATGAAAATTGAAATTTTAAATTCGATTTCATGAAAAAAAATTCTCCTGGCCCAAAAATTTATGTAGCCCGCATAAAACTTACGATACAGTTTTCTTATGATAGTACAAATTAAAAAAAAATTGGCAAAAAATATAACTGGCTTTTTTGAGGAAATCGACTTTTAATATTTTCAGAAAAACAGCCTCAATTTTGTCAATTTTTAAAATTTTCCTAATTTTTTCACGGATTTTGAGAGAAGGCGATAAACTCTACCAGAATGTAAGAAGAATTTCCAAGTATCTCAATTATGTCAAAAGTTATATAAATTTAAAGAAAAAATGTGGATTTTTTTGGAAAACAAAGCAAAAAATTCATATCAGCATAACTTTGTAAATAATTTTTTTTTCACAAATCGCAAAAATACGTACTGCCTAATTTCATCTAAAAACAACATATTTTGACCAGGAGAGATTCTGCGACGATTCAGTCATGATAATTTGAATAGGACTCTCCGCTACAAAAAAATTGAAAGCGGAAATAATGGGGGGAAAACAGCTGGATTCATAAAAATTTAGTTAGTGCAGAACTAATATTTTCAGCAAGCTGAAGGGCAATGGAAAAAGTCACAATGTTACCGAAATTCGATGTGCCTGGACACTTTCAAAATAACTGCTAAAAGTAGATTGTGTATCGATAAAAAAAAAGTAATCAACCAAAAAATAGAAAAAAACGCCATTGCATGTTTTTCTCCAATGAACTATATCTATATATATCTATTTTTTAATCAAAAAAATCAAGTAGATCAATAAAATCACTAAAAACAAGAAAATAAAATTATTACCAATAAAATGAGAAATAATATTTAGATGGAAGAGATGACATACTTCAGACCAATAAGTAGAAATTGGATGTTAAAATTTCTTTATTTCTGTCGACGTTTTGAAAACTGTAACGTTTTCCTCATCAGGACTTTGAAGTTCATGTTTCCATTTTTAAAAATTCATCACATTTTTTATTCGGAGAATTCCATTCCTCATATGAATACTCTTCTAAAATATAATACACTTTTTCATTAATAACTTAGTTAATTTAGTGAAACAGTCGGAGCTTCTGTTTCACTAAATTAACTAAGTTATTAATGAAAAAGTTTATTGAATTTTAGAAGAGTATTCATATAAGGAATGGAATTCTCCGAATAAAAAATGTGATGAATTTTTAAAAATGGAAACATGAACTTCAAAGTCCTGACGAGGAAAACGTTACAGTTACACTAACGTTACACTAAAATCAGTAAAATCAGTGCAATTTTGATTTTATTGATAATAATCTGATTTTAGTATTTCATTCAATTTATTGACTTCATTGCTTCATTTCATTGTATTTTTTAATAAAAGAATCGGATATTCATACTGATTTTCTTTACTTTATTAAAAAATACGATGAAATGAATAAAAAAAATCAGTAAATTGAATAAAATCACTGAAATCAGTATAATTCTGACTTTATTGATTATAATTTTATTTTCTTGATTTTAGTGATTTTACTCAATTTATTGATTTTATTGATTCATTTCATTGTTTTTTGTAATAAAATAAAGAAACTCAATATAAATATACGATTTAAAAAAAAATACAATCAAATGAATCACTATAATCAATCGAACAATCAAAGAACAACATCATTCAAATCAATAAAATAAAATTTATATCGGTTTCACTGATTTCATTGATTTTATTGATTTCATTTATTTGATTCATTTTATCCGTTTCATTCGTTTTATTAATTCCATTGAATTTATTCATGTTCTTCATTTTATTGATAATTTATTGGGGGATAAAGGGCATTTTTAGCATCCCCGCCCTCCAAAAGCTGATCACAAAAAAGATTTGTGTTGCTCCGCATAATTCAAAAAATAATAATATTTATTAATATTTTTATAATATTTATGCATACTTACGGTAAACCGCTTTCCATCTTAGTAAACTGTTTCAGCTTTTTTTATCTCAAATGAGGCCCTCTTCGCTCACAAAAGATGACTAGAATCCATATCCCCCGTTACAAGCTTCTTCATATAATTAATTTATAGTTGGACCACTTGATAAACTTGGAATTTATAAATAAATTTGCAGAGGGCCTAATATCGAAATTCCAGAAATCAAATTTGATGGTTTCGGAATTTATTGCTGGATAACTTGATAAATTTATAATTTAAAAATTTTCAAATCATAATTTCAAAGTTATAATTTGAAACTGGGTAAATTTACAAATTTACATACAATCATAAATGGATTTATCTATAAAGTTGGTGCATTTGCAGCTGCTGTCTTCAAAAACTGTTTAAATATTTGCGCCACGATTTCGCGAGTGGCAATGTGCGGTGCGGACTTCAGAGCATTGAACATTCGGAGCGTGAATTTGACAGCCGGTCTGTTGGCGAGTCTGCTTTGCTGCTTACTAATACAGTCTTATGGTCCTCAGGTACACAGGACATCTCAATTTTGTTCCACATGTTTCTCCATTTTGCGACGTATTTCGCGACAATTTAGGTTCGCCATCATCAAGATTTGGGTCTTCGAATATCAGCTAGCCTCTGGAAATACTTCTGTGATGTCAGAATTGTGAGTAAAAAAATAAATTTGCGAACGGTTCTCGCCGTTCAAATGCTGTCTCCTGCTATCTGCAGATTTCTCCCTTTCGAAAAATTAACCATTTCCACGAAAATAGTTATTCCCTCAGCAAAAAGCTTCATTCCTATAAATTTCGTTGATCCGAGGATCTCGCAAAACCCCGGATATTTGACAAGTTTTCTTTCTTTCGCTCTCAAATACTTGGGAAAAATTACATATGGAGTCAGTGCCGTGCCTACAAAAAAAAATTCCAAGTCGGAGTTAACCAAAACCCTTAATGGGAATTCAGATTCTGATTTTTTTTAAATTCTTCTTTTCTTACCGGGAAGCAAGGCCGATACCGTAACAGATCGAGTGTCAGTAGAACACTAAAGTTTTTTAATCAGTTTCATCAAAATGTATAGCCGGATACAGAAATATAAAGATTTATCCTAATGTTGCTACAAATTTGAAAAATATATATGGAAATGTGAAAAATCATTGACTCTAGATATTTTGAAGAAAGTTTGTTTCCTCATATAAGAACAAGTAACAGTAAAAGCCTCCTTGCAAAAAATTAAGTATTGCTACGAATTTAATTGAAAAGACTAAGACACCCTGCAAATCCCGCTTTGCGACAATGATGCATTGGACCTATGTGTCAATGTATGTAAATTCGTGAAGACAGTATTTCAATTTTGAATCTTTCTATACGTACAAATACAGTGCAAAAAGCCTAAAGTCAGCGAATACACTTCAATGCGTCAGCACGCAAACGCTTCAACATTGGTCAATGCGTCTGAATTCGTGAGAGTAAAATACACACTTGAATTCGCCCCAATGCGTCACGGTGAATTTAAGCAGGTGTTGATTTATACAATTTAATCCGTAACAGGAAAACCAACGTGCAGTGCATATAGAATTGATTGGAAATGTTTAGTGAATTATCTCGTAGCTCAGTGGCGGGTACTCTGGACTGATAGACGAGGGATCGCTGTTTCAAGTCTCGACGCACGCACTTTTTACTAATTTTTTTTCTGATTTACCTCGACCACGCATTCATACGAATTCACACGCATTCAATTCGCGCTGTCTAAATTCATCTGAATGCGTTTCAATGCGTTCGTACGAATCAGAAAACGGGTTTCACGCGCATTACAAAAATGATAATTCGCCCCAAACCGTATCAATTCTTTCTTTTTTGCTGGGCTACAGATTTTAACAAGACTCATCGAAATCCATTGCCAGCTATGGAAATATTAATATCTAACCAGCTTTGGACACAAATTACAAAAATTTGCACGCAAGTGTGACTAATCGTTGATTTTAGATATATGTGAAGAAGTGTGCATCTCTATAATATTTGGAGTATCAGTAAAAACCTAAAGCTTTTCACCAACTCTCATCAGAATCCGTAGTCGGATACAAAAATACCTAAACTTGACAAACTTTGGTTACAAATTCGGAAAAGTTTCGCGGAAATATGAAAAAATCGTTGATTTCAGAAGTTTTGAACAAAATTGCATTCCTATGAGTTTTTCTAAAAAACTGTTTCTCTATTCCGTGGAAACGCTGCGATCGAAAATTCGAAAATTTAATTCGGAATGAAATGTCAAAATAGTTGAAGTTATATATTCGAAAATGTACCATTCTCAGTCTAACATTGAACTTTCGAACAGAGGTGCAAAAGCTAAATTTATCAAAATGGCTTCCAGGAGACAATGAAAGGGCTAGAAAGGCTGGAGAAGCTTACGTTAGTAAAATGAAAATCGTATTGCCAGCAGTTTTTTTTTTTTTTTTTTTTTTTTGGAGAGGAGGTGAGAATGCATTTACGCACTGAGTGTGGGACTCGACCTAAAAACGGTAATACCCACTAAACTCACCTCCTCTTTCCACCAACTCATGTCCTCGGAACCGCTTTCGCATTACTTCAAGGCCATGGGAGTAAGGCCACTAAGTCGTGCTTCGACTTTCACTTCAGGGTGCCAGCTTGGCATTCTTCTGATCAACATCCAACCAGGATGCACGCATCGTCCTCAGTAGTGTGGTGGTACCACACAACCGGCTCGTCGGCCTTCGGCATCCTGGATGGGTACTGCTCGTCTAGGTAGTGCGTCCTTGAGGCTTCCTTGACAAGGCTGCCTCTCGGAACGCCCTACACCTCATTGTCCCGGGACGATGATCTGTCCTGGGCTTATCTTCCTTTGTGGCGCAGAGGAAGCACTGCGGCGAACTTTCGCACGCCGCAGCCTTATGTCCCTCCTTGCCACATCTCCAGCATGACCTCGTGCGGTCCGGGCCATCGCAACCGGCTGCCATGTGGCCGAAGCCAAGGCAGCGGTAGCACCGAACCCTTTCCACCTTTTTTTGTGCACGACAGGACACGCACCCCACCTTCAGGTGTCCTGTGCGTACCAATCTCGCGGATAGTTCCTCGGCCAGCTCCACGAAAGCCTTCAGGTTGCCCCTGAAGGGTCTTTTCGTGAGGCTGACCTTCACCGCTCCCACACAATCGTTACCGAAGTGGCTTCTAATGGCCGCTTCGACTTCACCGGCCTCTGTTGTTGGATCGAGGTCCAGGACCTCGATCTCGGTACGGGGTACGAGCTCGCGCACAGTACCCCCCACCCCAACCGCCTCCTTGACAGCAGCCGAAAATTCAGCCCTGCCCTCTGCTCTACGTCCGAGCTCCACAAGGACCTCCCCATTCCTGGTTTGCCTGACACCCCTGATTTTTACAGCAAGGGTGTCCGGCTTCACCTTCGACTTGAGGTCCTTGAGGACCTCGGCGTAACTTAGATCCTCGGCTGGTTTGATAAGAACCGCCTCGGGTCGAGCTCTTCTCTTCATCTTCTTCTCCGCTTTTGTCGACTGTGCTGCAGCTGCATCACTCTCTCCTCCCTTTTTGGGCGTAGAAGTCGCTTTCGCTGCAGCGTTGCGGGTCTTCGCCTTCATCATCGCCGGCCTAGGTCCGCTCGCCTCGACGGGACTCAGTGTGAGCTCCCGCTCACGCTTCCCAAGTTTGGGGGCGGGAGTTTCTTCAGCATCTTCAGTCTGAGTGCCCGTCTGGCTTACGTTCCTTCTCTCCGGCGTATAAAGGTGTTTTTTTCCCACCTCCTCTTCGACATGCTTGATCGCTTCCTGGTAGGAAAGTTCGGCAGAGCCTAATGTCTCTACCATCCTCTCCATTAGAACCAGGGCCTCCTTTAGTCCATTCCTAATAGGCATGAACATGTTCCTCTTCGTGGCGCAGAAGTTCTGCAACCTCTTCAGCACTGGTCCTGTCTGGACAACTTTTCACTGTCGTCCAGCACTTCTACGACATCTAGATCTTCTTTCAACTCCTCACACACTCTTCGATTTATGTTTACTTTATGCGCCATTTAAATTCCCACGAGTAGCTAGGGAAATAAAAGTCCACCCCCGCAGAGCCCCGCATGCGGGGGTAAGGTCTGTATACTCTAGAAGGCGACCTGGTATCCTAGAGACACCGTATGTGACACCACTCCCCTGGTACCAAGCAGCCTTCGGCACGGTGGATTAACGCCTTGGCTTGTAGGTTTTTCCTTCGGGACCACCCCTGGACATTACCTGCGACTGCTTGTTGAGTGGTGTAACCGTATTCAGCAGGAACCCTCGGTACAGAACCGCAACAGGAAGAGGTCATGGTTTTTTCTCGGTGTGTCCTTCACACAGTCTGTTTAGTCCGCGGGGCCTATTTTATTTCAGCCCTAAACTCTGTTTCCAGCGAGCATTCCCCTATCCGCCACCCGGGGACGCGCCACGTATGGGTTACAGACTCCCACTGTGGGTATTGCCAGCAGTAAAACGTTCATAGCCGGTAATATCAAATATTGTATCTAAAAATAATGAAATGATTAAATGAGAGGTAAATAATTATCAGAAATTGTACTAAAAATTACTGTTTAAATTATTTGTAGAAGAAAATTAGAATAAAACTTCAAATTATAATTACATGAATAACACAGCCATACAAAGAAAATCTTTTTTCGGGTCTGGAGGTCAAACCATATTTACTACATGTTTTTGGGGTCGCTGATTTTGAATCCCGAGGATTCGACTTTCTGGATCGTAAAACTCTGGCCTGCACCTGCCATTACGGCATCAAAGCCGTAATCAAGGTACGGTAGGGTGGGCTGAATTATACGAAAGTTTCCGAATCAAATCGTAATAGCGCGGAAAAGTTGTTAGTCTTTGCCCTGATCGCAATAAAATTTGTTTTTTTTTTCCTGAATCGGACCATATCTTCCGGTCGCACATCGCGTTCGAAGTTTCGGAAAATCGTCAAAAATTGAACACGTTTTGGGATTTTTTTTTTTTAGTAAGTTATAGTAATCGAATTTCATTCAAAATCGGTATGTGACCTCTTCTGAATATCCTTTGGCTGAGAAAAACATTCCCCTTCTCACCGCCCTCTCCTGTAGGGGGGGGGGGGGGGGCAAATATCGTAAAAAGGAGCCATTTCATGCTCGTTATTTTCCTCGTGTGAAATGTGCTGGTGCGATCGGCTAAGGCGTTAAAATCGTTAAAATATATCATATTTAGAACAGTATTACGTAAATATTCATCAGTCGCAATATGATGAGAGGGGGAGAGGTGAGCATCAGCGAGGGTTGACTAATGGCTAGGGATAGGAAGTTTATGCAAGGCGCATAAACGCATAATGTTGCCAGAATGCTTCGGGAGCTTCCATTTTACGATTAACGTGTATCCTGACACAAAAATAGTTGAATGGAAATCGCATAAAAACGCATAATCGGACATTCGACGCAGCATAACGCATTTTCGCATAAATGATGCATAATTGCGTTTATAAAGGCATAGTGTATTAGTTTTTTATCATATTCTTCCATACATTTTCAAATAGTGCATAAGTTACATTTATTAGATAGCGAGCCGGGCTGTGGAATACTGAAAACGGAAAATATTTTGAATTCCGCGCTATTCGTGGAAAAGGAAGGAGTGAACGGGTGGATCTGAAGTAAGTTTTTGGTTCGTTTTGTGAGGCGAGACACCCGCGGGGAGGCTCGGATAAGTTCGGAGCGTCGATACTCGTGAGGGGGGGGGGGGCTCACCGAAGCTACTAAGCATGATCAAAAACTACATGGTCTAGCCTTAAGCTCTTCCAATTTCGTCCCCAGTCGCACTCTCCCACAGCCAACCATCTTGGTTATTATCAGCGGCGTACCTAGAGAAAATAGCGCCCATGGCAAGCATTGAAAATTGTACGCCACTGTGAAAAACACCTATACCACTAATTTTCCGTTTTCTTTTTAAATTATAGTTTAATTGTAAAGTGAACAGATAATTGAGGGTCTGGATCGAGAAACTCGCTCAGCGCTTGAGATCGGGTAAAATTATTGTCCAAACGTCTGGGTGGACGGAAATTTCAAAAGTCAAAAAATTAATTTTTCAAAATTATATGCTTGTAGATAATGACGGGACGGAACTTTTGTCCATTTTCGGTTTTCTGATCGGATGATTATTTTTAATAATAAGCCTAATAAACTAAAAAAAGTGTGTCCCCAAATTCAATTAGTTTTTAAGAAATAAATCGTCGTAAGTTAGGCAAATATGATTGAAACTGTTTTAAACTTGATATACGAACGAAATATACCCCAGCGATGCTTAAAAAACAAACAAAAAGTTGAAAATCGCCTATTGTTTATTAATATTTAATTGCAAATTAAGACAGATCGGTAACTCCGTTTTTCAGATTCGCCGACAAAAAGTATCGAGGGAACTTTAGAGTTGATACAACTTCCAGTGAGATGTTTGTTCCTTAGTATTAAAGGAAGATTTGTGGAAATTTTTAGATCGATTCATTGAAAATTGGTGGAAATATGCATTTTACAATAAAGCATGAGGCGCCGCCAACGATAGCTCCGTGAGTACTGAGCACCATCTGGCAGCGGGCTAGCCGTTTGGCTTTCCAGAACTCAATTTTCAATGATTTTTAATGGTTATCTGCTTAAATGACACCCTTCACCTTCCCAAGGAATATCAAAATGACAAACTATGATTTATACGGTTACTTAATTAAATATATTTATCATTATTATTATTATTTCTAACACAAATATATCACATAAACTGAAGAGAAACGGTATTTATGACGAGAATAATTTAATAAATAACGGTAGTTAAACTTTTAATACATGGACGGAATTTTCTAAATATTATTTTTCGGCAAATAATGAAATACTTTTATCGTAATAATTATTTCTAACACAAATATATCACACACACTCAAGTGAACCAATCTCGGACGACTATAATTTAATGAATAACAGTAGTTAATTTTTTCACTGCATACACGTAATTTTCAAAATATTATTTTTCGGCAGATGCTTCAATAATTGTAATTTAGGTAGAATTCACTTGTATCACAATCAAGGCCTCTGTAATAACCATTAAAAAATCATTGAAAATTGAGTTCTGGAAAGCCAAACGGCTAGCCCGCTGCCAGACGGTGCTCAGTACTCACGGAGCTATTGTTGGCGGCGCCTCATGCTTTATTGTAAAATGCATATTTCCACCAATTTTCAATGAATCGATCTAAAAATTTCCACAAATCTTCCTTTAATACTAAGGAACAAATATCTCACTGGAAGTTGTATCAACTCTAAAGTTCCCTCGATACTTTTTGTCGGCGAATCTGAAAAAACGGGGTTACCGATCTGTCTCAATTTGCAATTAAATATTAATAAACAATAGGCGATTTTCAACTTTTTGTTTGTTTTTTAAGCATCGCTGGGGTATATTTCGTTCGTATATAAAGTTTGAAACAGTTCCAATCATATTTGCCTAACTTACGACGATTTATTTCTTAAAAACTAATTGAATTTGGGGACACATTTTTTTTAGTTTATTAGGCTTATTATTAAAAATAATCATCCGATCAGAAAACCGAAAATAGAAAGAAGTTCCGTCCCATCATTATCTACAAGCATATAATTTTGAAAAATTAATTTTTTGACTTTTGAAATTTCCGTCCACCCAGACGTTTGGACAATAATTTTACCCGATCTCAAGCGCTGAGCGAGTTTCTCGATCCAGACCCTCAATTTTGGTAGAATTTGAAGCAAGTGTATAGGATGAAGACTGTTTAAGCATGAGAGTATTAGCTCAGTTGGCTAGTTTCAAACCAAATTATATCTTAATGTAAATTAAATTTCTATTATTATTTCTTTAATGTACACAGAATGAATGTCTGTATACATGTTTCATTTTTTTCAATATTGATTTTAGATATATTAGTCCAAGAGCTGGTGAAATTTTATCCGGCTAATTTTTAAATGGCTGAAAAAATTATATAATATAGCCTCGGACGGGTACAATATGAAATCGAGTGACCAATCGCGTTATGCATGAAAATTTGTTAACATATAGTAAAAACA
>CAKNXH010062790.1:21698-34581 GCA_932178445.1 Andricus quercusramuli
AATTGTTCACATAATTTGTTTATGGAAATATAAACTGTTATATTTCACCAAATATTATCAAACATATATTATTTATATGAATTTTTGCAGCAATTCATGTATTTTGTTGGAAATTCGTCTTTTTGTTTGAAAATTAATTTTGTTAAAAATTCATCTTTCTTTGTTTTTAATTTCTTAAAATAGAAAATGGAATACTCTTTTCCAATCAACAAAGTAGTTCAACTTCCGAACAAGAAGCGTTGAATTTTCAACGAAAAAAATGTTTTTAACGAAAAATGTAATAGTTGATATTTCAAGCAAGAACAGATTTTTATTTTAAATGAAAATCAGCTGAATTGAATAAAGAAGGACTAATTTTTTAATAGAACAGTAAAATGCCTGAACGAAGCAAATGAATTTTCAACGAAAACAGATGAAATTTCCAAACAGTTATTTGCACTTTTTATCAAAAGATAAACTTTCCATAAAATAGTTGAATTTTCAACAAAATAGTTACATTTTCAATCAAAAAGATGAATTCATACCAAAAGACACTGATTTTTAAACGAAATACTTGAATTTTTTATTACAAAATAAATTAAGAATATATATATAAATTTTCAACCATACAGTTAACTTTCCTACCAATTTCCTGAATTTTTGAGCCAAAGATACGAATTTTCTACCGAAATTGTGGTACGAATAGCTCCCAGATAAGACTTTGGCTATTTGTACCGATAAACTTCCGAAAAGCTGATACCTTCGACTAACGCCCCTCCCCCTCAGGTGTTAGAAAGGGGCATGAATGTCACCTATGTACATTATTTCTGTGACCAGCCACAGAGGTGTCTTTAAGTTTGTAGTTTTTTAGAATTTGAAAAATGTTCAGAGGGTTCGTAACTCATTGTTGATTGTTATGGTTGTTACACCCTAACAAAAAAAAAATATTATAAGAAATTGAGTGTGGGCTGATAATGATTTTCCAATAATGATTTTCCTATACTGAATTTCTAATAACTTTTTCACGATTCTAGAAAAATCTTCATTGAAAATGATTATAAGAAACTCAGTATAGAAATAATTGTATAATATAATTGAATCTTTCATATTTGCGGTTGATACAAGCAATAAAGACAATATATACAGGTAGCAAAGCGAGTGAAAGGGTAAATGAGAAACCGAGTGACTGGTTCTATATTATGCAAGGCGTGAAACAATATGTTCTCGTGGCTATTTATCATATTCATGGATAAGTGTCTAAGAACTGCCCTCTTCGACGAAGAAGGTGTAGATCTAGAAACCGTCAAGGTACGTGGATTAGCTTTCGCAGATGACAAAATTTTTATGGCAGAATCAGTCGAGGACTTGCAAAGAATGTTGAATAAACTTAATACAAGCATGAAGAACATGGGCCTCAAAATTAACGTGAATAAAACGAAGATCATGGTGTTTGAGGGAAAAAGTAAGAAAACAATATGCAACATTGTCCTAAATGATGAGAGATTAGAACTAGTTGACAAGTACGTATATCTGAGTAGTCTATTCACTAACGACGGAAAAATAGATGGGGATTTAGATAGGCGCATCAATAAGTATAAGCAGGTTATCGGTAGAGCAGGGTCCATCCTCAAAAATAAAAACATATCAAAAAAAAGCTAAAATGGCCATACATAATTCTATATTTGTACCGACTGTGCTATATGGTAGTGAGACATGGACCTGTCAAGAAAAGGACAGGAGTAAAATCAACGCGATCGGCATGAAACCTCTGTGCATAATATGGGGGAAAAAACTGATGGACAAAGTCCGAAACGAGACAATCCTCAAAGAATGTGGTACAGGAGACACACTAGTTGACATATGGGAAAGAAATCAGCTAAGGTGGTTCGGAGTTCGGAAATCTTGAATACGAATTTTCTACCGAAATTGTGGTATGAATAGCTCCCAGATAAGACTTTGGCTATTTGTACCGATAAACTTCCGATTCATCAACTCAATATCTCGGAAGAAAGTTTTAATTCTTTGTTTAAACACAAAATTGCACTTTTTATTGTTATCCGTAACCGAGCCTGTTCCTTTCAGTTTTCCTTTGGTGCTTTCGATTTTACAGAATATTATTTCAGTCTCCCGCAAAATCCGATTTTGTTGGTTATGTAGTTCCGTACTGCAGTCCTTCAAATAAAGGCAAAATTAAGTGAATGAGAAACGTAAAATGCAAAATAATATTATAATTATCTTCAATTTCCTATTTTTCGTTTCTAATTTGCTTCATTTTGTCTTTATTATTCATTTTTTGTTGAATTATTTTAGTATTCAACACATGTAAGAAAGAGGCATATACATATATGAAAAGCAACACATGCACGCGTCTGTAGTTCTCTGGCTCATCATAGATGGCGCTGAATATCGCCATTTATTTCCCACAGAGTTGACCGAGCCTGGGCTGCCTCGGCTCACCGCGCAGATTCTCTGCGCCAGCCTGCTCCTAGTTTTTCCAAGCGCTCTTGTACGTGCGGGAATCCCGTCCACTACCCATCCGCCAGGAAAATCTCCTCTTCTTAGTCCCTGTCGGCAGCAGATCTCCAGTGCAGGCGCCCTCGTATGAACTGACAGTTGTTGGTATTGTTGTGTGGGGTGGTTGATCCATCTTTTCCACTTGACTTGAAATATGAAACGAAGGAAATAATACGAACCAAAAATTAGCAGAAATATTAAACTTGCGATAAATTGGAACCCCGTGGTCTGCCAAGTATTGGTTTCGGTCGGATGACCTAACCTCCATACTTCTGACAGGCAATGAGTTTCTTGTTTTATTTTAGACAGATGTTTATTGATTATACTGAATTTAATTTCTTAATTGAGTGTCTAATTGAAGTACTTATTTTTAACATTTTCAGTTTGTATTAGCCGTCGAACTCTTATGTTCTAGGCTAATACTTCCTTTACTATATTTGAGTTTTTCTTTTGATTTAGTTAATCTAAGTCTCGGTTAGAATGAAAGAATTCTCACAATTTAACATTCTCCTTAAAGACTAGCCATAGAACTCTTATATTCTTGGATAGTATCGTGACTGTTATTGGAAAGCCTGTGAATGTGATTCGTGACTCTAAATTCAAATCCCACGTGAAATTTGAAAACTAAATTTTAATATTTTCAACTGTATTTGTGCGGGGGACGAATTACCACGTCACAATATATAATATAATTTAACATATTATACATAATTTATATATATATATATATATATATATATATATATAAACAAAAAGCCAATGCATAAATCCAAAAATATCCCTTAACTTCGTTTGAATCCCTGATTCATGCCAACATTATGTAAGTAGGGCCAGTATACGTCAGAAATATCATGATCTGCAGGTTTTTATTTGAATTTGATAAAACCCTTTGAAAGTATAATACTATACAAGAAAAATTTCGGCCCCAAAGGGATTTTCGAAAACTTCAGAAATTACGGAAGTCACGCCATGTTGATTTTGGGGTTACGTGTTTGTGAATTATCATTATTTCTGGAAAAGGTAATTTGATTTTGATCAAAACTTGAACATGTTAGAGAAAAAATTATATATTTTAAGAATATAATACAATGATTGAAAAAAAATATTTTGCCCAGAGAAAGTCCAAAGAAGAATTCTATTCAATTTTTCGTGAATTACACCCCTTTTAATTTGTTTAAATATCGATACAATGACTACTTGCGAAATCACCTTTTTTTAAAAAAACAAATTGATGGAGACTCTCATAGGTCCCAAGATATCGTCATTTTAGCGAGACCTAGAGTTCCTCAAGGGAGAGTTTAGACGCGGGGTACTCCAATTCTGATTGGTGCCACTGTACCGGATCTAGCAGACCTTTTATAAATTTTGATTGGCTTGAGTTGGCGCGATATTCAAATCACAATTTTATTTGCAAGAGGATTTAATACAGAATGGAAACAACACTCATCTCAAGAACATGATAAATTATTGGGGAGGTTAGGTATTAAGGTTAGGGAAAAATTATATTTATTTTGGAACACATCTAATACTCCAAAAATTTCACAAACAAGAGCACTAATAAAAAAAACTGTTCAAACTTTTCCCGCCCCATGAAAATATCAAAGTTCCGGTCCAGCGCGAACATTGAAAGGAGAAACTTGTCTCAACTCTCCCTAGAGGATCTCTAGCGAGACCGTGCTCCGCCTTTCCACTGCGGCGCGGTGAAATTGTAGTGTCATACAGAAAATAAAATAGCTTAAACTGCTCGCGGGTCGCGCCAATGACACCGCACTGCAGTGGTGAGGCGTTACACGGTCTCTCTAAAATTACGATTCCTTGGGACCTATAAGAGGCTCCATGAATTTTTTCTTTTAAAGGTGATTTCACAAAGAATCAATTCTGATATTTCTGCCGTATACTGGCCCAGTAATAAAATATTAACATTTGATTATAAATGCAGGAAACATCGAGAACATATAGTTTTTCCATCGATTATGAAAATGATCAATTTCTTCTTGATGGTGAACCTTTTCGATACATTTCTGGCAGTTTTCATTATTTTCGAACCCCAAAGCAGTATTGGAGAGATAGATTAAGAAAACTGAAAGCTGCTGGATTAAATGCAGTTTCTACGTAAGTATTCACGAGTAATCTAGGGAGGATATTGCATTCCCTTACCTCCGGTTTGCAATCTGAGATGCGTAAGTACATCCAATTGTTTTATCAAATTTCATAAAATATCCCTAAGTTTATCAAAATACACTTTTATATCGAAGATTTCTGCTCTGATCTTCTACAAAATATTATTACAAAAGTTGCCTAATCTTATAAATATTTGTTTAGATATGTAGAATGGAGTTTACATGAACCTCAACCTGGTCTTTGGTATTGGAGTGGTGACGCCGACATTTCTGAATTTTTAAAAATTGCCCAAGAAGAAAATATGCTTGTGTTGTTGAGACCCGGTCCTTATATTTGTGCTGAAAGAGACCTTGTAAGTAATTATAACCTAATATTTCATTCTTCCGTGTTAAAATAATAGCCGTGTTAGCCGCAAGAAGCTTCGGCTAAGTGCATATATTTTCATATGAGTAATTGAGCTATGAGAGTTCTGGAGCACTACTACGTAGTTCAAGTTGCCACCGACAGATGGCGCCACCGTCCATTTCCCAAAGTCGGTCATTGAACTGTCGGTAAGGTAAATCCCTGACGCAGATTCTTGACTCGACTTGTTTTACAGTCTTGTTTTACAGACCGAGTCCACAAGCAACTTTTATTTAACTGGGACACATGCGATCAAAGATTTTCCAAGTTCTGGAACTTTCTGGAATTTTGCTTCTCCAGGAATTTCGATCAAAGTGGATCTATTGCCTCTTAAATTCATACTCGTTAAACTTTCTCTATCACCTCAGACGTTAAGCAGAGATCAAAATTTCTGCAAAGCTGGAACGAATTAAAGGTTCGCTTAAAGAAGTGGGTCCCAGCAATATGAACCAAGAATCAAATTCTGAGGATTTCCGGGTTTCCGTAAAATAATCGAACCTTCTAGAAATTTTGAAGTGATCTCTGACGATTTTCTATACATCGAAGATTCTGGAAGGCTTGAATATAAGCTCTTGCTTTCCAGGTTTGCAATATCCGTAGACATTCCAGAAGCATCGATATTGGACATAATCTCTAACTGCTTTGCAGAAAAGATGAATCGATATATTCTCAACTTCTACCTATAATGGTGCATATTTAGCACTAGAAGGATTGGGGTCTGGACCCCTCCTAGAAGGACGGTCGGTGGCCGCAGGGCACCGGGGCGTTTAGTGACCAAATCGTGACGGAAAATGTGGATTTCGGAATTCCGCTAATGGTATTGATACCTTCTCGTTAACCGTGTGGATTTTTGGTCACATGACTAGTGATAGCGTGGGTGCAGTCATAGTCAAAAAGGATGCATGTACGAAGAAAATCAACAAAAAGTGCATTTTTGCGTTATTTATTTGTATTTAAGAACGCAGAAGAAAATCAGAAAAGAAACGTGACATGCATACATTCTTTTCACGGTATGTATGAAAATTAGCAAGTACAGTCGTGTATAAAAGTAAATAAAGAGTCAAGAACAATAAACATGCAAATTTATCAACCAGTGCTTCTAGGTAGCTGGTTCAATATCGCTGGTTCAAAAATCAATATCGATGTGAAACTTCGGAATTTGTGAATTTTAGCCAACTTTAGGAAAAGTCTGGGTCAGATTGACCGAAATTTTTACTCAAATCCGAACAAAAGCGTTTTTAATACGCAAGGTGTCCTGAGGAGACCGCCCGTCCTTCTAGGTGGCTGGTTCAATATCGCCGGTTCACAAATCGATATCGATTTGAAACTTGGGAAATGTGTATCTTAGTCAACCTTGGGAAAAGTCAAGGTCGGACAGATCGAAATTTTCACTCAAATCCGAACAACAGCGTTTTCAATACGCAAGGTGTCCTGAGGACACCGCCCGTCCTTCTAGTGTTAAAATTCAGTCTCGAGTCATCCAGAAATTTCTTTGTAGACGTGGTGATCTCTGACGATTTTCTATACAACGAATTTTCGAGAAGGCTCGAGACATAAAGAAAGAAGTTTGGATACAGGATATGAGTTCTAGTAATTATGCTAGGAAAGATCCATTTGTGGCTTCTACTATCGGCGAGAAAATTCGAGAAGAAAAAATGGTAGCTCAATGAATGAAGGATTATTTTTAAGGTCAAAATGTTGTACGTCAACGAGCCTGAAACAAATATGTCAAAAAAATTGTATAGCCTTCAGACCCAAAAATGTGGTAAAAAGTACGGAAATTTGAAAGATTTTGAAGGCAGTGAATTTGGAACATAGTTTTTATTGAAAGAATAATAGAAAAAATAGAAAAAAATTCACGGTGGTACTCCAAACGTTTCTAAACAAATCACAGTTGGAACATTTACAGATATAACAAATTGTACGTTTTTTGTACATAATATACAACTGTACTGTCTTCATGGGATCGTCCTCGTCTTTCTTCGAAGCACATGTTAAGGAAAGACGAGGACGAACCCATGAAAAAAAAATACAGCCCCATGCTTTCTTACACCTGCTTTCCAGTATAAAAACCCGTCTTTAAATATCGTAATTTGCACGGAGAGAAAAAGAAGCACATACTTCTTTCTAATTGTAAATAATTCACTAATTCACAATATTCAAATAATTCACCAAATCACTTCATTATTTTTATTAGAACTGAAGACAGTACAGTTGTATATTCATTTACAAAAAATGAACAATTTGTTATATTCTGCAAATTTTTCAACGGAATTTTGTTTATAAATGTTTGAGGTACCACCATGAATTTTCTCCAATTTTTCCTATTATTTTTTCAATAAAAAACTATGTTCCAAAGTTCACTGTTTTTGAAAGCTGTAAAATTTCCATAATTTTCAATAGATTTTCTGGTCTGTAACCTATACATTTTTTTGGCATATTCGTTTCAGGCTCATTAACGTTTAACATTTTGACCTTCAAAATGATCCTTCATTCATTGAGCGGTAAAGATATATAGGCCCGCGCAGTTGATTTCTTCAACATTTAGTGGTGTGCTTCAGCGGAGAAGGCTTCTACGACATTCGATATGACACATGCGGATGCGTACCATTGTTCGGTTGTAAATAAGGCTGCACAGTTGAGTTATATGGTACATATAGCTGCGCAGCACACTTCTAATATTAGTATTAACATCATATTAGATTTGCAAACTGTTTACTACTAACAAGGGGAAGGCCTCAAGTATGAAACTCAAATCGAGTTCGCATGACGATAATTCGAAAGATTATCGAATTTCATTCGACACGTGTCACGGCTTTTTTGTAAGTGGAGCCTAGTTTTTTAAATATTAATGTTTTAAAATTGCGGCTACCTTCACTGACACACTAGTATCAGTCACGCAGGAAATTATTCATCCAGCGGCGCTAGCCCTGCGGTAGCGTACTTGCTTGCTACTCGCTGCTGTCGGGGTTCGAATCTTTTGGCTAGATTTTTTTTTTAATAATACCAAAAATTTAAATTATCATCAGTAACAATTTTAATATGTAATATTTCGGAAGGTTGGACAAATTAGACACTTTCTAATTGTAATATAATATAATATATTAAATCATACTCTTTTTTATCATTATAATTATGAAGTAGATAATATATTAATAATTAATATAATAATATAATTAATATATTAATAATTATTAAGTACATAACAATATTATATATTATGTAAAATTGATAATAATTTAAATTTTTGGTATAATTAAAAAAAAAAATCTAGCCGAAAGATTCGAACCCCGACAGCAGCGAGTAGCAAGCAGGCACGCTACCGCAGGGCCAGCGCCGCTGGCTGAAAAATTTCCCGCGTGACTGATACTAGTGTATCAGTGAAGGTAGCCGCAATTTTAAAACATTAATATTTAAAAAACTAGGCTCCACTTACAAAAAAGCCGTGCCATGTGTCGAATGAAATTCGATAATCTTTCGAATTATCGTCATGCGAACTCGCATACTACGATCCATTGCATTATATATAATTTTTCAGGTTATTTTTGGAGGTTTCTCGTTTCTTTGAATTAGTTTCCAAAAGTAATAAAATAACTGCCGGTGTAGAAAAAAAAGGAAAACTTTGAAGAAAAAACCAGTAACAATATACAATTCAGCAATTGCGTGAACATTGTTTTAAAGTGAATATTTTTTAAAATAATTTTTGTAAGGTAATCGGAACTTGATTAAAATTTTCAATTTATTCTCAATAAATTTCATTACTTTCGCTTACTTCCTGGATTTTTTAACCTGCAGCCAATTGTTCACACAATTTTTACTGGTTTAAAGAATGATTATCTTTTAATATCGTGAATTATTAGCATTTACTGGATGATATGACATCACTAATAAAATGTGAACACCCATGCATGTACATTTGTAAATAAGAATAAATAAAAATTACAAGTATGTTCAGAGGTAGATGTTCACCATTATTAATTAGGCCAAAGCATTCAGAAATGCCAATAATTCGCGATTATAACACAATACCTCGTTTGAACAAGTACATAGTGTTTAAACAATGAAAGAACAATTTTGTAGAAATGCTACCATTGTATGCCGAAACGTTTGAAACAACTTCATTTTTTTCAATTCACACATTTTCTAGCTTTTGCGTTAAAAAGTTGAATTCACACAAAAATACATTTTTTAAGCAGTGAACAAATACTTGAAATAAAAATATGCACTCTCCAAGCTTATTAAATAGACCATGGCATTGAAACCCTTTTTTGAGGCCTGAAAGGGAAAGAAAAGGACGAGTTCACTAGAAAGCCAATTTTGACCCACGTTTCTAGTTTTATCCGGCGAAAATGCATTTTGAGAAATGTGCAATTCCATTTTCCAGCAAACCTATACGAGATACGAAAAAATGTTAACAATCAAAATTGTTCATTTCAGAAAGGTCTACAAATTGTCCTCAAACCACAAGGTTTTATTTTGATTGTAAAAAATAACATCCAAGATAAAGATTTTGATTTTTTGAATAACGACACAAACTCAAATAAAATGTTTAATGCTAAACTGTTTGCCTAAATAACATCTACAAATTTGCTCCAATCATTTTTTTTTATAAGGCACATAATTTACGTTTTAATGGCAAAAAATTACATTAAAAATCACACGGGAGGGGGTGGGAAGATGGAGGCGGAGAGGGAACGTTATTTTAGAATGAATGGACTGCAGATGGATGAAGTGAGAAGGATGCACGAGGAAGGAAGGAAGGTTTATGACTTGGTTAAGCAAAACAGCATGGAGAGAGAGAAGACAGAAGGGGAAGAGAGAATAAGAGAGTCAAGATTTAACGGGAACTATGTGTGGATTATGCCAAGGGAAAGAGCGCAATATTTGTGTGTGAAAGGAGAGAAAGGAAGTCAGGAACTTATAGCGAGGATGAGGTGTGGGTGTATGGAGGGTTTCAATAGGTCCTGGCTCTCTCGGGAGAAGAGGATGTTTGAACTGTGTGGAAAGGGGGATGCAAGAGTGGAGCACTGGTTGGAGGAGTGCGTGGTGGTGGAAAGAAGTGAGATAAGCATGGAGGCATTGTTGCATGAAAAGGGGGAAAAAGGGCAGTAGCATGGGTGAAGGGAGTGTTGGGTAAGATGGAGATGAGGAAAAGGAAGGAGGAAGAGGAATGGAGACGGAAATATTGTAAATAGTAGATAAGTAGTAGGTATTAGAACGAGAACAGAGGTTGGCAAGCGAGGCAATGCAAAAAAGTAGGGACATGCGAGCGAGGCGAAGCGAGGAAGGCAAGGCGATACGAGCGTGCGGCTCAGAGATAAGGAATGGATGGATGTTAGTTTTTGAGGGTTAGTTTTAAGAAAATTCTGTAAAAATGGATGTGTAAGCAAGTCAATTTTTTAAGGCCAGCAGGCTGAAAAATAAACGTTTATCTATATAAGCACTAAATAAGCACTGAATTCCTGCGTCACGTAGAATTTTATAACACTAATAGTTGCCGAGTTTCTCATACAAGAGTCACCTGAATCCAGCATTGCTACACGTTTTCGGTAAAAAAAGTGCCCGAATTTCGTGCATAGCACGAATCGAGAGCACTTAATTAGTAATAAATTCCTGCGCAAAGGTGAATTTGATACCACTAATAGTTTCAGAGTTTCGCATACCGGAGTTGTAGCTGTAATTCCAGCTTCCGGGACCTGAAACGTTTGTATTTTTAGGCTAGTTTAACAAAGTACTTAATTTGTTTAATTGCAATTTCAATATTGTTATCGGTCATGCAACGTTTTGCAAATTTAATATTTTTTAGATTTCGACATTTCCAAAATTTGCTACCCAAAAACGCAACATTTGCTATTCTTGCAGGAATTTTATGAGTCGAATTGCAAAACCTTCGTTATTTTCGCTGGGGAGTGATAAGGAAAATAATAATTTGTTTATAATTAGTAATGTTGTCAAGTTGTAAACAGTTTGCAAATGTAATATGACATTGGTAATAAGTTGTTTATCACTCAGTACGATTTGCGAATTGTTTATAACTTTTCCGCTGGTTTACAACAGTAACTAATTTATTTAATTGCAATTATAATATTATTGCCCGCCAACCGACGTTTAGCAATTTTGATAATTTTCAGATCTCGATATTTATAACATTTGCTGCAGGTGTGGACTTTTCAAATATAGAAAAACACTAGAAAAAAATCCACAAGACCTATGAGTCGAAATGAGATTTCAAGTCATTTTTCAAATTTTGAAATTCGGTATTTGACATGATAAATTTTTTCTCTCGTGATTCCAGAATTTTTTTGTATGTTTGGAATTTTTAGACTCAGAAATACACTATAAAAAAACGCGCAAGAACCAAGAGTCGAAATTACAATTACAGTGGTTCTCCAAAATTTGGAATTTGTTCTTTGATAGAATATAGTCTTCACTCATGATTTTATGATTTCCTTGCGCATGTATGGAATATTCCAGCATAGAAATACTCTAGAAAAAAATCGACAAGGCCCAAGAATTAAACAAAATAAATGAATTACTGTAATTATAATTGCGACTAGTGGGTCTTGTGCATTTTTTTTCTAGTTCATGTCTAAGCCTAAATACAATATTTTTACATATAAAAAGCTCACACATACTTAGAAAAATGTTCAATCCACAAGTTATGGAGATTATTTCATTGAATACGGGAATCAAAAATTTTTCAATTTGCTTTATTTACAATTTCGATTCCTTGGTCTTGGCGATTTTTTTTCCTAGTGCATTTTTGTCACTGGAAAGTTTTCAAGTACCCAAAGAAATTCTTTTGTTGACAAACCCAATAAATTTTTTTTTCCGAAAACAGGGGCGAAGTGAATGAAAATTATTTTTCAGAAAAATGATTGATTTAAATGTGCAAAAAATTGCGAGGATTTTTCTGAAATTCAGGTACGTAAAGAAAATCAAACCTCAAGAAATGTTTACAACTCTGCAAACAAGAAAAATTGTCAACCTTTTTTTCGAATACAGGTAACCAAGCTGCACGTGAATCGATTTCAAATCAATTATACTTTTTCAGAACCCCAATTAGCTTATTTTACTTGTTGTATTGATATCTAATTGCAAAAGTATTTTTGACGCAACCTAATGGGTAAAAATTAATAAGTAGAAATGAATAGGTTCAAATTTATGAGGAATCTCACAAATTCCAGTAAGATTGAAGATGATTTGAAAAGGTAGGTATAATTTTGTCGCCATCGTGTCCCACAAATTTAGAAACTTTTGAAAAGACAGGTGCACTGCCTGAGGTGGCAATGTCGCCTTCGTGCCGGAACCCTTCCCCCTCGACATAAACTGCAACTGAAATATCGCACGTTCCAAAAGGAAAAACGACAGCGATATTGGGTACCTGTTGTTTTGTTCGAATCGAGTTCCAAAAGGAAAATCTGTTTCAAACTTTGAATTTTCAAATTTGAAAAAATTAATTATTCGAATTTAAATTTAATTAATTTAATTTAATTTAATTTTTTTAAATTTCAAATTAAATCTAAAATTGAATTTCTAAATTTTAATATCTAGGTTTAACCTCCTAATATTTGTAGATCATCGTTTTACAGTTAAATAGCCAGATATCAATTTCAACTTTTATTTATTTCATTGTATACTATAAAACTGAATAATGGATGATATATATTTAGTAATGAAGAAAATTACATTTTCCTCAAATTGCTGATTTGAGCACTCTTTCAATATGATAGAATTAATTTTTGAGCAATATTGAAGCTGAAATATATCGAGAATTATTTAGGCTTCTATTTGGAAATTATACAAATTTTCAACAGTATTGTTACGTCTCGAAGGAGACCCACTTACCTTATCATAAAATTATTAA
>CAKNXH010062790.1:43046-81638 GCA_932178445.1 Andricus quercusramuli
CCCCCCCCCCCCCCCCCCCCCCCCCCCCCCCCCCCCCCCACAACTATTCACAGATATTGGGTTGTTGGGTTAACAACTGAATTTTTAGTAAACCAGAATATTTCTCAGATTAAGGGAAACATTTCACTGAAAGGGGCGTTATAACAATTTAATTTTCTTTTGGTGACAACTAATTGATTTTCTGGGGCACTAAAGGGGGTTGGAACAACTATTCACAAATTCAGGGTATAAGGCAAACAAACTCAAGATTCACAAGGATCATGTCACATATAAATTGCACAAAAAAAAATTAAAATATGTCAAAAGAACAACAGATTACCAAAGATAAACGTCACAAAATCAGGTAACAAGAGATAAGAATTACAAACTCAGAGCCAACATATTTCACATTACAAAATTCAATCCTGGGAAACCTCGTGGCCACGTGGCAAACCTAACCCCAAAACATAAGTGGGAGCTTTCTGGGAAAAAATTGAATATTAGGGCTTTCTTGGCCAACTAAAATCAAACAATATTTATCAAGAGCTTTCTCGGCCAACAAGATGAACTCTAGGGCTTTCTGGGCCAACTAGAATATGACAAATCGAAATCTAAGAGCTATCATTACACAAGGGCAGTGAGCTTTCACCAGAATTGGAATATTGAAAATCTTACCAGCTGATTCGCCGAATACAGAGAATGTCCTTTCCTGACCGTGGATAATTCGGACGACCTGGCTGGGATCCCAGGAGAAGCGAAGATGGCTCTTTCTCTCGTACACTAAGTGAAGCGATACTGACATACTGAAAACGTCCTACGAGCATTTACTAACTAACGGGCTCATTTATAACGATTAAAAATCTTGCACCGTGGTTACAGATTCAGAGTATTGACGAAACGGGCCTGAGCTGTAGAGTTACCACGCGTGTAGCTGGTGTGGTTTTCTCAATCGAATCGCCTCGAATGAAGATGAAATGGATGTCTTGTTGACCGAGGAACCCTAAAGATTTCTGGAACACTCCAGGTTTTGTAGAAAATCTAGGTGATTTCCAGTCCATATCTACAAACGATTCCCAGTTGAGATTTGCAAATATTAGGTTAGCAGCAGCGCCTTATGGTGGAACTGGCGGGAGAATTCAAATGGTAGAATAAAGGTTTAAGTTAGCGTGGCGAGTTGGCTGAATCTTTTCGGCGTCCCGATGATCCTCAACCTCCTGCGATGTTCCACGATGATGATGTTGACTTCGAGCAAGGATTTACATGTAGAAATAATTAAAATTTCGAAACGAATCAGAAACCTAACTATTGCTATTTTAATATTTATATAAAATTATAACTCTTCAATTATCACTAAAATTTATAATACTAATAGTCATGTTAATACTGGTTATTTTTCTAGACCATTTAAGGCACTCTAAGGGGACGGGATACAACTAATTTTGATCTACTTCATGGAATTAGATAACTATGAGGGCGAAAATTTTCAGGGCTTTAGGAGCAACAAAGAACTACTAGGGAAGATTGGTAGCTACAAACAAAAGTGAAGTTTATTCGATGATTTAGTGAAATGAGGATGAGCTAATCCAAAGTTTTAGGATTATAAACGTAGATAATGAAAGTCTGGGTGTCAACTACAGTGGGTTCAAGGGGGTATTCAATTTTTCTTCTTATTTGTTTTGGATCAACTAATAATGTTCGTAGTATGAGAGCTTTTGAGTTTTGGCGGTGGGGACAAAATTATGGTAGTAGTTCGTGAGGAGAATTTCGATGAGATTTGGGGGTGCCTCCTTGTTGTCTGGGCTCGTTGCATCTGACACATTGGCGGACTGTGATCCCAGGTTATCCACAATTGAAGCAGAACTTGTTAATGAACGGTTTTTGACAAGCTGGATAACAGTGGGACAATTCGTGGCAGTTCCAACATCCGGGTCTAATTTTTGTGCTCTGGAGCCAACTAGTGTCCATTTGGGCGGAACCTTCAGGGCACTCGACCTGGATATCTAGAAGTGATGGGGGCTTTCTTTTTGCTGGACTCTCTGGTCGATCTTCTTGGGACGTGTGTGATCTTTCGTAGGGACTATCCTCCATTTGTGATGCGGAACGAATACGTGACTTCTGAGGGACGTTGGGAGATGCGCGAGGCCGTACAAAATTACTCTCCAAAATCGGCGCCTCATCAAGGACTAGAGATTCTTGACCTTCGAATACTGGGATGTCTCTCACCAGAACCTCCGGTGTTGACTCTTCACACTCGACACCTTCATTTTCTCTATCTTTATCGTCTATGCTTCTGGGTGTTTCGTAACTGGGACCCTCAATAGCCAACCAGCGAGACGAGGATCGAGAAGGGCCAGCTCTTGGTTCGGAAGGTTCTTTGTGGGCGGACTTTTCCTCCTGGGCTCTCTTCGCAGGCTTTTTGGATTCTACGGCAGGAGCCACATCCTTTTCGGAGAGTGCTTAGCGGAATAGTTCTTCAAGAACGACGTCCATTTCTTCCTGCTCATCATCGCAGACCTCCACAAGAATGAAGCCAGTATCAGGTTCCTCTTCTGTCGGAACTTCTGCGGTTCTCGGCTTGGCTGCGTGTTCCATCGCCGCGACAATGGCCTCCTTCACAGCTACAAATAGACCTGGATATCTGCTACGAGTTTTATCGAGGATTGCCTGATAAGGCTTCAAATATCTCCATCCTGGTGTTTCGCGTACTTTTCTGTTGTCCTCTTCCGTGAACTCGCTATCATCCAGTTCCTCTATCATTCCCTTTTCGAGAATTATTTTCTTCAATTCCTCCACTTCGGCCTGTAACCCGTTAGCGAAGTCACTCATATTTTTCAGGAGTTCCGTTTGATTTTTCAGAAGTAACTCTTGGACTTTGAGTTTGGAGTTTAACGTTTCTATCTTATCCGTTCTCCGTTTAAGTTTGGCGCATAACTTTATTATGATCTCGTCTCGAGGATTTATACTATTTGATTTTCTAGACGATGAATGGGCTGGGTGATCGATGTAGTGTAAACGGTATGGGTGATTGAGGGGCGACTACTGGGGCGACTATGAAGATCGATGATCAGGGTAACGGTGATGGCGAATAGGGAAGCGACCAAGGGGACTACTACGGCATCTGTAAATCAGAATCAGGATCGAAGTCAGAAGTTATATAGGGCTTGAGGTCTTCTATATGGATTTTACTTATTTTATTATTCGATAAACTACTGATTTCATAAACGGTAGGGGACAAGACTTTAGAGATCCGATATGGTCCGACGAACTTAGGATTGAGCTCAGCAGCTATTTGTTTCTTTTCAGATGATGGGATACGACTACGAGATAACACGAGATCAACACCGGAAAATCTTAACTGCCGACGGCGGAGGTTGTAGTGACTCGACTGCTTTTGGAAGGCGCTATCAAGATTCTTGATAACCCAGTCTCTCATAAGTTGTAACTTCGCCATACGTTCCTTCCATAATTCGGGGGCCTGAGGGTCTATTATAGGTTCACCGTCTTCTCGTCTTCGCAAAGAATTGATGGGCTCAGAGTCGCGACCAAGGTTTAAAAAGGCAGGGGTAGTTTTTAGGGTAGTGTGATAAGCGGTGTTATAGGCAAAGTGAAACTCAGACAAATGTTCATCCCAGGAGCGATGGTTCTTGTTTAAATATGATACTATCATTGTTTTTAATATTCGATTAACCCGCTCAACGGGGTTAGGTTGTGGGTGGTACGGAGGTGTGGTAGAGTGTAAAATATTGAATTCCTGAGCCATAGAGTGAAGAGTGTTATTAATAAACTCGGTGCCATTGTCTGTTCAAAGAACCTGTGGGGATCCCCAGCGATTTATTATGAGTTCTTGGAATGAATCGCGAATTCTTTTACCGGTAGCTGATTGTAACGGAACACATTCAATCCACTTCGTAAATAGGTCCTGAATTACGAGCACATATTTCAATCCTGACTTGCTAGGGGGGAACGGTCCCATTATATCTGCAGCCACGACAATCCAGGGCTGTTCCACGACGCGCTGTCTCATAAATCCCGCGGGTGCCTTCTGATCTACTTTGCAAGCTTGGCAAATCTCGCATTTACGGACATAGTCGGCTACATCTCTATAACATCCCGGCCAAAAATAATATGTGGGAATCCTCATGTACGTTTTTTCAGTACCTAGATGACCAGCTTGGGGTTCATCATGAGCTTCTTCTAGAATCACTTCGCGCTCCTCGTCGCTTGGGACGAGCTTCCATTCATTCATATCCCGGACTAATGTTGAAATGACGGGGTCGGGTCGATAATGATAAAGTTTATTTTCTAAAATTTTCCAGGTAGGAAATTTTTCGGGGAAATCGGTCACGGCAAGGAAACGACGAAAATACCAAGAGGGTGTTGGGCTACTAATGAGGTGTATTGTTTCTATAGGGTCTTCATGTATTCTAGATAGGGCATCAGGGACGTGATGAAGGGCTCCTTTACTATGTACTATTTTATAATCATACTCAAGTAACGATAATGCCCACCTCGCGAGCCTACCGGTTGGATTCTCAAGATTATGTAGCCAACGTAGACTACTATGGTCTGTGATAACCGTGAAATGGTAACCCTCTAAATAGGCGTGAAACTTTTGAATAGCCCATATAACGGCAAGACATTCCTTTTCTGTAGTATCATATTGCTGTTCTGCTACTGTTAGAGACCTACTAGCATATGATAGGACATGTTCTTTTCCCTCAATAGTTTGCGTTAGCACTGCACCTAATGCACTATTGCAAGCGTCGGTTTGCAATTCGAAAGGAACCTCGAAGTTCGGACAGGCTAACACAGGGACATCGGTTAAACATGGTCGAATTTGCTAGAAAGCTAGTTGTTGTCTGATTTCTTTTAGGTTTCGAGGGACGGGGTACTCCAGAATGGGTGCTACTTTTTCTGGATCGACATGTAAACCTCTTTTATTTACTAAGTAACCCAAATATCGGACCTGTGACACGAAAAATTCACAGTTGTTAGGATTTATTTTCATACCAGAATCTCTAATTTTACCTAATACTTTAGCTAAACCCTCCAAGTGCTCCTCAAAAGTCTCCGTCACGATAATTATATCGTCCAGATAGGCGAAGCAATGGGGTTCCATTTCAGGGCCAATCAGGCGATCCAATAATCTCTGGGAAGTTGCGGGGGCATTTGTAAGACCAAATTGCATTCTTTTAAAGTGAAAAAGCCCACGGCCTGGCATAGTGAAAGCGGTCCTCTCAAGACTTCCTAACTCGAGCGGAATCTGGAGGAAGCCTTTGAACAGATCAATTTTGGAGATATATCTAGCTTTACGTAACTTGTCCAGTATTCCGTTCATCTGTGGGAGGGGGTAAGCATCCTTCTTAGTAACGTCGTTTAACTTTCGGAAATCCAAGGAAAATCGATAACTCTTATCGGGCTTTCTAACCATCACAACAGGGGATGATCAATCGCTTTTCGAGGGTTCTATAATATCATCTGCTAACATATGATCTACTTCCGGGATTTAAGCCTTCAAGACTTTCGGAGAAAGTCGGAGAAAGTTCGGAGAAAGTTTTATAGCTGGATGTCCGTTAACATCGATTATGTGTTTTGTTAGATCCGTTAATCCCGGTTTTTCGGGACTTTCCGGTAATTCGATTTTTTAAAATATTTTAAGAATTTCGGCCTGATCCGTTGTTACCTCGTTTAATCCGCAGCAATTATCTTTGGTCCATTCCTCAATTTCGAATGTGAATGTTCTAAAGGGGTCCTGCTGAAAATTCCAGGTCCTGGCTACAAAATCTATTTGCATTCCGAAAAATTTAATGAAATCTAAACCTCGAGCTAGGGCTACTGGTAAGCTTTTCAATACTCGCACAGACACGAGTCTCTCTTTTTTCTCTAGTTCCATGGGTACCATAACATCTTGAGAAACTACTTCCAAGCTACTGTTTGCCACCTGTACTAAACCATTACTCTGATTAATTTTCAATCCTGAACTTTCAGCGGGTATCATACCGTCTGGTCCTATAAAGGTGCTGGAAGATCCGCCATCGATTAAAGCCTTGATAGGGTTACCCAAAATATGAAGGTTAACAAACATTAAGGGTTCGGATCCACTGAAAGGTGTAGGGGCATAATAAATTTCTGACATTCGAAAAACTGGAATAGGAGAGGGGTTAACTATTTGTATATCGGGTTGTGGAGTGGGTTCAACTGAGGGAAGTAACTCATCATTTGAAAGGGGGTTTGAGTCTAGGGAACTACTAATATCTTTGGGTTTGAATGACATAGAAAGTTTGGAAAATTCGAAGTTAATCATCTCGGCAGTAGCTCCAGCGATTCCCTCGACCTGAACAGCTTCAGAAAGAACCACACTAGCAACTTTATTACTTTTTAGGGGCTCTTCAGGAAAGTTAGGAATCGCTGTTGCCCCGCTTAACGATTCCTTTGCTCGTTTCACGTGCAATTAGGACAGGAAGGCTTCGTCACTTCTTTCCTCCCACAACCAAAGCAATATATGCTTCTAGGTTCGTCACAATGCTGGTGTCGGTGGCCTTGCTGACCACAATTCCAACAGCATATATTATCTTTCGAGAAAGTTTCTGGTCTTTGAAATTCATTCGTTAGGGGCAAAAATGGGTTGGTGATGGAATCAGAAGTTTTAGAACCTTGATTAGAACTTTGCTCCTTTTGCCTTTTCTTACTAGCATTAGCCTGAAACTCGGTTTTCGCGTTATTTCCTGCATTGGGGTTTCGACTAGGGTTGGAGTTTCGGCTAGGGTTCGAATCATGTCCTACATGGAGATTTTGATTAGGGTTGGGATTACGACTGGGGTTATTAGGGTTTCGACTAGGTTTAGGAATGGAAGTTCGTGACGCTTCGGTATCTTTTGTCAGATAAAGGCTATCGATGGGGTCTTCCCATTCTAATTCCTCATCGAACAACGCGATAGTTTCTTTATGTTTAATTTTTGGTCGGTAGTTAGGCTCATGATACGCCAAGTCTGGCAACAGTGAACGCTCCGGAGCTGGGGGTGGCCTAAATGTTTTAGCAACCCTATAGCCTTTTTCCCCAGCTACCGCCACTCGTTCCAATTGCGCGAAATTTCGTATGGTGGATCATTGAATTGAAAGATGTAAGCGCGGCAATAAGTTTCGATGAGCATAACTAACTTCCTCTTCTTCTGTTAATTTAGGGGATAATCGGTCAAACATAGCTAACATACACGTCAAATAATCAGCTACAGGTTCGCGCTCACCCTGAGTACGTCTGTGTATCTCTTGGGTCAATTCAAATTGAAAATCGGGGTGGCTAAACCTGTCCCGACAATCCGCGGCAAACTCGTCGAAGGTTAGCCAATCATTTTTATGACCGTCATACCACCTTCCAGCTATTCCTGACATGAAGAAAGGGAGGAGGCACAATAATTCCCTATCATCTACTGGAACCATTGCGCGTCCGTTAGCTCTTCTTGTCAGAAAAGTATCTGGATCTTCATGACGTGCTCCCGAAAATCTCATATTCCATTTTCGCATTATATCATATGTAGTGGCCAACGAAGCAGACGGAAAACTATGGCGAGAGTACATGGTACTATTATTATTATGGAAGCGACTGAACTGGGGATTTTGTCTAGGGTGACGCTGACTATTATTATAGTTGGGAAAATCGAAAGAGGAATAAAAACTAACGAGTGGCCGACTTGAACGATTAAACACATTATTGTGAGAGTGGGGTGTTTCGAAACTTTGATCCGTATTAGCATATGAGCGACTATGTCGGAGGGCCGTGCTATTTCCTTGAGGCCTAAGATCCGTTTCAAAAAACTCATCTTCACAACTATAATGATCTCGTTTCCCTCTATTTGTTTGATAAGAGGAACTATCACGGTCTCTACCATCTGGAGAGATATTTCTAGGTGTATTGTGAGTCCTACTACCTGAGACGTTATCTATAGGGACATCACGAATTCAATCCTCTCTGAAAAGATGTCTAGGAGTATCTCCATATCTATCTTCACTAGAAATATTTCTTTGAATATCCCTAGTACCTCCATACTCGTGTGGAATATTGTCCTCATAATAATAGTTATTCAGGGGATAGCTTCTTCCGTGAAAGGGTCTTTGTCGACTACTAGGGTTTGACGGAGGTCGTATCTACTATTTCGAGATAATTCATCTCGATAGTAACTACCTTGTGGATTGACAGATCGATCCTGAAAATAAGCAACTCGATTTCCGCAATAATTATTCGGATAAAAATCTGCATGATCTTTGAAGCAATTATTCGGATAAAATTCTCTACGACTTTCAAAATA
Source organism: Andricus quercusramuli (assembly GCA_932178445.1). Classification (NCBI taxonomy): domain Eukaryota; kingdom Metazoa; phylum Arthropoda; class Insecta; order Hymenoptera; family Cynipidae; genus Andricus; species Andricus quercusramuli. The sequence continues at coordinate 51,329 of CAKNXH010062790.1, forward strand.
ATCATTCGGATGAGAATATGCCAGGGTATCGTTGCGATCTATTGAATAAAATTCTTCACGACGATTATTTCTATGATTTTCTTCACTCTCGGTGAGTTCTCTTAATCTAAAGTTGTGCGTAGGATTCGCGTTGTGCTTCGGGGTTTGTTTTTTTACATCACAAGTGTAAGCTCTTCTCGACGAGCTCTGATCAAGGACCATCGCTGGATGCTCTATTGTATCATCTAGGGTAATTATCCTGTCTTTATTTATTTTCGATGAATAAGAAGTTTTATTTACGACTTTATTTGTCTCTTTCCGTGTCGCGCCTAAATTTGGACTTATATTATGTCGCGCATTCTTGTTTTCTAAATTTGGGGCGGATTCTGCCGGCTCAAATTGAGTTTCATCGGGATCGTCATCAGAATTTTCTTCGATGGAACTTGAATCTACTACTTTTTTAGCGGGGTCAGTTTCACCACGCGCTCGGCGTTCAAATCTAAAAATGCGTTCGCGCAGAACCGGAAGCGCAACGTCGCTTGACAATCCTCGATTCAGGAGTTCGGTCTCAAGGTCTTCCTTGTTTAGGGTGGTGATCCACACATCGTCTGGATGCACTTGTTTGGCCATGGTTTATTATCAATATACTTGATTTAATTAGGATGACGGGGAACCGAATATTTTAGGGAGTAGTAATTTTTAATAAACTTTGTTTGTTTTTTTTGAGGGATTATTTTTCGCGTATCGAATCTCTAAAATCCTTTGGGGTGTTTTGGTAATTTCTATGACTATAATTACCTACCAATTTTTGATAACCGTGGTTCCAAAAAAATGTAACTTTACGAAATTAATTCTGAGTCACCAGAAACTCTTATCAATACTTAATTTTCGGGGCCCTACGTTGGTCACGCCATTGTAATATTAATGTCTTTTAGACAAAAGAGAATTTATATACCTTCAGCACCGTAATCTCAATCCTAATTATTCTACTATATGTATGTTGGGCGCCAGACCTTTCTTGGGTCAAAAACAACAAAATTGCGACTAATAAACAAGGTATCGAATAGTTATCTCAACACTAGAATTCTAATTTTCAAATTCTAAACTCAAACGGGCAAGCGACATTATTGAGACTACGATGTACCGCAATTAGAACTCACACTAAACTCGAACTAGCTCAGATCTCAAGTGAGAAAATTGGGCAGAAGGCGTGGTTTCGTATTGATAAGGGTTTTCTACTCGTGAATAAAAATACAACGGATCATAATAACAATTAATTAAGTTTCCATTTATTTAAATAGATTAATACGATTGGTCTAACATATATTGACCAACAATCAGAAAATTGATGATTTCTTATTCCAACAATTTAAGTCTGACATCTTCAAAAACACTCTTCGAATTTTATAGCAAAATGAAACAGAATTCCGTAGAGGAAGTTTACAATTCGATCCTTTATATAAAAAAAACAAAGCGAAGGGATTTAACCATTTAACATATTAATGATTCGATACTCCATGATTTCGCGGAATTTTAATACTAAGGATGGTCTTAATTTATTATAGTAATATCTTCCGAGGAGTGAACGCAAAAATTGAAAATTGATTTTCGGTAGGAAACAGAAGTGGGGGGGGGGGGGGAACTATTCACAGATATGGGGTTGTTGGGCTAACAACTGAATTTTTAGTAAACCAGTACATATCTCAGATTAAGGGACACATTTCACTAAAAGGGGCGTTATAACAATTTAATTTTCTTTTGGAGACAACTAACTGATTTTCTGGGGCACTAAAGGGCGTTGGAACAACTATTCACAAATTCAGGGTATAAGGCAAAAAAACTCAAGATTCACAAAGATCATGTCACATATAAATTGCACAACAAAAATTAAAATATGTCAAAAGAACAACAGATTACCAAAGATAAACTTCATAAAATTAGGTAACAAGAGATAAGAATTACAGATTCAGAGCCAACGTATTTCAAATTACAAAATTCAATCCTGGGCAAAAATGGAATATTAGGGCTTTCTTGGCCAACTAGAATCAAACAATATTTATCAAGAGCTTTCTCGGCCAACAAGATAAATTCTAGGGCTTTCTGGGCCAACTAGAATATGACAAATCGAAATCTAAGAGCTATCATTACACAAGGGCAGGCTGAGAGGTTTCACCAGAATTGGAATATTGAAAATCTTACCAGCCGATTCGCCGAATACAGAGAATGTCCTTTCCTGACCGTGGATAATTCGGACGACCTGGCTGGGATCCCTGGAGAAGCGAAGATGGCTCTTTCTCTCGTACACACTGAGATAAGAATTACAAGGGGGCAGGTTGACAAGAGTCAAGAGACAATAGTCAAGAGAGTCAAGAGTCAGCCACTTCCGCAATGTCGCGTGGAAAAAAGTAGAACTGAAGCAATGTCGTACTAAGTGAAGCGATACTGACATTTCTAATTTTAATATTGGAATTTCCGTTATTGCTAGCCTTAACATAACAAATCTAAACTACTGTTTTTACTCTCCGAAAACGTCCTACGAGCATTCACTAACAAACGGGCTCATTTATAACAATGAAAAATCTTGCACCGTGGTTATAAATTCGGAGTATTGACGATACGGGCCTGAGCTGTAGAGTTACCGCGCGTATAGCTGGTGTGGTTTTCTCAATTGAATCGCCTCGAATCAAGATGAAATGGATGTCGTGTTGACCGAGGAATCCTGAAGATTTCTGGAACACTCCAGGTTTTGTAGAAAATCTAGGTGATTTCCAGTCCATATCTACAAACGATTCCCAGTTGACATTTGCAGATATTAGGTTGGCAGCAGCGCCTTATGGTGGAACTGGCGGGAGAATTCAAACGGTAGAATAAAGGTTTAAGTTAGCGTGGCGAGTTGGCTGAATCTTTTCGGCGTCCCGATGATCTTCAACCTCCTGCTATGTTCCACGATGATGATGTTGACTCCGAGCAAGGATTTACATGTAGAAAGAATTAAAATTTCGAAAGGAATCAGCGATAAGAAATTAAATTATAAGCTAAATCGAAAAGAATCATGGAGTATCGTATAGCCTCAGTGGTGTACCAGACGTTCTTATTAATAATTTTATGAATTTCCTTAAATTTAATTATTATCATAAAACATGTCTTGTAAGTTGCAAATTGCAACATCACACCATCTTGAATACTCACTCCTGAAGGCACGGATTAAGACAGCGCAGGAGAAAAACTTCCGCGCAGAGCTCCTCGACAAGAAGATGTACGGCATCATCCACAGAAATGTGGAAGATCCATCGATGACGTATGAGCTGACGTTTGCTTTTGTTAGATCACCCGGATTGAAGTCGGGCACTGAGGGCTTCATTTTGGCATGTCAAGATGGTGTCATTTGCACTCTAGCATACCGTCGCCACATTTTGAGCCAAGATATTCCCGATGATAGCTGCAGAGCGTGTCATGAACATCCCGAGCATCTAGGACACATAGTATCTAGTTGTCCAGCTCATGCTGGAACAACCTACATCCAAAGGCACAATGCGGCACTGAGAGTGCTTTATTACCATCTCTGTCACTCGTACGGCATTAGCCCAAATACCTCTCCGCTGAAAGCTCCTAGAGAAATAAAGTCAGTTGTCGAAAATGAGAAGTGCCGCATATATTGGAATTTCATATTCTGGACAATTGTTTCTGTTGCGCACTCGAGGTCTGACATGGTTCTTCTTGACTTCGAGAAACGAACCATGTTCGTTATCGAATTTTCGGCACCAGCGGACAAAAATGTCACAGCGAAGGAGAAAGAAAAGAAAGAAAGGTATAAAGACCTTATAAGGAAGTTGCGACGGTTATACCCGGAATATTCTGTTAAGCTAATCGTCCTGATCATCGGCGCTCTTGAGGTGCCAAGGTTTCACATGTTAATGGCCTGAAAAGCAGACTGCTACCACCCATCTCACGGTCGTAAGACGTGGTTACGGCTGAAATTTTACTTCGGCGAAACGCCCACATTGAGTGGACGGATCAACTTAAGAATGACGTGCTAGACTGCTACGATGCCAGCATTATCCATGTTCGCGGAGGCTTTATGGCGCGTATGCATACTCTGTGGTGCCAGAAACACCCAGAGCTCCAGCACGTTTCGCATCAGTCTTTGCAAAATCAAGCCGACTACCTCTGGAAAAATGGATATGTACGCGGAGCGCTTTCTCTACCGCTGCTTGAAAAAGCTGCAGACGAAGATGAAACGACATTAAGACCAACCGCAGAAAGCAGGCACCTTCTGGAAGATGATCGCAATTTCATTACAAGGAGGAACATCAACATGCAAGTTCCTTTTAAGCCCCAAGATCTGACTGAAATGGATGCCTCCTTTCACGGAGATATCTCGCAAGAGTCCGACCTCTGGACCATCAATTGCTAATTTTGTAGTGCTGCGAGAGCTTTGGCTGATTCAAATCGAAGGCTGAAACCGACGATGGATCAAAAGACACGAAGACGCTTGCATCAACTGAACAACAAAATTGGATGGGCATACTGTCTTGCCCATGTTCAATGTGTGATTGACTACACAACAACTGGTAGACCGTTCACGGAAAGGGTTCGAAAGTTCGCCCAAGAACTAAGGACCTTGTATCACACACTGAACAAGTCAAAGCTGCTGACAATCAAGCAGCATATTGTTGACAAAATAATGCTGTTATCTGACGCAAGGAGGAGGATACAGAAGAGGGAGAGATGGAACAAGGAGAATCAACAGTTCCTTGCTGACCCATCACGCCTCTTCAGTGATCCTCCTGTTTTTGTAAAAAATCCACCCAAGCCCAAGGAGGTAGAGACTTTTTGGAGAGAGATGTACAAGATCCCAAAAACACTAGAGTGGAAAGAAGATACTGACAATATCATCCGCTTCAAGGAGTTTTGCGACAGCCTCATAAAATCTGAGGAGGAGTGCCCATCAGTCACTGCCGAAGAGGTGAAAAAAGCACTTAGAGGCACGAAGAACTTTTCCGGTGCTGGACCAGATTGTGTTAAGAACTTTTGGTGAAAGAAGTTTACTTTTATACACCAACAATTGGCCCGCATATTCACCTCATATATAAAGTCGGAGACGCCCATTCCGCAATGGCTGGTGTTAGGACGCACTATACTCCTACCGAAAAAAGGCAACTTGTCCAGACCAGAGAATTACAGGCCAATAACTTGTTTAAACACACTGTATAAGATCTTTACAGCTGTCCTAAACAACAGGATCGTTCGACGAATTAAGCCTGTATGGCGAGAGATGTACGAACAACGAGGCTCGAAAAAAGGTGTAGCAGGCTGTCGAGAGAACCTGCTAATTGACAGGTGTGTCTGTAAAGACGCTGCCGCCCATCAGCGCGTCCTGTCAATGGCCTGGATTGACTACCGGAAAGCTTTCGATTCAACCTCTCATAGACTTATCATCTGTCTGTTGGAAAGCTTGAAGGTACATCCACACGTAGTGAGATGCATAGAGAGACTGATGCCTCTTTGGAAAACTAGATTTACCATCCCATCTAGGAATCATCGTCTGACGACGAACAAGGTCACCTTCCAGAGGGGCGTCTTTCAAGGGGATGGTGTGAGCCCTTTGCTTTTTTGCATCACACTTCTGCCTCTATCTCTCGCACTACGAAATTCTCCTGGATACCTCTGTGGCGACACTAATCAGCGTGAGCATAAGGTAACTCATGTATTTTATATAGATGAACTGAAGATCTATTCCGCTGGTAAAAGCAAACTTCAAACTGCTATAAATATCGTCAAGAACTACACAGGAGAGACTGGGATGGACTTTGGTTTGGACAAGTGTGCCAAAATTCATTTGAAGAAAGGAAAGATTACTGGCGTTCCGAAGGACCCTGAGCTTGTAGATATAAGTGTTATTAGACATCTTGACACTGGAGAGACCTATACATACCTGGGCGTGCCTCAAAGCCGCATTCAGGACGTAACATCAGTGAAGGAGTCTCTCCGAAGCAGATACAAGCATCTTCTTAGACAGATTTGGTCTTCCAATCTGTCGGCGTTGAACAAGGTATCTGCGACTAACATGCTTGCCGTCCCGGTTCTACTCTACTCGTTTGGGGTGGTTCAATGGACGAAGAACGAGCTTAAGGCCCTTGATGTCACCACGCGTAAGATCATGCATATGCATAAAAGCTTGCATATCAATTCGTCAGTTCCGCGATTATACATTTCACGCCAGCAAGGCGGACGCGGACTTCTGAATCTCCAGTGTCTTCATAACCGAATTGTTTTGAGTACAGCTTACATCGTTGCGAATGGCAGAGATCCTCTCCTAAAGATGGTCAGAAACCACGAGATGATTGGCGAAGGGGCGTTCCTTTACAAAGCCGCGGAGCAAGCTGCTGAGACCCTTGGCCTGAATTTTAACATCAGAAGTGAGGAAAGTGCATTACTCCATCTAGATGCTTCACGTCTAAAAGCCGAAGTAAAGAAAGCAGAGGTTGGAAAATTTCACCAAGAGCTACTCGACAAGCAAATGCACGGAAACTTTCACAGAAATGTAGAAAAACAGTCCTTGTCGAAGGAGCAAACTTTTGCTTTCCTCAAATCATCAGGGCTCAATTCAGGTACAGAGGGCTTTATTTTCGCATGCCAGGACGGTGTAATCTCCACCTTAGCATACCGCGCCCGCATTTTATGTCAAGAAGTTCCCAGTGATAGGTGCAGAGCGTGTCATGCACACGCTGAGTACCTAGAACACATACTATCGGGGTGTCCGACCCACGCGGGAACAACGTATATCTATAGACATAATGCGGCCCTAAGAGTACTTTATTACCACCTTTGTCGCTCTTACGGTGTTGGTCGCGACCCCGCCCTGCCGAACGCTCCAAGGGATATAGAGTCAATTGTCCGAAACGAGAAGTGCCAGATTTTCTGGAACTACGATTTTTGGGCAGCAGTCTCCGTTGCGCACTCGAGGCCTGTCATTGTTCTCCAAGACTTCGAGAAACGAACGATATGCGTGATCGAATTCTCGGCTCCGTCCGAATACAACATCACTGCAAAGGAGAAAGAAAAAGAGGAGAGGTATCAAGACCTTAAAAGAGAGCTGCAACGACTGTACGCAAAATATTCGGTACGAGTAATTGTCCTTATGATAGGTGCTCTCGGAGGTGCTAAATTATCATCAAAATGCCAAAAATATGCCAAGGTACTTGCGAGATGGATGCAGAAAGCTGTCATCCTTGGGTCGCTTCGTTGCCTCAAGACACACGAGGGTTTCGCCGGCCTGTCGTTGTGATTTCGACGTGCCCTGTGACCATTCATCTCACGGATGTGAGACGTGGCCATAGGTGTATTTTACCGCGGTTCTACTGGGGGCTATTGACATTTTTTTCTTTTTAGATGGCAGTTGCTCTTAGTGGTACCCTGCGGTGGTTGTTTAACTTTTTTTTAAATTATATATATATATATATATATATATATAGATATAGATAAAAGTTTGTCATGAGGACAACCGCAGGATTTCGCCGGGAGCGGGTGCTAATCTAAAAAAAATTGCACCCGCTCCTAGCGAAATCGCGGTAAAATTTCAGCTGTAACCACGTCTCACGACCGTGAGATGGGATGTTACAGTCTGCGCGAACTCAATACGATGATCCGGCGAAAGTCTCGTGCACCCTGAGGACACGGAGCGACCCAAGGACGACCGCTTTCTGCATTCTCCCTGCAAGTGTCTCAGCATTTGGTTGACACGCAGGGATGCTTTTCAGGCTACTAACAAGTGAAACTTTGGCACCTCCAAGAGCACCAATGATCAGGGCGATTAGCTTAACAGAATATTCCGGGTATAACCGTCGCAACTTCCTTATAAGGTCTTTATACCTTTCTTTCTTTTCTTTCTCCTTCGCTGTGACGTTTTTGTCCGCTGGTGCCAAAAATTCGATAACGAACATGGTTCGTTTCTCGAAGTCAAGAAGAACCATGTCAGGCCTCGAGTGCGCAACAGAAACAATTGTCGAGAATGTGAAGTTCCAATATATGCGGCACTTCTCATTCTCGACAATTGACTCTATTTCTCTAGGGGCGTTCAGCGGAGAGGTATTTGGGCTAATGCCGTAAGAGTGACAGAGATGGTAATAAAGCACTCTCAGTGCCGCATTGTGCCTTTGGATGTAGGTTGTTCCCGCATGAGCTGGACAACTAGATAGTATGTGTCCTAGATGCTCGGGGTGTTCATGACACGCTCTGCAGCTATCATCGGGAATAATTTGGTTCAAAATGTGGCGACGGTATGCTAGAGTGGAAATGTCATCATCTTGACATGCCAAAATGAAGCCCTCTGTGCCCGACTTCAATCCGGGTGATCTAAGGAAAGCAAACGTCAGCTCATACGACATCGACTGATCTTCCACATTTCTGTGGAAGATGTCGTGCATCTTCTTGTCGAGGAGTTCTTCGCGGAAGTTTTTCTCCTGTGCTTTCTTCATCCGGGCCTTCAGGAGTGAGTATTTAAGATGGATAAGATTTGATGCATTTCGCTCACCCCTGATATTGAAGTCAAGGCCGAGTGTTTTAGCAGCCTCTTCTGCTGCTTTGTAAAGAAACGCCCCTTTGCCTACTTCTTCGTGTTTTCTGACCATTTTGAGAAGAGGATCTTGTCCATTTGCGACAATATGTGCTGTACCCAGAATAATCCGGTTGTGAAGACATTCAAGATTCAGTATTCCACGACCACCTTGACGGCGTGAGATGTAAAGTCGTGGAACAGAAGACTTAAGGTGCATGCTTTTGTTCATGTGCATAACCTTTCGGGACCCGATGTCGAGGGATCTGAGCTCGTTCTTTGTCCATGGAACTACTCCAACTGAATAGAGTACTATTGGGATGGCAAGCATGTTCGTTGCAGATACTTTGTTCCTCGCCGACAGTTCGGAAGACCATATCTGTCGGTGGAGACGTTTGTATCTGCATCGGAGAGTATCCTTTATAGATGTTACGTCCTGAATGCGGCTTTGTGGCACGCCCAGGTATGTATAGGTCTCTCCAGCGCAAAGGTGTCGTATAGCGCTTCTGTCAACGAGTTCAGGATCTTCGGGGATGCCATTAAGTTTTCCTTCCTTCAAATTAACCTTGGCGCATTTCTCTAACCCGAACTCCATTCCAATCTCTTGAGTGTACTCTGTGACAATTTTTAGAGCTATATGTAGTTTCTCTTGATTTCTAGCATGGAGCTCAAGATCATCCATGTAAAATACATGAGTTACCTTATGCTTTCGATTTCCAGGTTTGCCGCAGAGGTACCCTTCGGAATGGCGAATCGCCCTGAAACACACCTCTCTGAAAGGTGATACTGTTAGTGATCACACGATATTTTCCAGATAAGATGGTAAATCTGGTTTTCCAAAGCGGCATTAATCTCTCTATGCATCTCACGATGTGTGGATGAACCTTTAAGCTTTCCAACAGACAGATGATAAGTCTATGGGAGGTTGAATCAATAGCTTTTCGGTAATCTATCCAGGCCATCGATAGAGATCGTTGATAGGATGCTGCATCTTTACAGACACATCTATCGATGAGCAGGTCCTCCCGACATCCTGCTAAGCCTTTCTTCGAGCCACGTTGTTCATACATCTCTCGCCACACAGGTTCAATTGTCCGAAGAATCCTGTCATTTAGGATGGCTGTGAAGATCTTATACAGTGTGTTCAGACAAGTTATTGGCCTGTAATTCTTAGAGTCAGCTAAGTTGCCCGTCTTAGGCAGGAGCACTGTGCGCCCTTCCACCAACCACTCCGGAATAGGCTCTTTCGACTTTAGATATGAGGTGAAAATTCGGGCCAGATGCTGGTGGGTAGGAGGAAACTTCTTCCACCAGATGGTCTTGATACCATCTGGTCCCGAAGCGGGAAAGTTCTTCATACCTCTTAATACGTTTTTCACCTCCTCGGTAGTGATAGGTGGGCATTCTTCCTCAGGTGTTATGAGGGCATTGCACAGCTCCTTGAAGCTATTTATGTTCTTTGAGTCTTCTTGAAGTGGATGCTGGACCTCGTATACTTCTCTCCAAAATGCCTCGACCTCCTCTGGTTTGGGCGGAGGGTCGACAGTAATTGGACGGTCTTGGAAGAGTTTAGATGGATCAGATGAAAATTGTTGATTTTCTCTGACCCACCTCTCTCTCCGCTCTAGAATTCTCCTAGCGTTAGAAAGTATTCGTATTCTGTCAACAATATGCTGTCTAATGGTCATTAGCTTTGATTTGTTGATTGTGTGATGACGGATCCGCAGTTCGCGCGCGAACCGTTGAACCTTGACAGTGAAATTCCTGCCAGATGTTACGTAGTCAATCACACACTGAATGCGGGACGCGTACTGTCTAGCCCAGCCTATCTTTGTGCTGAGTTGATGCATTCTTCTTTTGGTCTTATGATCAACCGTTGGTTTTGTTTTACGGCTTGCATCTGCCAAAGTTCTCGCTGCATTGTACACACCACAACTGATAGTCCAGAGGTCGGATTCTTCGGAAAAATCTCCACGAAGTTCATCATCCAATTCAGTCAGATCTTTGGGCTTGGGAGAAACCTGAATGTTGATGTTTCTCCGGGTCCTGAAGCATCGTTCTTCCGCTATTGGATGCCTGTTCGCGGTTGGTCTCAGTGTCGCCTCTCTTTCTCTGTTGTTGGCTTGTTCTGCATGCGGTTGAGTAGGCACTCCGCTTTTATAACCTTTTTTCCGGAGGTTCTCGGCATGGTTTCGCAGACGTTGTTGCGGAAAGTTTGAGAGCTCTGGGTGTTTCTCGCACCACAGAGCATGCAGTCGTGCCATGTAACCTTCTCGTTCAGGGACCATACTGGCATCGTAGCACTCCAGCAGGCCGTCATTGAGTTGATCCGTCCACCCAAAAGTAACAAGACTCCGCCAGTCAATCGCATTGACTCCGTCTTGATTGGCTCCCCCAACTGTAGGGTAGTCGGCATTGTTGTCCGACCCATTGTCGGGAGCCCTGCGCGTTCGATTGTTTTGAACCGCACTTACTACAATTATGTTTGGTGTTGTCATTGTTGTTCCCACGAACAGCTAGGGAAAGGGTTCGTACATCCTTGTAGAGCCCCGCATGCAAGGATAAGGCTGTATACTCTGAGAGTCGCCGATGGCCCAGAATATATATATATATATATATATATATATATATACATATATATATAGCTGTCATCCTTGGGTCGCTTCGTGTCCTTAAGACACACGAGGGTTTCGTCGGCCTGTCGTTGTGATTTCGTCGTGCCCTGTGACCACCCATCTCACGGATGTGAGACGTGGCCATAGGTGTATTTTACCGCGGTTCTACTGGGGGCCATTGACATTTTTTTTTAAATGGCAGTTGCTCATGTTTGTCAAGGTCTCTCAATGACCATGAAATTACAGTAATGGAGTAGTAGTGGGGAATTAGTCTCGCCATAGTGCCACACAAACTATACTCATATTGTTTTAATTAAGGAAATAATATTATACATTGAAAAATCTTGATATTTTAGTTCTACAATAATTATAAGGTGCATATTCTAATATATTAGCTAGTCGTTGATGGCCAGACTCATCGAGGCTTAAAAGAAGGGCATCAAAATCAAGCGGTCCACGTTTTCTTATTGTGAGAATGATATCTTGAATAGTTTTTTTAATAGTTTTTTTTTTGCTAAAAGAAGAAAGAGTATAAAAGATTACATTAAATTAAAAAGTGAAAGAGATATATAGATAAGGGTAGGAAAAAATAAAAATTGGTAAGGAAGCAAGGTATTGCTCGATCTTTCGAGAGTAAAAGACAAAAAATTCCTTTTTTATCTATGCGACGTTTCGTCAGCTTGATTTGCCGACCTCATCAGGCGTGAGAAAAAGTTAACAATTCATTAATTTCAGGTCATTATGAGAGAAATTTTAAAAATTCACAAATCGCGTTAACCAAAAAGGTTAACTAGAAATTAATGAATTGTCAACGTTTTCTCACGCCTGATGAGGTCGGCAAATCAAGCCGACGAAACATCGCATAGATGAAAAAGGAATTTTTCGTCTTTTAATCTCGAAAGATCGAGCAATACCTTGCTTTCTTACTATACTATGGAGAGTGATAAACCAATTTCTCTTATTAAAAATAAAAATTATTACTGTCCATACTTTTTTTTTTTGGTTTCCGTAATTCATTTCGAAAAATAGTTTGGAAGAGAGTGACACTAACCAACTGAGTTTAAAGTGTTTTAGCTGACTCATTTTATTATTATTTTCTCCACTTACGATGCTTGGTTGAAGAGATGGTAAAAATAAAAAGATACAAATGATTTTTTTTTATATTACTGTTTATCTTCCAATGTATTTGTTTCCAAAATGGGGCAAATATTCAGGATACATATTGTTTATAAAAATATTAGCTTAGAACAACATCTTTGAACAGGTAAGTGTAATATACCATTACCTGTAAATTCAGCGATATATTCAGGATAATATTTAATAGACATAAAGGCGTTATAGTAATCGCGTACTAACTTATCATTTATATCCAAATCATCGGAAAAAAGAGAAAGAAATTGATGAATACTGAAACCACTATACATGTAATGAAGAAAACGAATACAAAACTGTCCGCAAACACTGGAGAAATTGCTCTGAAGCTGCTTGGTGTTCCAGCGGAAGTAGTTACAACTTCTTCGATGTCTGTTAATGTATTGTGGGATGATGAGTGGAATCCCGTAACTGTCAAAGTAGTATCCATGCCCATTTCCATTCACATATATGGCAACCTAATGGGTTCCTGGTTTTGTGTGGTCATCTATATTGACTATGAAGGCAGCAGGTTTACTCCAAATTTTTGATATCTTATCGGCTGGGTATACAACAGTTGTATGTACTTGTATACGTTTAAAAGATTCTAGTTGTTCCAAACTATTCATACCTCCTTCGATGTCTTGATATTTTCTTCGCTGCTGGTGTTATCATCAGTGATGAATGTGTCTAACAATTTTGACTCTGCCTGACAAGTCCAAGCAACGATCCCCTCATCCGCGTACTTCAACCACTTTCTGAGCCTCTGAGCGCAGTTTAACGCACAATGATTTTTACTATTGGGACCTCTGTGAGCACTGTGATGAATACACTGCACATAGGACGATGGTAAGTTGGCAAGTGATGGACAGTTTGTCTTATCCTCCAAAATTATAATCTGTCGTGTGGTAATAGTTTGTAGGAGCAGTGCCTTTTTTCGTCCTTTGGTAAATATTGTAGTTGCTGTACGTGCAATGTCTCTCAAGGTTGCATATAGTTGCCGAGTTCGAGTTTTACCATCAAACCACTCCAGACCATGAAAATGCTTAGCGAGCCAAATATTTTGAGTGCCCATATTTTGAGGAAGATCATTAAAGGAGTAAGGAGGAGCGATGATCCAGTGACCAAAATAATTGCGATCAATCCCAACTATAGCCACTTCTTTAGAAATAAATTGATTTGAAGAGTCTCTGAAACCCTGTATATCCACGACGTAGTCCACATTTATAATGTGTTCAGTAGCAGATCGGGTTGAAGACTAACAGCAGAATGATCAAGTGAGATAATGAAATACATTTTCAATTGTCGAAGAGGGGGCAAACAAGAGTACATTATGCCCCAAAGTCGACCATAGACTATCTGGATGAGTCTCTTTCAAGAATAATGTCATATTTAGCGTAAAGAATACAATTGACTGTACTTATCAATTCAGATGCAAATCTAATTTCAATTCGAATACTACCATGCTTCACGAAATTCCAATGACCATTGTCATTGGCTGATAAATCAGGAGTAAGGTCAAAAGCAAAAACAGTGTGGCCCTTCGAATAATTGGTTCGTGAGAGAGCACTACCCTCGTTAAGAAAATGAATTTCTGTTCCTGAGAATAGCGTATAAGCATCTACATAGAGATTGGTATCAGAAGAGAAATCTGATTGAGGGGGTTTTGTTTGGTACTTGTATACCGTCAACGAAAAGTAATAAATAATTTATTTTGTAATTCTGAAGATGAAGGGGTTAAGTTTCAAATCACCATTGAAAGCTTTTTTATCAACAAAACTAAGTATCAGTCGCTTTGGTATTTGGCCCAATATAACATTGTCTATCGTATGGCCATGTATACCTGATTGTATTTTGATGGCTTTAACCTCCACACGAGTCAAAGGATATTTTGCTGTTGCTTTAGTCAACGGCGATACCACGCTGAAAACACCAGTTCCCGTTAGATCACTGAAGTTAAGCAGTGTTGGGCGCGGTTAGTACTTGGATGGGTGACCGTTCGGGGAATACTGCATGTTGTTGACCCGTCGTGGGTGTGGTGGACCCACACTGGTAGTATTTATCCACCTAGAAACACTACCCGAATCGGGTAGTGAGGCAATGAACTTTCGAGTTCGAAATGCTAATCAATTTTTTTTTTTTTTTAGTCAACGCTTTAGCATGCGCTAGCAAAATTCCAGGATTAATTTTAGCTCTTAGAACAAGCAAGCTTGCTTCTAGAATTTGCATTTAAAGATATATCGCGTTACCCGTGCCCTTGGTGAAACATATTCTGTGTCTCAGGAGAGTAAAATTTCACATCAGGTAATTCCCCTATATAGTTTTCATTTTCTGGTATATTAAATAAATGCGAAAATTCACCTTTACTCACAGACTCTCCTAGATCAAAAGCTTTCAGCAAGTTTCTTAATGGCATATGAAAGTAATTTAAACTGTTTAAAAAGGCGGAAGATGTAAACACAACAAGTGCGATTCCTTCTTGGATAATATGTTCCTGCAATTCTTTCAAATCTGGAATACCACATCCTCCATGAGAAATTTTAACTTCAGCTTTTTTATCAACTCTTTAGCCATGTTTCTCTGATGCTTTCCACGACTTTGACGCACACAATTCCAATGCTTATGAAGAGAACCCGTACGTACCTGACCTCTTTCAACTTAAGCACGACCACGACCTACAGCTGAATCAACAATACAAGAATTGATGACAAAATCATCTGTTATTTCAAAATCCGCAATGCTTTGTATCATCTTATCTATTAAATTCCAAAAGTCAACTGCGTGAAAATCGCGCACATAACGAAATGTTAACCCAGCAGGACCGCGCGTGAATTTATCAGAATTAAAAGTAATACCAATGTAATCACCTGCTCTACACAAACTAGTTAAGTAGGTGTGAAAATCGCGAACTGCACCTTCAGGCCATTTTGATGTGTCTACATTATCTGGTGGTATTTTGATATTCATTTTTCTTTTAAAACCTCGAGCACCAAATTAACGCACATGTGTGTAATTTTCTTTAATCACCATGAATCTTCGTCCAGGTAAATGAATGACTTTTTCTTCCTCCACTTCCTCTCCGTCTTCTCCTTTTTCTTCTTCCTCTTCTTCTTCATCATCGCACATCTCTTCGCCTTCATTTTGAGATTGTTCTTGACCCCCTCCTGCTTACATTTCTCCATCCTGCAGATTGAATTTTACTGTAAATTAGAAAAAGAAAATCAATTAAGTTATTTTTCTCTAGTCCTGTATCGCTTATCATGTTCTAAACGATTGAAATTTCACACCTCATTTGATTTTTTTTCTTATTTGACATTAAATCCTCTAACTCCCAGTCAGTTAAAATTATTTCGATAATATTCTTTTTTTTTTCATTTAGCTAACAGAATTTAAATTAATATGGCTCACCAGCCATATCAAGCAACTCCTGATCAAGGTTAGGATCTCTTGCATTCAAACTGTCATCTTTCACTTCGTACTGTGCTTTCCATTCTTTCTCCAACATCGATGATATATCTATAAAAATTAACGAAAGCAGTTTGCAATAGATTTGCTTCTTTGTTTTACAAGAATACATTTTTTTTAAACTATCAAGCATACATGGAGAAAATATAATATCATCATCATCGTCGCCAGGACTCTCTGGTATTATTTCGTTCATATTATTTTCACGATCGAGAGAGTTACGAAAACTGTCAATCAAATCGGACACTCTCTTCCCTTCCTCGTTTTCTTTTTCAGTACTTTCAAACTCTTCTACAATCTTGCAATCACTGGGAAAAAAATTCTAATTCTTTATTATCGTTTATCGAACTGTCCTCGTCGTCAATTATGTCACTGTAATCAACTAGTTTTAGAACAGGGTTTGTTAGAGTAGGCTCTTGTTCCTCTTCTTCAGTTTCTTTTATGATCCTTAAATTTTTTGTAAAAACTATATTTGATACCATTTTAGTTTTTTTCTTCGCGCTTGATTCATGTGTATCTTGATTAAATAGATTTTCAGTGAAAATATCGGCTTCTTCCAGAATCATATCTATCTCTTCACCATTATCAGGCCACTTGATCACCACTAAAATAATATTTATATAAATATATGTATTTATTTATAATCACAAATATTCACATTTAACTTTTAACTTTATGAAAAAAGTACTCTTACCATGTTTCCTTCTAAATTCTGCAACTAAGTCTTTCAGAATGAAGATATTTTCCAATCCTCTTTTCTTCAAAATATTTGCAACCAACTGCAGCAGTTCAGAATTGTTGAACAGACCAATCTTTTATTCAATCCTTTTGTAGTCAACACATTTAAATGTCGACTATTTATTGTTGAATGCACCTGTAAACGCTGATTTGCTTTCATCAGCATCACAAGTCTGCGTATACAACGCACTAATTCAATCCCATCAGGCTTTTCCATTTTTTTTTAAATCCCACAATTATATAATGTAAATACAAATAAGGACACGAATTCACACACACAACGCTACCATTTTTTTTTTTTCACTCAACTGCACAATCTTCCTTTCCCATACTGGACAGTGGGTAACTTCACTGCCCTCAAGTATAAATAAAACTGAGATATGTCATTTCAAAAGCAAGGTCTTGAATAGATTGAGTAATAGTGGGAAATTTTTATATGTACATGCTGAGTTACATATTAACCTTTACATTGAAATAAATCTGCAGATCCTGCAATTCAGAAGACCTTCTTATTGTTTTGTTTAGCATTTTGTGTATGCGTTCGATATAATACATGATACATGCCATATGTGCATCTTCAAGTTTTCTTATTTCAGAATATTTTCTTTCCATAGTGTTGTGAAAGCCGATGGCAATAATGCGATGCGTCTGCATTTCTTCTTATTCTCTTCATGTGGTAATAATAATGGATTAATCATAAACCAAACAGAGAATATCCTTGAACAGTATTTTTCTGTTTTTATTATCATTGTCATCATGTGCAATGCGTTTCAAGAAGCAAAATATGCTTTATTTTTATTATATGAGAATCATTCCAAATTTTTTTTTTACATTTTTATTTTAAGTACTTTAGAAATTTATTTTTGGTTTGTTCTTTTATGAGATATGCTAATTATTCACGAATACCTGAAGTAAATCCGTAGACACATTTTTTTACGTATCGGCCGCGTTTGACATCTTTGTCCCGGCCTGAAGATGTTGCGGGTTCGGAGGTCTCAATCCGCTTATTGAGAAGTGCCGCCGGCTCAGTTACTTCGTCTTTATGTTTTAAATCGATTTGTGAGTTCTGGTTCGCCATAAAATTTCGTCAGCGCATCGTGCGTGGAGGGGCGAGCCGAAAAAGCTTGGTACGGGTATACCCTCGGACCTGAGTCCTACCCCAGTTCCCTGGGGCCCAGCTTTCGTTTAACCAGTCCCGGCAAACACGGACGGACTGGAACTCGCCCGGGGCACTGCAGATTCCGACCTCTGTAGCCACCACGCACTCCCTGATCAAGGCCCGAAGGGGCTGGCTTCTGATCCCATGCTGTGACTGACCCATCGGCAGTGCAAGCACACATCAGCCCCTTGCCACGCCAGCGGGTAAGGCAGACGTGGTTTGGAGCACTCCCAGTGGGAACATGGGTTACAGACTCTCACATTGGGGAGAATATCATTGGCTGAAATATTTAGTGATTTGACGCTTTTTGTTTTGCGCCAAGATTGACGCTGCCATGGGCGTTACTCCATTAGTATAGTGACCACATTTTAGTCACTGGGAGAGTTTACCGCTCGTTAGAAGGCACCACCGAACATACATAAACGACCACGTAATTCAAACCCAAAGTAAGCAAAGTAAAGTTTTTGAAAGAAAATTAGGAAAAATGAGTGAAACGAAATATGAAATGTGGACTGTAGCTTAATAAAAAGGTGAATTACAAAGTTGGAAAGTGTTATTGAAGAAGAAATGAAAAATTTGGTGGAAAGGTAGGTTTTCACCAACAGCAGGTAAGGTAGATTGTTTACCATTGTTGAAAACTTACCTTTCTACCTAATCCTTCGTTTCTTCTTAAATAATACTTTCCAACCTTGCAGTTCTTTTTTTGATTAAGCTACAGTCCACGTTTCATATTTTGTTTCACTCATTCTTTATAATTTTGTTTTAAAAACTTTACTTTGCTTACTTCGAGTTCCAATTACGCTACCCTTTATGTAAGTTCGGCGGCACCTCCTAACAAGCGGTTAATTCTCCCATTAAACAATTTACACAAACTGTTTTCTTCCCGAACTACTTGCGTCATTCTCATCTCTAAGTTGAGACTTTGTGCTCTATGCTCATCTTATTGCGCACATGTGTAGGTGAGGAGGCTCACAGGAGAGTGGGCGCCATGCGAGGCGCAATTTAAAGCTAAATTGCGGATCACGCGGCACGTAAAGTAGGATAGGGGAATCACTGTTCGAACTTTTAGCTCTAATACTAATATATTCGTTGTTCCTTACTCTAATGCGCTTTCCAGGATATGTATGAATTTAATTTAATTGTTCATTTATAGGGTGGATTGCCAGCTTGGTTACTAAGCCTTGCACCGCAAATTAAGTTGCGTACAAATGATTACTGTGAGTAAAAAAATTATTTGTTCTTAATAATTATTATTATCATACCCATAAGCCATCTTCATGTCGGCATAAGCAAAAGCTCGTTCGTATCTGTTCCTTTTACGTACTCTACTAAGGGCTAAAAATTAATTCATAAGAGGGGTTGCTGATCAAACTCTCTGATGGATATCCTAGTTGGAAAGCATCATAAAGTCTTCAAGCATCTTGTTACACACACACACAAACCCGTTAAAAAAATCTTGTTTTTGTAAAAAATTATCGTTCATTAGATAAAATGCGAAGTTCAAGAAACCTCGTTCATACTTTTAGTTCTTTATTCATAATGTGTCCCCTAAGGGTTTACATGACTTCCATTTCTTACAAAATTTCCTTCGACATGCTTCATAAAATCTTATCCTCACTATTTACAGTTATTTACACCTATTTACAGAGAATCTTATATCTGTAGCCTTAATTCTATTTTTTACGATAGAGCAATTTGTGACGTGTCAGCGAGCGAGTAATCGAGCGATCGAAAGCGAGAGTGCAAGCGAGAGAGAGAGAGAGAGAGAGAGAGAGAGAGGCAATGCAAGCGCATCTTGATTTACTTATGATATTACATATCCATTACTGACACATCTTTACGCTTCTAATTTAAGCGACTTCCGTTTCCTTTTTCTTTCACTTCTCTTTTACCTCCATTTTGCCATTTTTTTGCATCCATTCATTCATTCTTTTTCATTTGCTCGCCTAGCCCTCTCTATCTCCTTCATCCACTCTTTCTCCAAACCATCCTACCCTAGAATCTTTACCACATTCTGTTGCCAGCTTCCTTTATCTTCCATTCCTCTCCTACATCGTTCCCATACATGCTCACATGTTTCCTCTTCACATTCACAGATTCTGCACTTCCTGTTATCTTCCTTTTCCCAATACATACTTGCCCTTACCTCCTTTCCCAATCTAAATTTTGCTATTCTGGTCCCTCTTTTCTCCCCCCATCCCTTTTCTAAATAATTAGGTACTCCTTCCTTTTTTATCATGTTATACCATATATTATATTTTGATTCCTCAATCATGCCGCATCTTTCTATTGATTGTCTTTCTCTCTCCCTTTTTTCCAATTCTTCATAGTTGACTCCAGTCCCGTCTTCTATATATCTAGCCTTGAAGAACTTCCTCCTTTCTTCCTCCCATCTCGTTAATTCCATAGCCCTCCCTCTCCTTTCTTCTACCTCCATCAAACACTTTCTCGCTAACTCCCCTCCCTTTCCCTCCCTCAGCTTCGTCTTAAAATTCCATGCCCTCTTTCCCGCTCTAGTACTCAATTTATCCCTTTGCGCTTCTTTTCTCACCATATATCCAGTCCCAAGTCTGATATCAATATATTAAATAAAAGTGGGCTCAAGGGGCATCCTTGCTTTACCCCTCTCACCCACCAGAAACTATTTCCTACATGCTCCTACCTTTACCTTGCTTTTTGTCTCTCTGAAAATTTTCGATACTCTCTTTATTAATCCTTCTCGTATCCCCTTTTTCAACATAACTTTCTCTATCTCGCCTCATTCTAATGAGTCAAGCGCCGCCTTCAAGTCCACGAACACTGCTATCATTGCCCCTTTCTGCCTTTTAATCCTCTTATTTACTAAGTAGTTCAGAAAATATATATCTTCCATTACCCCTATCCCTTTTCTAAACCCTGTCTGATTCGGTGGCTGTATCTTTTTCTCCACAACTTCTTGTATTAACCTCTCTGATAAAACAGTCACATATACTTCATACAGTGTTGGCATTAGTGTCACTCCTCTATAATCTTTAACCTTTTCCCCTCTGTCTTTCTTCACTATTGGTATCACTACTTCTTCTTTCCATAACTGTGGACACCCTTCTCCTCTCCATACTCTATTGCAAATTATCCAGGCACACTCCTTTAATTCTGCCCCCCCCCCATATTTTCATACTTCATTTGAAATCTCATCTATACCAGGTGCGTTTCCATTTTTCATCTTTCCTAATACCTTGACTATTTCCTCTCTTGTAATGTCCTTCTCTCCATCTATTTCCCTAACATCTTCTCCTCCTTCCCTAACTTTCCTCTCTACCCCTCCTAGTAATTCCATACAATATTTTTTTCATTCTATCATCTCAATATCCTGGTTTATTTTTTTTCCTTCTTCTTCTTTCTTTATTTACCACCTTCCAAACTTCTTCTTCTGTCCTAGCCTTCTCCGCTTCATCTTCAAACCTTTTATTTTCCTTCTCTTTTTTTTTGCTCACACAACTCAGTATACTCCTTTTTTCTCCTATATTCTTCTCCACTACTTGTCCCTTTTCTCCATTTTCTTAATATCCTTCTCACTTCCTTCTTTTTCTGTCGACAATCCTCATGCCATCCACTTCTGTCCCCTCCTTCACTAACTTCTGTTTTGCTCGTGCACTCTTATACTCCTTTTATTTTTCCTACCATTATTTCTATTTCCTCTTTTACATTACCTTCCCCCATTTTGATATTTCTGACCTTTTCTTTAAACTGTTCTTTACCTTCCATTGACCAATCCCCTCTCCCTGCTCTTTTTACTTTTGCTTCCTTTTTAGCCTTTTTGTTATTACCTATTTCTCCTTCTACCGTCACTATTATGGGAAAGTGATCCGAATCTATGTAGTTGCCCACCTCTATTTTTTTAACCTTCTCTCTTACTTCGTCGTCCACTACCACATAATCAATTACTGTTCCCTTCTTTCCTCCTGAACGTGTATATTCCCCTTCCATTAAAATCACCTCGTATTATTAGCCTACTCTCTTGCTTATTTTCTTCCATCAGTTCTCTCATCTGCTCTGATTTCTCCTGCATATCACCGTTCACATAAGCCCCCACTTTCTGCAACCTCTCTCTTCCCATATTTATCTCTTCTACTGTTAATCCTTGTTTATGTTCTTTCAACTCTTTTTTATCATTCTCTGTTATACATTCGTTCCTTACTCCCATCACCATTCCTCCCATTGCTCTGCCCTTTTTATTCTTCCTCTTTGCATTTTGAACCTGCCATTTGTAACCTCTCCTTACTCTTTCCCATCCCTTTTCACCTAGCCACGTCTCCATTATTACTACTACATCCCATTGTGTCAAATTTCTCATAAACTCCCTATCCTTTCTTTCTAAGCCTGCTATATTTCAGTAGCATATCCTCCAATCTTCTCTACTTTCGTTTCTCGTGTCTTTTTGTTTCTCACTATTTCTTATTTCTTTACCTCCCGTTTCTTTCTCTCCTAGTTTACCGATACCTCATTTTCTACTAAGTCTTCCCTGTCCTCGTCCCAATTCCACCATACACCTTTTATCTGTATTCTCCTATACTTAACCCATGTTCTTTTTCCCTTTTTTCTTTCCTCTTCCGCTATTTTCCCTAACTTATACTGCATGTTCCTTTCTACCCATGACAAATCATCCTTTATTCTCTCCGAGCTTCCAGATAACACCCTCTTCTTTGACATCACTTCCCTCTTATGTTCCCATTTCTTTAGTTTTACTGGTACCATTCTCTCAACTCTTCGCTGTTCCCTTCCTCAACTCCGCACTTCCTTTATCTCTACCTTAGCATCAATCCTTTTTAGTACGTCCTCCACTCCTTCCCCTCTAATCTTAGACCCTTTATCACTATGTTTCTTTTTCTTTCTTATCTCTCTTTCTTTACTATTCTTTGTTCTATTTTCCTCAGCCTTTCCTTCTCCTTATTTCCACTCTCCCCACCTCCAAACTCACGGTTTGAGTTTTCAATTTTTAGTATTCTACCTTTCAACTCATCTACCCTTCTATTAGGCTCTTCCTTCTTTCTCATCCTTTGCTGCAACATCTGCATCCTTTTCTCTAGCTTTTCCCTGACTTCTTCCCATTTCCTCATTTCTTTCCTAAGTTCGGCCATTTCCTGTCTAATTTCTTTCCTTATTTCCTCCACCCTTTTCTCTTGCCTTTCTTCATACATCCCCATTACTTCTATCATCATTTCGCGCGTTTCTTCTAATCTTTCTATTTCCATCGGATCTTTAGCCTCAGCTCTATCTCTTTCTGTCCCCTTATTTTTCTCATCCTTTTCTACAAAACTATGTTTTTCCGGCGGCGTTCTGTACATTTTTTGATTTCTCGAGCTTGACCCCATATCTTTCTTGTCTTCACTGCTTCTCCTCTCCTCTCTCTTCCTTTTGATAAATGTCTCAATCGACCCCACGCTCGTCGCTCTCAATCTATCCTTTTATACCGTTTTCCTATACTTTCCCCTTGCCCTTCTTTCTTTGTTCTCCCCTTTCGGTGTACTGAAAACTTCCTGATCTGAATCCCTGCTTTCCTTGATAGTATTCGCTCCACTAGCCATGAATCCAATTCAAACGATCCCGCCTTGCCTTTCTTCTTCTCTACCCTGCCCTGCTACGACCAGCCTGGTCCTCCCACCCTGTCACAAACCTCAAACCCACCTAACCTCAATTTCCACACAAATCTGTCCTGATCCCCAAAAATATCCTCACCCCCTTGCTAATCTTTCAATCTCTCGATCAATTCTCACAAACAAACCCCTCTACATACATCCAGAATCCACTCACCTCAAATTTTACTACAATTATCAGAAAAACTCAGCACCAAATTCCACCGCTGCCACACACTTTCACGTGGGAAACGGAAGTCCTACTTTTAGTTTCAAATATAATTAATAATCGTTATGGAAATAATAATATCAATAGAAATGGTTGGATATAATAAATATAAACATTTTAGTAATTAAAAAATCAAATGAAAAAGTGTATACAGCGAGAATTGTGCACACAACCTTTCGACTATGAAGTCGAACCGCCGAGTTGAAGTACTCAGTATGCCTTGGAGCATATTGAGTTTCTCGTAAACGGCGAGAAATTGGATATGACTGCTTTGGCAAATTATTACTCGGGTAATGAGCTTTCATTTGAAAAATTATGAATCGAAACAAAAGTTGAGATCTGCCGCTCTACCTTCATTAGTAGTGCACCTATGATAGTTCACAGACACCTCTGTCGGTAAGACAGTAAATATAAGTTACCTACAGATGGTAACTGATATGCCAGTAATGTAGGGCACTGACACGACCTCTTGTCTCAGTAAATAAGTATGTTTTCTGCAAATACCCACCGAGAAAGTGTCACTGATGTTTTTAAACCCGCCCGCCCTGTCGAATGTTTCGTTGTCGATATCTGGATCGAGATATTTTCGAGAAACTCCTAGACGGTGGTGGTGCGCAGAGTCATAAATGCGCGTTCGGCAGAAAGTGAGAAGTGATGCCTTAAAAAGACAAGTAAGTGTACCTCTTAGTGTTGGTAATAAGTCGACAATTAGTGATTTCTATTGCACTAAAGTGTTTTTTTAAATTCACAGGGAAGGAGTGTTGAGGAGAAAAAAGTGCATGCCTCAAATCTTCCTGTACCCAAATAACAATCGTGCGAGGCATGTTACCCGCACGGCATGCGAGGCACGCGGTGCGTGTATGGTGTGGTGTATATGCGTCGCATTTTGTGAGGGGCATGTACGTGCGAGATATATGCGTCGCACAATGTGAGAGGCACGTATGTGCGAGGCATGTGCGTCGCAGAATGTGAGAGGCATGTATGTGCGCGGTATGTGCATCGCATTTTGTGATAAGCATCTATTTATAAATTAAATGTTATTGATAAGCCCATTTTTCAAAATAATAATGTAAATTAGTAATATTGTAGAAATAATTTGTGTCAATAATTTCCTACAGAAAATATACGAAAAACACCTGAAATATAAATATAAATGTAACAATAGATTTAATACTTTCACGATGATTCATTGTAATAAATTTAGATTTGAAATTAAAAATTTTAAAGATTTTACGGGTTTCAATCGTGTGCGAAACTATGAAAGTTGCCAACGTTTCGCGAACGTTGCAGTTGACTTCTTCAAGGCTGACCTGAAACTGAAGTTTCAGGTTATGTTGTTCTTATATACGTATTCTCTACGATGCCTGTGATTGGCCAGAGCGCCCCATGGTGGGGACTGGTTGAACTTGATTGGCCAATCAAGTATTTTTTTGAAAACCCGGGAGGGCGGAAAGCCAAATCGGATTGCTATTATATCCATTGTCCCTATTGATGTTATTAGGGTGTTTCATGATTTCGATTGCTTCTCTATGTTTTCTTGGAAATTTATTGTACGTTTTTGCGATGGAAATGTTTAAGCCCAACTTTACTCTCATGTTCCTTTACACGTTGACTTACTGCCCTCCCGGTTTCTCCAATATAGAATCTACCACAAGAACAAGGGATTTGATATACTCCCGGATCACTGAAAGGTTCCTTTTTATCTTTGGGGTTGTTTAGAAGTTGTCCTATTTTTGCAGGTGATTTGAATATAGTTTGGATGTTGTGTTTGTTGAGAATTCTTCCTATTTGTTCCGTGATACCTTGAATGTAGGGTAGGATGGTGGTTGTTTCTCTCTTTCTTTCTTTAGTAGGTTGTGTTGACTTGTTTTCTTGAGTGTATTTTCTTATTGCTTCATTAATTTGTTTGTTTGTGTAATCGTTTTGTATTAGGATTTGCTTAACATTTTGTAATTCATTTTGTAAGTTATCTTTATCTCTTATGGAGACAGCTCTTTATACAAGGGAATTGATGACCGATTTTGCTTTTGAGATGGGTGGTGTTGGGAGGAGGCATGCAGGTATATGTTTGTATGCGTGGTTTTCTGTCCAAGAAAGGTAATTTTCCGTTTTGTTCAATTTCCATAGTGAACTGGATGTCAGGGTGTATTTGATTGATGAAATCGAAAAATTTGTTTAGTTCGTCCAGTCCATGTCTCCAGATGACAAAAGTGTCGTCAACGTAACGGCACCAAAATTCCGGGTTAAGCTTGGATTTGTTAAAGATTTTAGTTTCTAGATTTTCCATAAAAATGTTGGCTATTACAGGTGAAATTGGAGATCCCATTCCTGCTCCTGAAGTTTGTTTGTAGAATTGGTTATTGAAAGAGAAATAGGTATCAGTGAGACAGTGTTCTATTAAAGGTGTGAGGTTGGAGGGGAAGTTTGAAAGAATTTAATAATATCGATTGTATCAGAGATTGGTGCTTTTGTAAAGAGAGATACTACGTCGAAACTTACTAGGATGTCTTGGGGTTGAATGTGAATCTGTTGTATTTTTGTCATAAACTCAAAAGAGTTTTGGACGTGTGTGATAGAGTTTCCTGTAAGAGGCTTAAGCTTTTTGGTAAGAAAGCGCGCTAGGTTGTGAGTTGGTGAGTTTATTGCGCTGACGATCGATCTGAGTGGGATGTTGTTTTTGTGAATTTTTGGGAGTTCGTAAAGTTTTGGAGAGATGGGATTAGTAGGTTTTAATTTAGATATTGTATCGCTGTCAAGAAGTAAGTAAGAAGGTCCATGATTTTGTTGTTACAGTCATCTTCATTCTTTATTACTGTTGTGTTGCCTTTGTCTGTGGGTAATATTATGATGTCTTTATTCTCATTGAGTTCTGTAATAGCTGTTTTTTCTTGTTTTTTTAAGTTTGAGGAGGGAAGTTGGACTTCGCGTAAAATGTGGGCTGCCCTACGTCGTATGTCATTTGCTTCATCATTTCATTGCTGAGAGGGTGGTTAAAGATGTTTTTCACTGAATTAGTTAATGATATGCGGTACTATGTGGACCAAATATCAAATCTGAGAGTGTTTGATAGGAAAAGGTGAAGTTTGAATAGTTTTTTGGAGGTAGTGTGCAAGGCAAATTTGGTATGTTGTATTCTATCTTTTAAGAGAAGCAAACTTGTTTGATGTAGAATTGATTTGGATTTAGATGTTCCCAAATTGTTTGTTAACTGTGAGAATTGTGGGACGATGTTACTGTCCCTACACCGTTTTAGGAAAGCTAAAGACGTTAGTAGTCTAGCTTGAGAAGACCTGAGCTTACTGAAAGTGTTAGTTTTAGTAAGAAAACTCTTCCTGTAGAGTTCTTCAATAATAGATTTAATACTTTCACGATGATTCATTATAATAAATTTGAATTGAAAATAAAAAATTTTAAAGATTTTGTTATGTTGTTCTTATATATGTTTTCTCTATGATGCCTGTGATTGGCCAGAGCGCCCCATGGTGGGGACTGGTTGAACTAGATTTTTGAATCTAATTTTTAAATTTATTATAAATGTAATAAGTATATTTTGAATGCACTAATTCACTGATGTATTTTTACTACTTTCCAATTCTATTTAAATTCATTTGACCATTATTATATTAAAGAAATGTTGCAATGTTCCCGGGTAGTCACGTGGTTGGAATAAACTTCAACATGTCCTTTCTTTCTGTTGGTCAGGCTAGGTCGTTCATGATTAATATCGCCGCAAAAAATCGGTGACCGTTAACTTTGGAAGGCAGAAGCTCTATAGGAATACATGTCAGGAGGTTCCAACAACGATTACGCGAATCTGCTAAGTTTTGTGAACAAAATGATGTTTCTAAAATTTTGGTAAAAAAATTTCTTTCAGAGCTGTAAAAAAGAATGCAATTAAAAATGCTGTAAATATGCCCACTGCTCAGAAAAGTGTACTTTTACATAACACCAGAGCTATTATGTGGAAAAAAATGTGGATAAATTCTGGTGTGTTCTACAACATGTTAAGAATGCGTAAGATATTTTAAAATTTGAAAATATAAAAAATGCCGTTTTTGCAAGCATCTTTGTTGAAGGTTTTTACTTAGAAATTGAATGCAGCTATCGCTCCGTATAATGGCTTAAACTGTAGGGTAATGAACAACGATTCCTATTTTGTCCATAAAAGTTCATAAGAGTTATACTTCAGCGATAAAAGTCACTCAGAATAACACAGGCCAACACATTTTCACACCCACAGACCGGACCTAGTGTACCCGAAGGAATTTGATGCGCTGAATCCGAATCTAAACTCAGAGTTGCTCCATCACCCTAGGTTTCCGAGATATCCTAATCTAAAAGTGCAAGAAATACGGTTTTTTGCTATATTTGAGCTTCGCTCACATTGAGAATTTTTATTATATTGCAAATCTGGGTACGGCATCAGAAAGCCACTATCTTCTACTTTAAAAACCACAACCCACTTTTTTTAAACGGATTTTCACAAGCCGATATATCGTTCTTTGAATTTTAGAAACTTCAAGTTTCAGATGATACTGAAATACTTGAGAAAAAATATCTGGGAGGTTTAACAAAAAACTATCACTTGATCTTTTACGTGTAAAGTCTATTTTATAATGTGATACGTCCAGGTGGCACTTTACACGCGTAGCTCTCAAAAATTCAAAATGGCGGATATAGTTTATTATAGCTTATTATTTTATTTTTTTATTTTTGTTTATATTTTTATTTTTTATTTTTTTTAGTTAATTTATTATAATTATAAACAGCAAGCTATCCGGTACCGCATAACATAATATAAAACATGGCTCGAACTCACATTTAATGTGTGCTGATTCTAATAAATCTTAGGGATAACTTTGTCGGAAAATAACCTCAAATACTTACGCAAAACCATTTGTCGCAATATATTTGTACAATTGCGATAATCAGACCTAATATGCTATGCTGAAAACATACTATCCATGACAGGTTAATCCCAAATGCTAGAGAAAAGTTATAAATCAAGAAAACAATAACCTGCAAGCCTCGAACCCCAGGAAGGCTGACCCGAGATCGTAATAACCTGCAAGCCGTAATCCCCAGGAAAATTAACCTAAGAATACAACGCAACAGCACTTCTAGCGGCTATTCTCTCTCCGACAGTCCTTTTCAGAATAGTTGGCAAGTCTTTTTACCAGGTGTTTGCCTCCAGCGGCTGTTCTCTCTCCGACAGTCCTTTTCAGAATAGAGATGGCGAGAAATATTTTCAGGTGTTTGTCTCCAGCGGCTAATCTTTTTCTGACAGTACTCTTCAGGATAGTTGGCGAGTCTTTTTACCAGGTGTTTGTCTCCAGCGGTTGTTCTCTCTCCGACCGTCCTTTTCAGAATAGTTGGCGAGTCTTTTTACCAGGTGTTTATCTCCAGCGACTATTCTTTCTCTGACAGTCCTTTTCAGAATAGTTTGCGAGTCTTTCTACTAGATGTTTATCTCCAGCGGCTCTGCTCTCTCCGACAGTCCTTTTCAGAATAGTTGGCGAGTCTTTTTACCAGGTGTTTGTCTCCAGCGGCTGTTCTCTCGCCGACAGTCCTTTTCAGAATAGTTGGCGAGTCTTTTCACCAGGTGTTTGTCTCCAGCGACCATTCTTTCTCTGACAGTCCTTTTCAGAATAGTTGGCGAGTCTTTATACCAGGTATTTGTCTCCAGCGTCTGTTCTGTCTCCGACAGTCCTTTTCACAATAGAGTTGGCGAGAAATATTTTCAGGTGTTTATCTCCAGCGGCTAATCTTTCTCTGACAGTCCTTTTCAGAATAGTTGGCGAGTCTTTTTACCAGGTGTTTATCTCCAGCGGCTATTCTTCCTCTGATAGTCCTTTTCAGAATAGTTGGCGAGTCTTTTTACCAGGTGTTTGACTCCAGCGGCTGTTCACTCTCCGACAGTCCTTTTCAGAATAGTTGGCGAGTCTTTTTACCAGGTGTTTGTCTCCAGCGGCTATTCTGTCTCCGACAGTCCTTTTCAGAATAGTTGGCGAGCCTTTTTACCAGTTGCTTGTCTCCAGCAGCTTTTCTCTCTCCGACAGTCCTTTCCAGAAAAGTTGGCGAGTCTTTTCACCAGGTGTTTGTCTCCAGCGGCTATTCTTTCTCCGACAGTCCTCTTCAGAATAGTTGGCGAGTATTTTTACCAGGTGTTTGTCTCCCGCGGCTGTTCTCTCTCCGACAGTCCTTTTCAGAATAGAGATGGCGAGAAATATTTTCAGGTGTTTGTCCCCAGCGGCTAATCTTTCTCTGGCAGTCCTCTTCAGAATAGTTGGCGAGTCTTTTAACCAGGTGTTTGTCTCCAGCGGCTGTGCTCTCTCCGACAGTCCTTTTCAGAAAAGTTGGCTAGTCTTTTTACCAGGTGTTTCTCTCCAGCAGCTATTCTTTCTCTGACAGTCCTTTTCAGAACAGTTGGCGAGTCTTTTTACCAGGTGTTTATCTCCAGCGGCTGTTCTCTCTCCGACAGTCCATTTCAGAATAGTTGGCGAGTCTTTTTACCAGGAGTTTGTCTAAGGCGGCTGTTCTCTCTCCGACAGTTCTTTTCAGAATAGTTGGCGAGTCTTTTTACCAGGTGTTCGTCTCCAGCGACTATTCTCTCTCCGACAATCCTTTCCAGAATAGTTGGCTAGTCTTTTCACCAGGTGTTTGTCTCCAGCGGTTGTTCTCTCTCCGACCGTCCTTTTCAGAATAGTTGGAGAGTCTTTTTACAAGGTGTTCGTCTCCAGCGGCTATTCTTTCTCCGACAGTCCTTTTCAGAATAGTTGGCGAGTCTTTTTACCAGATGTTTGCCTTCAGCGGCTATTCTTTCTCCGA
>CAKNXH010062791.1:0-58279 GCA_932178445.1 Andricus quercusramuli
TATTATAATATAGAATCAATTATAACAATTTTGTGCAAAAACAGGAACGAAAAAATAATGATACCTCTTAAAACAGTAAAAGTATCAAAAATATTGAAGGGGTGATTTCCACCCCTAAATATGAACGATTGCCCAAAAAATTAATTTTTTTTGTATAGTCTGGGATCTTCTTTTCACCTGCAAAGTTACAAAAAAATCGGCGTCGGACACCAACCTAACCCCCCTTGTTAGATTGGTTAGGTATGAATCTATTCCCTCTAATTGTGTGACCCAGATAAGCTGCTGGTTGCCGGGGTATTTTTGATGTCCATTGGCATGTGGAGGAACTCAAAATGGCTTTGAGGCGTAGAGAAGGCCGTTTTTGCTTGGTCGTCGGGGTGCGTTTCAACTTTGTGATATCCGCTTACCAAATCAAAGACAGAGAAGTACCGTGCCTTCCCAAGATGGCCCAGTATTTCTGTAATATTTTACCAGGGGTATGCATCCCCTATGACTTTTTCGTTGAGCGTTCTATAATCGATGACAATCCGATATTTTTTTTGCATCCGGTTTCTTAGGGATTATTATTAGAGATGAATTATGGGGTTGGCTCTGGATCGGAAGTTCCTTCCTCTTGAATCTTATAATATTCATGTTACGATGGACATTGGGAGTACCCAACTCAATTTTAAAAAAAGAGTCTGGTTCCGCAGTATTCATGCGTAATCAGTCATTACACCTCATGACTGAGTTGAGTGTCTCTCCAACACTTAAACGTACATGTATACGTCGCGTATGCAGCGAACAGTCTAAAGGAGAGATACACAGGTGCGAAAACCAAAATACTGACGAGCGGGAAAACAATTATGCCAAGCTTAACTTCCTATAACTCCTGCTCTCCTGATACCGGGGTTGTCCGCGAGATCACAAAATGCCAATTATTATAAACCATTATTATTTTAATGAAAATGTTTATTTATACCAAATTCTTACAAGGGGACCTTTAGGTCTGCTTTTTTTTTGTTTGAATTGATACCCTCCTCAATGAAAGGTACATACGAGAGGTTTTCTGAGAAAAATCAAGAAGACGAAATTTGGACCCATTTTCGAGAAAAATGCATATTGAAAATTGCGAATGGATGGTCATCGAGCCGGTGTAAAAGTATTTCGAATCGTCGGCAGATCCCAGGTAGAGCGCTCAGCTGATAGCCGGAAGGTTGCGCGTTCGATTCTCTCTATCCATACTTTTTTTTTATTAATTAAAATACTTGTTTATTCTATTTTTGAATGACATTTGATAAAATTGTACTATTTAATGATTATTTATTTCTTGTTTTCATTAAAAACTTCATTAATAGCATTTTTATTATCAATCGTTTGGACAATTGTGCATTTTATTAAAATTCTTGATTCTCCAATAGTTTCCAGTATCTATATTATTAAATTAAAGTAGGAACAAAGTAGGAACAAAGTGAAAAAATACACTTTCAAGACACTTCTGATTCTTGTTCGTAAATATCTATAAAATGAGTCACTACATTTACTGGTATTTCGTATTTATTATTTAAATTTTCATTCGAAATACTTCATTCCAACTTTAATTTAATAACATAGATACTAGAAAATATTGAACAATACAAAATTTTTATAAAATGCACAATTGTCCAAACGAGTGGTAATAAAAATACGATTAACAGAGTTATCATTGAAAATAAGGAATAAATAATAATTAAATGGTAGAATTTTATCAAATGTTATTCAAAAATGGAATGAAAAAGCATTTTAATGAATAAAGAAAAAAGTATGGATAGCAAGAATAGAACACGCAACCTTGCGGCTATTAGCCGAGCGCTCTACCAGGGAGCTACCGACTGTTCAATAAACTTTTACACCGGCTCAATGACCATCCGTTTTGCAATTTTTGAAATGTTTTTTTCTCGAAAATGGGTCAAAATTGCATCTTCTTGATTTTTCTCAGAAAACCTCTGGTACGTACCTTTCATTGAGGAAAGTATCAATTCAAACAAAAAACAGCAGACCTAAAGGTCCCCTTGTTAGTACTATTGAGGCTACAAAAATTCAAATTTTCGAACAAATCAAAAAGACCTTCGACAATTGTTACAAAAATTGTTGCTAGCTGAAAATATTTAATACAAAAACAATGTAAATTATACACAAAATCAAGATTGTTAATTCAGTAATGAATATCCAAATAGATATTAACAATTCCATAATAGTCAATTGATATTTAGAAATTTCGATATCAAAAAAATAACGAATTGCCAAATTCTCAACCCCTGGATTAGAACCAAATTATAAACTTGAAGAAAAAAAATAAAAGATAAAGAATCCACTAAGGTTTTGGATCTGAACATCCAAATTTGAAAATAAAAGCTACACATTGATTCGGCAACGATTGTTAATTAACAATTATCAAGGGTCTAACTCTAAATCAAAACGAAGTAATTATTATTTTATTTCCTGCCTAGCAACAAGGCACGTGCACTATTAAAAACTCTGTAGTGCAAAGTTTTGAGATCAGAGTTTTTCCATAGCCTACGACAGACCTACCCAAGCTGGGGAAAACTGCTCATTTGCCAGATGGGAATTTAACACCACCACCGACCTCTACTTATTTAACTTCACGAGAGCGACCACCCCGCAAGCCTCTTGACCTGAGAAGAGGGACGTGGTGGTGGAACTCGAACATGTGGTGAATGAGCAGTTTTCCCCAGCTTGGGCAGGCCTGGCCTACGAGGTGCAGCTAATTCTTAGCCTCTGGGCAGTCGTTCGTGGCTTCTTGAAGAAGCAATTAAAAGACGAGGTCTAGGTCTAGCACCTAAAGTTCGCCCTGCCCGTCTGGCTTTATCTTCGCGCGGCCCGTACGCGATCCGTCACTTCGCGAGACCCTTAAGGGAAAGTAGTGTCATGGAGAAGAATTCTTTTCGAGACCTTAAAATTTTAGAAATTTCGCTGGTTGAAGGTAACCGACAATCAGTGAAAAAGGAACAGTGTTTGTGAAAAGAAAGGGATGTTGTAATTTTGACAGATGGAATAGTATTGAAAAGAAAAATGTTATCGTGCCCAGCAATTGCCTGTTTCCAAGCATCACTTGTGTCTCTCTCCTTTTTCCGGGGATTCAAATTCACGGAATGTCGTGGGGCAACGCTTTGGGAATTGACATAGTCATAATATTTCTCTGCTAAATAAAATTCGGGATCACCATGATTGCTCGCCATCTCTTCTTTACTACCGAAGGGATGTTGCGGTAGTTTTTAGGAATACCTTGAATTTTGTACAACTTTTTATCATTTTGAATGAGATCCTTCTGTATTTCACTGAATAAAAATATTCAACTTGTTCAGTGAAAAGGGAATTCTAAATTTATTCAAAGTCCCTACAAAATTTCAGAACTGCAAGAACAAGAGCTCCCAGTCCAGGAGTGGAGTCAAAAACGATTCCCCACAATAAAAATAAAACCAATTTTTCTAAATTGGCGGTTTGTACCTCCGTCGACGAATAATCACATCAATTCTCGTTCGAAACAAACATGGTGGCAGCGGTGGGATATTTTACCCTTAAGTGCATCCCTCCGTCACACTGGGAAAAGAAATAATTTTTGAAATTTTAGTGAAGTCGTAGTGAATTCGTAGTGAAATTAATTAAATGAATTGATCAAATAAATCAAAAAATTGCACAAATTTTGAATAGTAAAAAAATAGAATGCAGGAAAACCAGGCAAGCCCAACTGCCAGCCGACACTTTACCTAAGACTCAAGTGGCAAGCCTACCGGCCAGCGCTTGAGTGGTTCTGATTTTATTATCCTAAATTTTGGAATTTTAGTGAAATTAATCAAATTAATGACAAAATTGCATAAATTTTGTATAGCAAAAAAAATAGAATGCAGGAAAAGTAGGTAAACCTAACGGCCAGCCGACACTTTCCCTAAGACTCAAGTGGCAAGCCTTACGGCCAGCGCTTGAGTGGCTCTGATTTTATTATCCCAAATTTTGGAATTTTAGTGAAATTTATTAAACTGAATGAAAAAAAAATTGCACAAATTTTGAATGGTAAAAAAATAGAATGCAGGAAAACTAGGCAAGCCTAGCGACCAGCTGACATTTTCCCTAAGACTCAAGTGGCAAGCCTAACAGCAAACTTAATTTAATTTCGACAAAAGAAAGAGAATGTAGAATCCCCCTGTAAGAAGCTCAAGTAAATAAATGTGGAGTAATGCCTCGACCAGAGCTTAAGAGAAAGTTGTCTTGTCTGAAAGTTGAAAGTCTGGGGGGGGGGGGGGAAGCAAATTGCGTAAAGAGCAAGCCAAGCTGGATGAAAGAGTGAAGCACTATTTAGCCGGGAGAATCATTATCCACGAAATTGAAGAAGTCACCCAGCCTTCAGGAGAAGTTGTCAAAGTCCCTGTGAATATTAGGTTTGTTGACCCACCTCCCGAGAGAGAGGAAAACTTATTTAGGGAAATTGAAACCCCAGAAGGATTTGATTGCCTTTTTAATACTCATCTGAACGACGCACAACAGAAGGTGGATCAAAAGGCTCAAAAGGAAGCTGTTTTGGATAGACAAATAGAATCAATTACCTTATCGGATAGCGATACCGATAAAGACACCATCATTTTGTCGGATAACGATACCGACATAGAAGCAACGATCTTCGAAGATATCTCCCAAGCTTTTAAACTCGAAGCGAACCATTCGCAACAATGAGATGTTTAAGTTCAGTGTTAACTTGATAACCAAATAAAATTTCTGAAGTTACCAGAAATCAGTCAGGGATCCCCTTGAGTTCATTTTTATTAAAAATAAACACTCCAGGCCGTGTCCTAACATCAGTAGATCGAATCATGCAAACTCAGTTCAAAATCAAGTACCACTGTTCTGCGGCGATCCAGACGTGAATGGCCAACCATTACTCAATTTTGACTATTCAGAAAAATAAAACAATTATTATAATCATATTCCCAAATTAAAGACGGACGACGTAAACGTGACAATTGCATTCCAAGCCACTTACCATCAACGAAAGATATGCGCTATCCATCCACGATTATACACTAAGAGCTCATCGAGTTGCCAGCATTTATTTTATTTTCCTCGTTTATTATTTTCAGCATAAAAGACATAGCCTTACTTTTGTGCGATTGTACTATTACGTGGCATCGTACAATTCGATTTTATTATTGACACTCATATATCACACTACCCCTTTTTCTGATTAAATTAACTTACCTACTGTAGATACAAATGATCGAGAAATGCCCAAAGAAAACGGGGATAATATTCTCAGCGAAAATCGCCAAGAATATCCTGACCCCCACCATTTGGGTCTTAAATCTAATGGAATCAATCAAGCCCAAGCTACAAGAATAGATGTAAGCATGGCTATGGAGTCCGTGTTGGAGGGAATGATGCTCCAGCAATGTACTTTTAATATTCCCACCTCCGATGGCAAAAATCCCCCTTTGAGAGACTTCATTCAGGACATAATAAACGGCTCCGTGTACATATACGAACCTTCCGAGCCTGCATTTTTGAAGGTAGTCTTAAGCAAACTAATAAGAGTTGCCAGAGAAAGTGTGAGGGATAGGGATTTTCATAACATACAAGATGAGACATCATGAGTATGTTAGCTATTATTACGACCGCACGATGGGATTATTGAGCGGAGCGAGACATTCTTTAAGCGAAAAATATACGTCTCCCAAGGATAACATGGAACTCATGATGAAGCATGTGATTGACCGCGCTATGGATGCCTATATTCGGGGACTACCCGACGAAATGGTCACCTTTGTGGACACGCGTAACCCCAAAAATATCCATGAAGCCTACGAACACGCTTTACACATCGAGGAGAGACAGTGATACGCGGAAAAAACAAAAACCTTACCGACAACGTCGTATCATTTATCTAGGTACCGAGAGTATAGCAATTAGATGGGGAGGCGATATTACGGAAGTTAGATAAGGGAAACAGCGCGCAAAAGGTGCATCAAAACCATCCCATTCTAAATCCCAACACTTTTCCTCCTGTTTATCCAACATCGAATCCTTCCCTTCCCCTCTACCCTTAACCCTATCCACCCATGTATTCTTTTCGAAGTCCATTCCTCTCAGGCTATGTTATCCTTACCCGCAACCTTATCACCCTCTTCAAGCATATCACCAAGGTACCGACACCTAAACTTTTAAACTCCAAGGAGACCCGCCGCACGGACGCAACTGCGAGTCTGAAGTCCAAAGAGCGTCCAAGGACAGTTCAATTCCTGGAAAACCAGCACGAATCCTGCGAGCAGGACGAGAACAGGAAGTTGCGCCAGTCGTCCATTTAACAGGACCGGAACTGAAAACGTCAAGAGCTCTCTTTTTAGTAGATCCGGGATTCGACATAAATTTAATAAAGCTTAAAGCCTTGAAAGGATCAATGGCCGTAAAAGATGATATCATCAGTATCTCAGGCATTACTCAAAATTAAGGTCAGACTTTAGGTACTGTACTACTCACGATATGCGAGAAATTGATGACATTCCATGTGGTAGAAAATTTATTTCTCATGTCAGCCGCTGGTATTTTAGGGCCTCCCTATTTAAGGGAGGAACAGGCTTAAATGTCCTTTCGACATAATACTCTTGATGTGATATCCAAGCCCATAACGCCGATACCTTTTGTTGATCCAGAATCTACCCAAACCAAACGGAAATTGAGATCACAGATCAAACCTTTTCCCAAATTTCTTAAAACAGACGAAGGAACAAGGGAAGAAGATACTCAAGAAAACGATCATGCCCGCCACACTACTAATGAGAAATTCGAGGAGGATCCGTCTGCGCAACACGCAGTTCCTTTTGAGTATTGTGTGTTTCCTGGATAAGAAAACTCCGACTCGGACATTGAATATCCTTCAAACGCCGAATAATTAAATACGAATAGAAATCGAAGTGAACGCGTTGCTGAAGCTCTATATACATCTCACCTCAACGACGAGGAAAAGAAGCTCGTGATAGGCTGGGCAGGAGATTTCTCTAATGTGTTTCACATGAACGGAGAAATGTTGAGTACCACGAACAATGTACAACATCGAATTCCGACCGCAGGTAATGATGTGATTTCTAGGAAACCTTATCTTCAGTCTCCGGATGCGTTGGATCAAATTGATTTACAGATAAAAAAAACAACCAGACAGTGGTGTAATTACACATTCCGAATCACCATATAATTCCCCTGTAATGATAATACCTAAGAAGCTTGATGTTTCTGGGGTTAGGAAATACTGAGTAGTTATAGATTATCGTATTTTAAACAAGAAAGTGATAGGTGATGCTTACCCCTTACCCATATTACGGAAATACTCGGCCATTTGGGAAGAGCTCGCTACTTTTCAGTCTTCGATTTAGCAAGTGGATTTCACCAGGTCGAAACCCATCCCAATGGCCGCTTAAAAACCGCCTTCCCTACTCGAAGAGGACATTTCGAATACTTGCGGATGCCCATGGGTATTAAAAATGCTCCTGCGACCTTCCAGAGTCTTATGGACACTGTCCTTAAGGGGATGCTGGAATCAGAAGCTTTTATATACCTGAATGACATCGTGGTCTATTCGGAAACTCTAGAGGAACACGACAAAAGGGTCAGAAGACTCTGCGAAAAATTAAGGGAAGCAAATTTGAAATTACAGCCTGACAAATATGATTTGCTCCAAACGGAGATCGCGTATTTAGGGCACATTATCACCTACGATGGGGTAAAACTTTACCCCAGAAAAATCACTGCTATAAGGAACTTTCCAAGACCAAGAACCGTCAAGTCAATTCGACAGTTTCTAGGGTTGTCTGGTTATTAGAGACGTTTTAACAAGGATTACGCAAAATGATCTAAACCATTAACTGATTTATTAAAAAAGGATGCTAAGTTTGTATGGGGCCCAAAACAGAGGCGGGCTTTTCGAAAGCTACGGAAATATCTTTGCCCGGGACCCATATTACAATACCCCGACTCTAATAAACCGTTCAAGTTAGCCACAGACGCTTCCGGACATGCGATTGGAGCCGTCTTAACACAAGAGCAGGACTCAATAGCTATGCATATAGCTTATTACTCTAAAGTAATGAGTCCTGTCGAACAAGTCTATTTTGAAGCTGAAAGAGAATGTCTGACTGTTCTGTACGCCATGACGAATTTTCGTCCATATTTATACGGACGCGAATTCATCCTTGCATGTGATCACGAACCCGTACACTGGATGACATATGTTGATAATCCTGGCCACGATTACTTCGCTGGCACTACAGACTAAAGGATTATCAGTATACCTTCGAATATAAAATCTGGAAAACTAAATAGGGGAGTAGAGGCATTATCTGGAAATCCTGTGGTGTTCAACGACACGAATGAATAATCGGAAATCGATGAATCTACCGATTCCGATGATAAGGACTGCAAGGAATGTAATCCAACCAAGAGTCCTAAGAACGGCGCGTCTAATCGACCTAATAAAAGCGACAACTGAAGTGATGTTCAGACATTACAAAATTCAGACTCTTATACGGCAATGCCGCCAAATGAGAATGAAAAAAGGAAATTCCCGTTTCGACCGTAAAATACACTGTTACATATACTGTAGAATATAAAAACGGAGAGCGGAGCGAGGACATAGAAACTCTGTCGAAGAGTTCCCCAAGTAGCCACCCTGAACCTTATTCGGAACCTGGGTCAAGTGTTTATAAAGCGTTCCCCCTCAAACAATCCTCTTCCAAGGACAATGTTGATAAGGTAAAAGGCTTCAGCGCAACTCTCAACCTACCATTGGAACTGGGTCCGATAACTCGTTCCCGCTGTCGGCAGATGCCAATAAACGCCCCCCACTGAATCGAAATCCAAACCAGTTGCTGGCCCTAAAGGTAAGTCGTCCATTTGAAAAGCAGCTCCTGCCCAGAGTGCACCTCCGACTCTTAAGAGTACTTGCTTTCCAAGCCTATGTGAACAGACCATCGATGTTTATGTTGACGGGACTTGTACTTATAACAAGGAGGGATCACCAGAAGGTGGAATAGGCGTATGGTTTGGTCATAGCCACCCTTGGAATATTTTCCAGCCTGCAAAGGGTAGGCAAACCAACAACGCCGCTGAAATTCAGGCCGCCACGGCAGCTGCCAGAAAAGGCATAGAGAACGGCGTCAGCAAATTGAGAATTAACACAGGTTCGAAGTTCCTCATTCACAGTTACACCCAGTGGATTCCAAATTGGGAAACTAATGGTTGGAAAACTACGGATGGTAAACCTATCGTTAAGCGGACGGAACTCGAAGAATTAAGGAAAACCTTGAAGCCCCTGGAAGTGACTTGGAATCATGTCCCTAGTCACCAAAGCGTAGAAGGGAATGAAGAGGCTGACCAGCTAGCGCGAGCAGGAATCAGCCAACTTAAACCCGACGATTGTCCGCCAGAGTACAGTGCATTCTATAAGGATCAAACTGATCCTACACCCACGAACGATGCAAATACAGTAATTTATGTCAGTCCTCCCTGCACCAGCCACATTCGAACCTTGGGGACCACGAGCCCAGTATATGTATCTCACGCATATGTATTTAATATACATACACGTAAGATGCACACATGGGCGCGCAGTCCACAAGGAACAAAGGTGAGTGTGGGACATACAGAAACAGCACCTACTCACTAAACCTTAACTCCTTTTCTTCCAACCCATGTCCTCGGAACCGCTCATCGCATTACTTCAAGGACATGGGGGTAAGGCCACTAAGTCGTGCTTCGACTTTCATCATACTAAGCCAGCTTGGCATTTCAACTCTCCGCACCCAACCAAGATGCACGCATCGTCCTAAGTGGCGTGGTGGTACCACTACCCGGGCTCGTCGGTTTTCAGCATCTTGGTTGGGTGCGATTCTTTAACTTGGTCGTCCTTGAGGTTTTCTCGATGAGGCTGCCTCTCGGAACGACCAACACCTCATTGTCCCGGGCAGGTGATCCGTCCGGGCTTTCTCTCCCTTCGCGGCGCAGAGGTAGCACTGCGAATTGCTTTCGAATTCCGCAGCTCTATGGCCCTCTTTGCCGCACCTCCAGCAGGCCCGTGTTCTGTCGGGCCCCCGGACCTTGCTGCCACATGGCCGAAGCCCTGGCACCGATAACACCGGAGAACCTCCGTCTTTTTCTGGACTCTGCAGGACACCCATCCTACCTTCAGGTGTCCTGTTCAAAGAAGTCTTGACGCCAGCTCTTCTTTCAGATTCACAAAGGCCCTCAGGTTTCCTCTGTAGGGTTTCTTTGTCAGGCTTACCTTCACCTCTCCGGAAGCGTCCCCGAAGTGACTTCTTACAGCCGCCTAGACTTCCTCCGCAACAGTTACTGTGTCGAGGTCCAAGACCTCGACTTCGACACGAGGGACGAGTTGTCGCACTCTGCCCTCTTCGCCGACAGCCTCCTTGATGGCAGCTGACAGTTTATCTCTGCCGCCTGCTGCTGGTCCTACTTCTACCAAGACCTCACCATTCCTTGTTTTCCTGAGCCCCCTGATTTTAACGCCAAGGGGGTCA
Source organism: Andricus quercusramuli (assembly GCA_932178445.1). Lineage (NCBI taxonomy): Eukaryota > Metazoa > Arthropoda > Insecta > Hymenoptera > Cynipidae > Andricus > Andricus quercusramuli. The sequence continues at coordinate 10,554 of CAKNXH010062791.1, forward strand.
GGGTGGACCTTCTCCTTCAGTTCTCTAAGTACTTGAGCGTAGCTCATATCCTCGGCCGGTCTAATAACAACCGCCTCGGGCCGAGCTCGCGTCTGCGCCTTCTTCCTCTGCTTCCTGATGTTTGCGTCAGGCCTGCTCTCTCCATCTGTCCTCTTCGGGATCGAGGTCGCGACCGCCTCAGCCTCGCGCGTCCTAGGCTTCTTCGTTCTCCGGTTTGAAGAGCCCGTCTCAAGCGGACTCAAAGTGGACTCCCGACCTCTCTTCCCATGATGGAAAGCGGGAGTCTCCATAGCTTCATCGGTTTGTGTTGCACTCTGATTCGTGCCCTTCGCATTTTTAGCCTTCTCCTTTAGGGTGATTGTGGTAAACCAAGCTGTTTTACCTACATTTACAATCAAATCTCTATAAACACCTTCGCTCAGGAGTGACTTGTCACTGAGTATCTGGATCAGTCGTTCAGCTTCTAGTAGTCCTTGCTTGATTGGAAGGTCCATGTTCCTCCTCGTGCTGGAGAAATCCTTCATCGTTTGGATGACGCCTTTTAGTTCTTCGAACTTAGTATATGCCTCTTCCAGTGTTTCTTCCATTATCTCAATGTTCTTCTTCGTCGCTGACACTTCCCTTGCATCAATTTCCTCTGTCACCTCCAGAGGATCACCCGCTTCCTCGCAAACGTTTCTGTTCTTACTAGGGAAATAAAGGTCCACCCCCGCAGAGCCCCGCATGCGAGGGAAAGGTCTGTATACTCTAGAAGGCGACCTGGAGGCCTTGACTTGGAGGTTTTTCCTTCGAGACCATCCCTGGACCCCTTCCCGCAACTGCTTATTTAGTAGTGTAACCATATTCAGCAGAAACCCTCGGTACAGGGCCGCAGCAGGAAACGGTCGTGGTTTTTTCTCGGTGTGTCATTCACCCAGTCTGCTTGGTCCGCGGGGCCTATTTTATTTCAGCCTAACCCTCTGTTTCCAGAGAGCATTCCCCTATCCGGCACCCGGGGACGCGCCACGTAGGGGTTACAGATTCCCACTGTGACCTCCATGCGGTAGTAGTGACAGTAGCGATTGTAGTGGTGACGACCACGATGATCCGGGTTTAGACACAAAGTGGTCTGGAAGCTCGACAATAAGAACGGAATATAGAAATGACACATGTAGATGAGGACACTTCTCAATCTGACTCGGAAAATCCCCTGAGAGACTGGAAAACGCAGATTAAACCGCCCCGCGTGGTTAATAAACCCACCATAACACACGAATGGATTGAGCATCTTTCTTATTGTAAAGGTAATTATGCTCACTTCTTTTCGGGTGATTGCGAACCTACTAACTTTGTTTTAGACTCTTGATAGCAACAGAACGAGCATATCCTCGAGATCTTCGGGAAAATAGGCCGCTAATAGGGCAGGTTCTAGTTACTCCTACCGGAAAATATAACGTCTATTCCATAGTCGTAAAAGATCATCACCTTGATGAAAATAATTGGAAGAATGTAATTCAAGGACTCGAAAATCTCAGACTAGCCTTAGAACAGGACAATCAAGAAGCATACCGAATGGCTAATTCCGGGACTTGTTGGGTGCCCTGCCACAAAACAAAATGTCGGAATTGCTAAGCGACGTATTTCAAGATGGTGACATCACCATTACTCTTATGCCATGGAAAACTAGAGGTCCCGTCTGAGGAATCGAGGGCAAAAATGATTGCAGAATTTCACAGAATGACATCAACGCTTACATCAGACAATGTAAGAGTTGTCTAGAAAATGAGGTCGTGAGGGCACGAACGCGTGAGCCTATGGTCATTACGGATACACCGATCAGTGTTTTCGATAAAGTATACCTCGATACCGTTGGTAAACTCCCCACCACTCCTAACGGTAATAAACACATATTGACTATGCAAGACAATTTAAGCAAACTCTGCATAGCCGTTCCAATACCTAACATAAAAACAACGACAGTCGCTCATGCGGTTGCAACGCACTTAATCGCCCAGTGCGGAGCCCCTCGTTGTATCCTCACGGATCGTGGAGGAAGCTTCGTGAGCAAATTAATGCATAAACTCGGAAAACTGTTTGGAATTAAGAAATTACCACTTCCGGATATCGTCCTCAAACTAATGGATCTCTAGAACGTAGTCATGTCGTGCTTATTGACTACATAAAGCATTACGCGGAAGATTACGATGATTGGGACAGGCTCATCCCCTTCGCAATGTTCGCCTACAACACCTCGGTTTACGAATCCACTTGATAATTCAGAAGCTCTACGCACTTGAAGCAGGCATCGATGAATTCTTTGATCAGCAAATCGACTTTTACATGTTATCCACGCAGCACGCAGAGGATATTCACACCTTTTCTTACCCGCATCAAAACAACTGGAGCTGATATTTAGAGACATCCAAGACCACGCTCCTAAATTTACGTTTCTAGTCTCTGGACCTCAGGTGAGTGTGGAAGAGCTTGCTCAAGTCGCCATACTTATAATACATATAAAAAATACATACATATAAAAAATAAATGTAAAAATGTACATCTAAAATACATACCTATGAAAAACTTTTAAAAAACCCACAAAAACAATAGTCAGAAAAACAAAAACCTTTCTAAAAGACTCAAATCTTGACAGCGAAACAATATCTAAATTAAACCTTACTAGTCCCATCTCCTCAAAACTTTACGGACTTCCAAAAATCCACAAAAACAACATTCCACTCAGACCGATCGTCAGCGCAAGAAACGTTTCGACGTAGTATCTCTCTTCACAAAAGTACCAATCTCTGACACAATCGATATTATTTAATCCTTTGCAAACTTCCCCTCCGATCTCACACCTTTGATAGAACACTGTCTCACTAATACCTATTTCTCCTTCAATAACCAATTCAACGAAAAAACCTCAGGAACAGCAATTGGATTCCCAATCTCACCTGTAATAGTCAACATTTTTATGGAAAATCTAGAAACTAAAATCTTTAACAAATCCAAGCTTAAACTGGAATTTTGGTGCCGTTACGTTGACGACACTTTTGTCATCTGGAGCCATGGACTAGATGAAGTAAACAAATTTTTCGATTTCATCAATCAAATACACCCTTATATCCAGTTCACCATGGAAATTGAACAACACGGAAAATTACCTTTCTTGGACGTACTAGTTTACAAAAGATCCGATAACACATTAGGACATGAAGTTTAGAGAAAACCCACGCTTATAAACAGATACCTGCATGCCTCCTCCCACGACCACCCATCTCAAAAGCAATCGGTCATCAACTCCCTTGTATACAGAGCTGTCTCCATAACAGATGAAGAAAACTTACAAAAGGAATTACAAAATGTTAAACAAATCCTAATACAAAACGATTACACAAACAATGAAATTAATAAAGTAATAAGAAAATACACTCAAAAAAACAAGTCAACACAACCTACTAAAGAAAGAGAGAGAAAAACGACCACTATCCATCCTACATTCAAGGTGTCACATCACAAATAGGAAGAATTCTCAACAAACACAACTTCCAAACTATATTTAAGCCACCTGCGAAAATAGGACAACTTCTAAACAACCCTAGAGATAAAAAGGAACCTTTTAGTGATCTGGGAGTATATAAAATCCCTTGTTCTTGTTGCAAAGTCTACATTGGAGAAACCGGGAGGGCATAAGTCATTGTATAAAGGAACATAAGAGTAAAGTCAGGCTAAAACATTTCACGCAATCAGCAGTAGCTGAGCATCATATCGAAACAGGACAGAACATTTTATTTGCAAAACAACCGTCCTCGCAAAAACGTACAATATTTTTCCAAGAAAACAAAGAGAAGCAATCAAAATCTTGAAACACCCTTATAACATCAATAGGGCAATGGATATAATACCAATCCGATTTGGCTTTCCGTCCTCCCGGGTTTTTTAAAAAAGATTTGATTGGCCAATCAAGTTCGACCAGTCCCCACCATGGGGCGCCCTGGCCAATCACAGGCATCGTAGAAAATACATATATAAGAACAACATAGCCTGAAACTTCAGTTTGAGGTCAGCCTTGAAGAAGTGAACTGCAATGTTCACGAAACTTCAGCATCATTCATAGTTTCGCACACAATTGAAACCCGAAAAATCCTTAAATTTTTAATTTGTAATTAAAATTTATAACAATGAATCATCGTGAAAGTATTGAATCTAAGATTAAGTATCTATTAAGTATGATGATGATATTAGTCACCATGAAGATTAATATTCTACCACAAAAGATTTGAAATGAATAGAGTTTAGATAAAATACAGAAATTTTCAGCCAAATACACGGAAAAAATTAGTTGTTGAAATTTTGAATGACTGAGTCAACCTCTCTAGGATAGGGCTAAACGTATGTCATAAATTGGAAGAATCGTCTTTAGAAACTTGATTGATACATGTTTAAAAAGTAGCAAGACTTGTCGAAAGTATAAAATAATTTCAATGAAAATGTCAAGACCAGAGGAATAGAGTTCTTGAAACACTGATACACTAATACTTCGAAGCCAGTCAATGAAACTTTCGATGACTCCTAACGAGTTTTTAGAAAATAGTGTAGCCAAGTTAAAAAAATATATATTTCACGCTTATATTTATTATATTGTTATCCACATAGACATACGCTGAAGTTATATTTATTTTTACTGATACACACGAACTTATGAAAAATCAAAACAAATTTTGCGGCGGGATTCGAACTACCTAACACTTATGTCTATGACGCATCGAACGCAACTTATCCCTAGCAACTAGACCCCGCGGTTAACTTAACACATTTAGTATTTTCCACAAATCCCAGTGAAGAGATAAATTTAAATCCGCGCTCATTTGTTCATTGCCGGTGACCGCGACTCCATTCAGACTTATACATACACCACTTCACCTGAGCCTCACTACGTGTTAACACAAGCGTCCAACGTGACTGTACATTGCGAACATATAGATTTGTAGAAGACAGTCAACGAATTCTTCGACAACTTATAAATCAGTTATTCGTTTCTGTGCTAGAGTTATTGTGTTTCAAATCTTTTGGAATTCGGAGCACTTTTTATGAAAAATTGAATGCTTTTCTAGAAATTTGTCAAAATCTGCTGAATGCAAATTCGAAAACTGATGTTTCTAGATTGTGTTCTAATAATTCGATGACTTTTTTCACTTTTTCGATGAAGTCTGCGATTCTTTAATTAAAATTATACGAGATTCTAAAAAAAAGTGGACTATCCTAGAATGGTTGACTAGTCAAGTAAAGTTTCGACAACTTATTTTTTCCATGTAGCCGAATTTTTAACTAAAGAAGATAATTGTTAAACCAAACATGGAATAGTAAAATTTTCAGTTAAAAAAAATTTATTTTCAATGAAAACAAAAGAATTTTCAACAAAATAGTTAAATTTTCAACAACATAGATAAATTTGGAAAAAAATAGTTGAATTTCCGACCAAATAGATGAATTTTCAACTGACGTCCGCTAAAAAACTTTTGAGGTTTTTTGGCCGACATCTTAAAGTATTTTAATATATAATTATTTTCTTGGTCATTCGTCACAATGGACAATAATAAGTATTTGAAAATTTGCCACGCGCCAGCAACGCCACTAGTGGCGCCGATATAGACTATCCTAGTACGGAGTCTGGCCGCCGTGTGAGCGCCGATTGCCCAGAGAGCGGCAGCGGTCAGGCTCGCAGTTGAGTTAGCATCGGTCTGCAGGAAGGTGAGGACCTCAGCTCCTCTCACCTTCCGAACTACGCAGCAGTAAGTTGAAATCGCTTCGCGGGAGGGTGAGGACCTCAGCTTCTCTCACCTTCCGAACTACGCAGCAGTTCGGTTGAACTCCGCCCGTTGAGCCATCGCAGTATCGCACACGACGTACGCGTTACGAAAGACTTTATTCCACCGGGGGAATAATTTCTTTTTTTTTCCTCCTCGATTTTTGCGCCGTGGAATGTTAGTCCTTAGCCAAGGTGTCTAGCGGACCGGGAAATCGGGAGAAACCGGGAAAAACCCAGGAATTTTATTATACCGTGAAAAAACCGGGCAAACCCCGGGAATTTTATTTAGGACCGAGAATTTTTGTATTTGATCGAAAAATCGACTTTTTTCTACTTTATCTTCTATTTTTCTATTTTCACTTTATCTACAGTCGCAAGGTTCCTTCTTATGCTCATCCTAAGTACCGATTTATGTAATTTTAGACATTCTCATCCTAATGAGAAATCTCCATCAAATCTCCACGTTTTGAGACCCACTAAGTCAGAAAAAAAACGATTTTTACGGAAGTATCTGTCTGTAGTCTGTTATCTGTAGTCTGTCTGTATTCTGTAGTCTCTCTGCAGTCTGCAGGCACGATAATTTTCGAAAAAATGACCAGATTGGATTGAGCTTTGGCACACTTTTTTAAGACCTAAAAGAAAAAGACAAGTTCGTTAGCCACCTATTTTGGATCAAAATTCAAAAAGTTAAAGCAATTTCAAACTTTTTGAGGCCATTTTTAAAAGAGTTGAAAATTTTATGTACCTACAAGATTATCATAACAACTTTTTGAGTTTTCTTAAAGAAATCGAAAATTCAAATTTTGACCCCACAAAAAAATAATTAAAAATCAACAATAATAATTTTTTTATAGGAGGCGTGGTTTAAGTTTAAATCTTAAAAAATGACATTACCAAATAAACAAAAAGTCAAATTCTTTACATCCTCATTCTTATGAGAAGGTATTGGTTTTATGTGAAATTTAACTAATCCATTTTTCATTAAGTCTCCACGTTTTGAGACCCCCTAAGTCAGAAAAAACGATATCTAAGAAGCTGACTGTATGTAGGCACGATAACTTTGGAAAAATGATCAGTTTGGATTAAGCTTTGGCACACTTTCTTAAGACCTGAAAGAAAAGGACATACGGACATACGGTGCTTTCTCGAGGATAGAGGTACAACCTTTTCCTACGGCTCTTTCTCGAGTTTCGAGGTTCTATCTTTCCCTACGGTCCTTTCTCGAGGATCGAGGTTCTATTTTTTGCTACAGTCCTTTCACGAGGATCGAGGTTCTTTCCTTTATACTTTCGTCCACAACAGAACGATTTTTTCCCTCAACTCTTTGAGCGGACAGACAAAGGGATAAATGAAGTCCTGTATCACTACCCCGCTGGGCATCCGAACACCGGCGTCCAAGCCCTCCGGGGAGCCCGAAAGCAAGGCTGAAATCTATCGCCGTACGACCCCCAAAAAGATCCCGGTAACTAGATTCCCCACGGTATCTGCCTTCCGGTGGAACCAAATCAAAACAAGCGCGCATGAACTTATTTTGAAAAGATTGTTACCCCGAACCCTTTTTATCGGTGTTCAGGTTTCCTGGATGTCAATATTATGGCGCCCAACGTGGGGCCCGAGAATGTGTCGACAAAGTCAAGTCACACCACACTTCCGAGAGTGTTAAAACACTCGGTGGCACCCACCCTAATGATTGGAAGAACTCCACCTGGATCTCGACGATCAATAAACCAAGAGGAACGTTGGCGTGAGAACTCTCCAGACGTAGAACTTCTGGGATTCAGGACTCGGCAACGCCGAGGTCTTGCGCCTTGACCAACCTCAACTGCATGCCCATTTACCAGCAAATCGACCTGACCTTCCACATGGAAATTCACCCGCGAACATCGCCCTGAATCCACCTGGAAATCCAAACGGAATTCAAGAGGAGAATCCGCAGGTCAACTTGGTGGGAAATCAACCACCAATCCTTCAACAGAATCCACCAGTTCACGATCTGTTTCAGAACCACCAGGCCCTTCTTATTAATTGGCAGCAATGGCGAGCCTTTCTACAAGGACAACCACTACCCCACCAATCCCAGAGTTTCATGGAATGGATCACGAAGAACCAAACATATTCCTTACGCAAATGAAAGACCATTTCGGGCTAGTGGGCACACTCGTCAATCAACGCACCCCTGTCGTGAACCCAGCCTTGAAAGGTAATGCCGAAAGATGGTAGGATACCTATCGCGGCCTACCTTATGAATGGGGAGGTTTTCGTGAGTTGTTCCTTCATCGATACAATGGTGCTACGGTTGCAGGGCGTTTAAATTATCAACTGTATTGTCAGCGCCAATCTGAGAAAGAAGCTGTGGGACTGTTTCTTAAAAAGAAGTACCTTCTCTTCCGGCGACTACAGCCGACTGCCACCGAGCCAACAATAGCAGCTACCTTGCTCGAGCTCCTGAGGCCATCAATTCGCCATGGAATCCGAGCCTCACAACCAACCAACTTCGCTACACTAATGATCAGAGCCATAAAGGCGGAGTATGATGAAACAGAAACGGTTCACAGCTCCAGGAGAACAGAACGTCGTGCCGAACCGGTCGAAGAGGCTCCACAACGCCAGCTGCCGAAGTGTTGGCACTGTCTAGTCCATCACTTCAATAGAGATTGTCCGGTTTACATGAAAAAACTACAGACGGAAAGTAAGTCTGAATCTTCATACCATAAACCAGTTCCCCAGTAAGACTCCAAAAAACGCAGAGACGATCCAGACAACTACCGCACTTCTATATTCACATCAACAACATAGGTAAATTTCCGACCAAACAGATGAATTTTCAGCCAAGAAGATTAAATGTCTATTAAAAAAGATAAATTTTCGACCAAAAATAGAATAGTTAAATTGCTAGTAAAAAAATTAATGATCAAATAAAGGAAAAACTAATTTTTTATCAAAAAATGAATTTTCAACCAGAAAGATTGATTTTATATCAAGAAAGATTATTTTCGACAAAACAGATGATTTTTCAACCAAATTTTGAATTTGTAGAGGAATATTCAACCAAAAAGGTGAATTAGTCACCTAAAGATTAATATTCTACCACAAAAGAATAAGTTTCAACAAAACACAGAACTTTTCAACCAGCTAGCTGAGTTTTCAACTGAAGAAGATAATTGTTAAACCAAACATGGAATAGTTAAATTTCCAGTTAAAAATTTTAATTAACGAAAAAAACGAATTTTCAACAAAATAGTTAAATTTTTTAGCAAAGAAATTAATTTGTAACTAAAATAATGAATCTTCACCCCAAAAAATGAACTTTCAACCCTATAGTTGAGTTTTCAGCTCAAAAGATGAATTTTCTACAAATAAAGACAAACTCTACTTGAAAATTTATGACCAAAAAGTCTTTTCTATTCATGTGCCAACTTTGAATTATGTCGATAAAAAAAGTTTGTCTGTTTGAAACAGATGATTAAAATATTATCAATGAGCATAACTTCCTTAATGTTCAATAAAGTATATTAATATTATAGATCAATCGATTTGCCTCGAATCAAGGAATCTTTGCCGTTCTTGCATCAATTTTGAATTATGTTAGTGAAAAAAGTTTTACTATAAAAAACCGTATTTTCAAATATTCTGAATTACCATAGCTTCCTTACTCTTTAATAAAATGTATTAATATTATAGGTCAATCGATTCGACTCGAACCAACACATCTTTTCTGTTATTGCATCAACTTTAAATTACGTTAATGAAAAAACTTTTACTATAAAAAACCGATTTTCAAAAAATATACATTACCATAACTTCCCTACTCTTTGATAAAATATATTAATATTATAGGTCAATCGATTCGTCTCCAACCAAGGAATCTTTTATATTCTTGCACCAACTTTGAATTATGTTGAAGAAAAAAGTTTTACTATAAAAAACCGTATTTTCAAATATTATACATTACCATAGCTTTGTTACTCTTCAAAAAATGTATGAATATTATAGGCTAGTTGATTTGACTCGAATCAACACATCTTTTCTGTTCTTGCATCAACTTTGAATTATGTTAATGACAAAAGTTTTACCATCAAAACCCGATTTTTAAAATATTATTTCGTGCTAAAGGAAATGCAATAAATATTTTTAGAAATCATTCGGTCAGTTTCAAGATATTATTGGGGAAAATCAGCCCTACAAATTTCATCAATTTATCTGCAACCGTTTTCTAGTTATCGTGTTCACAAAAAAGTGTGACATCCACACACAAATCCACACTCACACACATCCGGACAATTGCTTAGAACATTGTATTAGACGTTTTTAAATTGAGAAAGGTTTGATTAAATGAATTGAAAAATGTTGGAAAATGTTACCATTACAAATCGTCCTCTGTGAAGAGGCAAAAGATTAATTTTCGACAAAATACAAGAATTTTCAACCAAATTTTGAATTTTTGGAGGAATTTTCAACCAAAAAGGTGAATTAGTCACCAAGAAGATTGATATTCTACCACAATTATTTTTCATTTATTACGAGAATACCACTTTGTCTGTTAATTGAAAATAAAGTTACTTAATTGTGCTCATGTCAAATATGAATTAAAATACTGTTGTATGCGCCTGTCTTGATTAAATAAAATGTTACATTATAGGTCTTGAAATTTTGTCAGATTTATCATGCATATAAATGTTACGTTCTTCTTACTGTTACTTTGAAAATGAAATTTTGATATAAAAATAAAGTAATTTAATACTTATATGACAAATATATCCGGAAAAGGTGGAAAATGGAATCTTATAAAAAATTGAAATCAGATTCAAAGAGTCGAATTTAACTCTACTTTGATAAATAGTTCATCTGGAAATACCTTGAAAATGTATTTTTGATGTTTTTTAAATGTTCAAAAAATATTGAATGTACGGTGTCGGCTAATTCCACACGCAGCGAGACATATTTTCTTAAGAAGAAGAAAAATCTGCTAATTTTAAAGAATTGTAAGTAACTGAAAACAATTGTGTCATTCGTATTTAATTTACTGGAATTTTCTCGCTATAATAAAGAAAATGCTGTAAATCATATAAGATTTTCTATAAAATCTATAACAAAATATTGTGAAATGAACCGAGTTTTTTTCTAAAGAAAGGGTAATTAGTGCGCGCATAGCGCGCACAACGTTCTAGTTTGACATTAAAATTGATTCGACAAATTTTTCTGAGAAAAGAAATTCACCGTAATTTTCACAGTACAAATTGAAAACATTTTCAATTATAAACCTTTAAAATTGAATTATCCTACATGAACGTTAAAAGTAAACAGTAATTTTAAGCTGAAACATTAAAAGTGACCAAATTTCTACGAAGGAACGTGAAAAATTAAACAAATACGAACTTCATTTTAACAAAATTTGTAAAAATCAAAATCGAATATGATTTAAAGGTCCCCTATTTGAGTTTTGTATTTTTTATGGAGTTCTTGTTTTATCAATGTTTTGAAAATGCATGCATTATATTTTAATACCTATACAATTATCCCCTTTTAAATTGCAATCATTGTACATAATTGTAAAAATTTTATCTTGTTTCTTATTATTTCATATGAATTTGATACTATTACTATATGGGGTAAAATTTCCCAAGTGTCCCCGCCTAAAATTTCTTTCTCGCCTATCTCATTCAAACTCCGCCAGATTGTAGTGCTAGTGGACCTCTTTAAATCCTGTGATGGGGGTGCACCTAGTACAACGGGGTGTCAAGATACAGGTGCCCGAATTTTCGACGATTCACCTAGACTGCTAAATTTCAATTGTACATTACTCCTGATACAGTTATCCAATTTTAGTTCTTGATGAGGGTTTTAAAAAGGTATTTTAACAAGGTTTACAATAAAAATAATCACTAAATGATAAAAAAAAATTATTTCACCTTGATTTTTCATTTTAAAAAACATTTTTGAGATTTTCTCCCAATGCGACATTTATGATATTTTTTTAATTAGGCTAGAAAAAAAGCTTGATTTTTTCTCTTGAAAAAAATCCCAAAACGAAAATGGCATAGAAAGTATTGGTTGAGTTATAGAAGGTCATATGAGCGCGGGTGCCCCGCGCCAACTAGCTACGGCGCTACTAGGCGTGCTATAGTGACTCAGTGGCTCTAATAATTGATAAAAATGATGTTTCTGCTTACGCGTAACAAAAATTCCATTTAATTCTGACTTATGTTGCTGAAGAACGATTCAGATATTTTCTTGATTAAAATTTCAAAATGGTTCCATTGTAGGAAAACGATAGTTAATAATAAAATCATAAACGATTTAAGTGGATGGTTCTGCTCACCTGTAACATTTCGAGATGGTTTTTGATAAGACCTCTTGCTTCTCACGTTTTGGTGAGTTTTTTTGGTATTAATAACTTTGCCTTTAACAATTTCGGGTGCTTTTTGATGTGAGTCTCCTTGCCTTTCACATTTCGGGGTGCTTTCTTATGTGAGTCCCTTTGCCTCTCACGTTTTTGGGTGCTTTTTGGTTTGAGTCCCTTTGCTTCTCACAGATTTACTTGAAAAATTATTTTTTATTCAATTTAACGTTAACATTGCTCATTTCTTCACGATCTCTTTGCGACCTTCCTCTTCGGGAAAATGTACTACTGTCGAGATGATGAATACTTCTTTAAAATTAGAGTCGATTCTGAAAATGGTACAAAGAAATGGAATTTTATGTGCCCGACACAGTCTTTGCAGAATCCATGTGCAGTAGCGTAAGTGTACTCACATCAAAAAGCGCACCAAATTGTTAAAGGCAAAGAGATGCACACCAAAAAAAGCTCACCAAAACGTGGGAAGCTAGAGGACTTATCAAAAAACATCTCGACATGTAACAGATGAGCAGAACCATCCAACATAATAGTTTATGATTTTATTATATTAACTATTGTTTTCCTACGATGGAACCATTTGGAAATTTTAATTAAGAAAATATCTAAATCGTTCTCCAGCTACATAAAAGTCAGAATAAAATGGAATTTTTGTTATGCGTAAGCAGAAACATAATTTTCATCAATTATTAGAGCCACTGAGCAACTTCGCACGACTAGTAGCGCCGTGACTAGTTGGCGCGGGGCACCCGCGCTCTTATGACCTTCTATAACTCAACCAATACTTTTCATCCCATTTTCGTTTCGAGGTGTTTTTCAAGAGAAAAAATCAAGCTTTTTTTCTTGCCTACTTAACAAAATATCAAAAATGCCACATTGGGAGAACATCTCAAAAATGTTTTTCAGAATGGAAAATCAAGGTGAAATAATTTTTTTATCGTGTAATGATTATTTTTATTGTAGACCTTGTTGAAATGCCTTTCAAGTAAAATTGGATAACTGCATCAGGAGTTATGTACAATTGAAAGTTAGCAGTCAGGGTGAATCGTTGAAAATTCGGGCCCCTGTATCTTGACAACCCGTTGATGTCCGCCAAATTGTATTCATGGTTATAAGTAATATTTATAACCACGAATAATATTTGGCAAACATCCATGATTCTTTATTTCGTCGCCTGGTCTCCTGAATAAATAAATGTTTTTTTTAACCTGCATTCATCGCCTACCTCATTTTTGGACCTCCTCTTTCTAACACTCGTATGCCGCCTCCACAATAGCGTCACACCCGATCCCTGTTACGGAGAGGATTACTCCCGTATCGGAAGGATAATTCTGTGCCCCGAAGAAACCCGTTGACGACACGGAGAGAGTCGTTCCCGTACCGACGAAAGTCGATGCCATCATCGAGAAACCCAACATCTCCCTGGAAACCTGGAAACAATCGCCAGGCGCGATTGTGCCAATCACACGTCACCGCAAGCGGGCGACACCACCCCATAATGTCGCACTCGCTCTGCGAGTCTCTCGCCTAGGACCTCCCCCGATCCTCGCAACGCCGATACATCATACTTGGATCTCAACCCCGGCAGTCCTTCATGGTTCCTTACCCCCGAGGAGTCGACCCCTCCTTCTGCCGCAAGGTTGGGTAGTCCCGTACGACAGATATCCCATAATATCCTATGTGGATACCTCCGGATTACACCCCGCTAACGAATATCCCGAACGAATGATCGGGAATGAACTCTCCCCCGAATTAACCGCACTACTGGGAATAACCACCGACAATTACCCTCAGTCACCTTGGAAATCCTCCTCATGTCCAGAGAGCCCCCCTCCACTCTCGATTACGAAATCGAATACACCTACAGTCAAGACGTCGACGGTACATCCTGTACCATTACGGTTAATTACACCTATACCACTCACTGGACCACCCTCCGTTTTATTACGGAATACACCGTCTCAATTACCTTCCGATTCCCCCTAGGTCACCCCAGACGTTCTTACATCTGCACCAACTTCCGCACTTACCACCACGTGCAAAAAGGTGTGTAAGAATGTCATCCGTATTACTCGCCGGCGACGAATTGTCGTTCGAAGTGACAGGAACGCATGCAATTATTCAATCAGCATAGAGCACAAAATCAAGTAGAGTGATCTACTTGAAAAATACGAAAACAATCGGTTCCAACTTCATTTAACTTTTTTTTGAATACCCAGTAAAAAGAAACTAATTGGGACGAATTGAGAAGAATTCCCCGGGAGCCCCAGTGAATCTTGCTTTGCGACAATCTCGAATTGGAGATAGTGGCGAATTCTTGTATATTCGTGAAAAGTAATAAAGTCCTCAAATATTCTATTCGCCCGAATTCAGCGAAATTTTTTTAAGTGATCTAATTCATTTGAATGCGTCAGCACGAATTATTTTCAGTGTCCGCCAATTAATTTTAATTTGTGAGATTTTGAGGCAAGCTCCAATTCGCCAGAATTCGCCAGCCTGAATACAGTTAAAGACTGGCCTATTCAATCGAAATCGTGAGCTCTAACCAACGCACTCGGCATAAATGATCCGTTTTGTACATAAATATCAATGAGTCCCGTAGCTCAGTGGTCACCCTCTGGACTTTATACACTTGAGATCGCTGGTTCGAGTCTCGAGGCATACAATTTTTATTAATTTTTTTCGAAATGACCTCGACCACGAATTAAGGCGAATTGACACGCATTCGATTCGCTCTGGCCCAAATCGTTTCAACGAATCAAAAAGCAAAATTCGGGCAAATTTAAACATGTTAATTCACCGCAATCCTCCCGAATTAGTTTTTTTTTTACTGGGTAACTTTTTGGATCAGTCTCAACCGACAGACTGACCTCACCGTTATACTAGGTGGGCCCCATTCGCAGGATTTAAAGAGGTCCACTAGCACTACAAACTGGCGGAGTTTGAATGAGATAGGCGACAACAAAATTTTAGGCGGGGACACTTGGCAAATTTTACCCCATACGTAAATTACCCTTCATGCGTTCGCGCCAACTTGAGTCACATGGGCGATCGCGCGTGCGGTCAGTTCACCGCCTACGTTTTTTCATGATTATCATACTGCTTCCTTTACTTTTCTTCCCATTAAAGCAAAGAAACTCTTATACAACTCGGCAAACACCTTGTTGATCAAAATTCTTTATTTAAGCAACACGAAAAAAATCCCCATTAACATTCGCACGACTGTCACCAGACCGCCAATGTGACGAAAAAAATTCCCCTCGGCCTTCGTACGACTGATATCAGACCGCCAATGTGACGAAAAAAATTCCCGTCGGCGTTCGCACTACTACCACCTGCTATCACCAGAACGACCGACCTTGCGTCTCCGAGTTTGGAACTGAAGTGAGGTGGATGAGGGGAGTGGGTCAATTTAACTTGTGCCGAAACTAGCGCTCGTAAGTGTAATTAAAGAATGCATGTCCCTCCCATCTCACCCAAAGCTCACTGGTGAGCGCGACATTCAAAATTCCAAAAAGGCGGTCACTTGACCGCTCACGCAAACGGATGCAGGTTAAAGTACGTTACTTATAATAAATTTAAATTTAAAATTTAAAGATATTTCGGGTTCCAATCGTGTGCGAAACTATGAATGTTGCCGACGTTTCGCAAACTGACACTTTTAGTAAGCTCAGTTCTTCTCAAGCTAAGCTACTAACATCTTTAGCTTTCTTAAAACGGTCTAGGGACAATAACATCGTCCAAAAATTCTTACAGTTGAAAAACCATTTGGGGACATCTAGATCAAAATCAATTCTATATAAAACAAGTTTGCTTCTCTTAAAAGAAAGAATACAACATACAAAATTTGGCTTGCACACTATCTCCAAAAAAACTATTAAAACATCAACTTTTCCTATCAAACACTCTCAGATTTTACATCTGGTCCACATTGGACCGCATATCATTTGACCAATCCCAACGGATTAATGACTTTTGCACTCAAAATGAAAAAATAAAATTTGAAAAATTACTTCGAGTAAGGCACGCACCATTAATAACACAGTAAAAAACATCTCTAACCATCCTCTCAGCGATGACATGATTTCAGCCTTATCTAAAGAACATCATTTTGCAGCCGCTCCCTCCAAAATCCCGAAAGAAGAAATCATCAGTAATTTGGAATCCACAATATATACCCTTTCACATGAAAAAGCGAATGACATACGGCGTAGTACGGCCAACATTTTACGCGAAACCAACTTCCCTCCTCAAACTTAACAAAACAAGAAATAACAGCTATTAAAGAACTCAATCAGAATAAAGACATCATAATATTACCCGCAGACAAAGGCAACACAACAGTAATAATGAATAAAGAAGACTATAACAACAAAATCATGGACCTTTTTACTGACGATACATATAAGAAACTTAAAAAAGACCCCACAAAAACAATAGTCAGAAAAACAAAAACCCTTCTGAAAGACACAAATCTTGACAGCGAAAGAATATCTAAATTAAAACCTACTAATCCCATCTCTCCAAAACTTTACGGACTCCCAAAAATCCACAAAAACATCATCCCACTAAGACCGATCGTCAGCGCTAGAAACTCACCAACTTACAACCTAGCACGCTTTCTCGTCAAAAAGCTGAATCCTTTCACAGGAAACTCTATCGCATACGTCCAAAACTCTTTTGACTTCATCAGAAAAATACAACCGATTCACATTCAACCCCAAGACATCCTAGTATGCTTCGACGTAGTATCTCTCTTTACAAAAGTACCAATCTCTAATACAATCGATATTATTAAATCCTTTGCAAACTTCCCCTCTAATCTCACACCTTTGATAGAACACTATTAATACCTATTTCTGTTTCAATAACCAATTCTACGAACAAACCTCAGGAACAGCAATGGGATCCCCAATCTCACCTGTAATAGCCAACATTTTTATGGAAAATCTAGAAACTAAAATCTTTAACAAATCCAACCGGAATTTTTGTGCCCTTACGTTGACGACACTTTTGTCATCTGGAGACATGGACTAGATGAACTACATAAATTTTTCGATTTCATCAATCAAATACACTCTAATATCCAGCTCACCATGGCAATTGAACAAAACGGAAAATTACCTTTCTTGGACGTACTAGTTTACAAAAGATCCGATAACACATTAGGACATGAAGTTCACAGAAAACTCACGCATACAAACAGATACCTGCATGCCTCCTCCCACCAGCACCCATCTCAAAAGCAACCGGTCATCAACTCCCTTGTCTACAGAGCTGTCTCCATAACAGATAAAGAAAACTTACAAAAGGAATTACAAAATGTTAATCAAATCCTAATACCAAACGGTTACACAAACAAAAATGTATAAAGCAATAAGGAAATACACTAAAAAACAAGTCAATACAACCCACTAAAGAAAGGGAGAGAAAAACAAACCACCATCCTACCCTACATTCAAGGTATGACAGAACACACAGGAAGAATTCTCAACAAACACAACATCCAAACTATATTTAAGCCATTTGCGAAAATAGGACAACTTCTAAACAACCCGAAAGATAAAAAGGAACCTTTCAGTGATCCGGGAGTATATAAAAATCCCTTGTTCTTGTGGCCAAGAAAACATAGAAAAGCAATCGAAATCTTAAAACACCCTAATAACATCAATAGGGACAATGGATATAATACCAATCCGATTTGGCTTTCCGTCCTCCCGGGTTTTTCAAAAAAGAATTGATTGGCCAATCAAGTTCGACCAGTCCCCACCATGGCGCGCTCTGGCTAATCACAGGCATCGTAGAGAATACATATATAAGAACAACATAACCTGAAACTTCAGTTTCAGGTCAGCCGTGAAGAAGTGAAAGTATTAAATCTATTAGTAAGTTAATTATTATAGAGGGTGTCCCAGTACTCAAAAAACATATTTGTATTTTTTTAATTCTGAACAGAAAATGGCGTCGAAAATAATCATAAAAAAATTGTGATAAAGTTAATAATTACCGAGTAATTAACAACTAAAGATTAACCAATAAGAAACACGCGTTAGAAGGTCGACAGTCCATGTGTCATCGACAAGAGTGTGTGCATAAACAAGTTCATTTCGTATAATTTCTCCTCCGTTCGCTTCTCCAGTAGGTTGTGACTCTCTGGTGCAACTTCACACGTCAAAGAGATACAAAAATGGAAAAAAATATTTTCCACAATCAACCAAATTCGACAACATTCTCATGTAGAATTTTCGAGAACTCAGTGGAATTCTCTTAAATTCAGCAGAATTGTCTTAAACTCAGCTAAATTCTACCTAACTTTGTAGAATTCTTTTGATTTCAGCAGAATTGTTTTGAATTCAGTGAAATTCTCTTGAATTTTTTGTCATTCTCATAAATTCAGTAG
Organism: Andricus quercusramuli; assembly: GCA_932178445.1. Lineage (NCBI taxonomy): Eukaryota > Metazoa > Arthropoda > Insecta > Hymenoptera > Cynipidae > Andricus > Andricus quercusramuli. Next base: position 29,094 of record CAKNXH010062791.1, read on the forward strand.
AATTCTCCTGAATTATGCAAAATTCTCTTGAATTCAGTAGCATTCTTTTAAGTTCGGCAGAACTCTCTTTAATTCAGAAGAATTCTCTAATGTTCGGCAGAATTCTGTTGAGATCAACAGCATTCTCTTGAATAATGTGGAATTCTCCTGAATTCAGTAGAACCTCCTTGAATTTACCATAATTCTCTGGAAATCTGTAAAAATATCTCGTTAATTCAGTAGAATTCTCTTCAATTATGTAGAATTCTCTTAAATTGTATATAATTCTTTTAAATTCAGTAGAGTTTTCCTATGTATGGTAGAATTCTCTTGAATTTAGTCAAATTATCCGGTTTTCTTTCGAATTTAGCAGAATATTCTTGAAATCAGCAAAATTCTCTCAAATTCAAAATAATTCTCTAGTGTTAGGCAGCATCCCCTTGAATTTATCATAATTCTTTGGAATTCTGTATAAATATCTCGTGAATACCGTAGAATTCTCTTTATTTATACATTCTCTTAAAATCTGTATAATTCTCTTGAAATCCGTAGAATTCTCTTCAATTCAGTAGAATTCTCTTACGTTTGGCAGAATTCTCTTGAGTTGAGCAGAATTCTCTTTGAATTCAGTAGAATGCTCTTGAGTTCATCGGAATTCTCGTGCAATCTGTAGAATTATCTTGAATTGAGTAGAACTCTCTTGATTTCCGTAAAATTATCTTAAATTCTGTAAAAGACTCTTGTATTCTGTAGAATTATCTTGAATTTTGAAGAACACTCTTAAATTCTGTAAAATTCCCTTGAACACTTTTGAACTCATTTCAAAATTTAAAAAACTTCTAAGTTCATTAGATTAAGTTTTGATTTATTTTGAATTCATCAGTCTTAGTGTGTGGGGTGATTAGTTAAAATTTTACATTTTTTACCAGTTTAAGTTGAAGGAAGCTCAGACGGGGTTCGATGAAAGTACTAGGGGTGGTTTTTTGATGCTGTATAATCTTATTGTAGGAATTGAGATATCTGCTAGAGCCTTGGAAAGGCGTCTGAAGTAAAAAATTTTAATTTATTGAGTAATAATAGGTAAATTTGTTGCTCAATATATTTTATATATTATTAAATTTTCTCAAAAAACTAAACTTTGGGTGGAGGTGCTGCCAGCCAGAACCTCCACTTGAGCAAATTGCAGAAATTAAACAGAATTATGAGCTTTTTTGCGCTTTTCAAAATTGCGAAAATCAATTTTCTGTAAACAACGCCTAAAATGAATTATGCTCTCACCATAAACATAATCATATCAGAATTTTGGCCTATGTTTATGTTTTCCCAAACACTTAACATTTATTTTACGAAATCAACCCTAAAAAAACCTGAGAGAATAAGTACAAAAAAAATGTAAACTATAGCTCTAAACTACTTTATAGCTTACTCAGACCAACCACATTAACGTTTCGAAAATAAGCCATGAATTTAACATCAACCCCTAATTAAAAATATAGATATTTGAAAAAACTGTAAGCCAAAAGTTAATTATTTTTTCGGGGCTTACAAAAACAGCCAAAAAATTTTAAACTAAAAATAGGTATCACAGAAACCTTCCCAAGACATTAGCGGATATCGATATCCCTACAATAATATTAGACAGCCCTAAAAAACCACACACAGTACATTGAACGAACCCCATCTCAGCTGCTTTCAACTTAGACTGCCAAAAAATTCAAAATTTCAAATAATCACCCCGCACACTTTTCAAAGACTCTCGTAGATATCCCCATCCCTACAATATTATTACACAGACTCAAAAAAACCACCCCTACTACATTTAACGAATCGCGTCTCAGTTGGGTTCAACACAAGCAGTCAACAAAATTTCAAATTAAAAATAGTCACATAAGAGACCTTTCCTAGAGTCTGAAAGATATCGCCATTTCTACATTATACAGCCTCAAAAAATCACCCATAGTAAATTTAACGAACCCCGTCTCAGTTGCACTTAATTGAACCAGCAAAAATAATTTCAAATTAAATATAGTCACCCCAGACACTTTCTCAAGACTCTATCAGATATCCTTATTTCTACTATGATATTACAAATCCTTACAAAGCTACCCCTAGTACATTTAGCGAACCCAGTCGCAATTAACTTCGGCTAAAGTAGCCAAAACCTTTTCAATTTTAAATAATCACCCCACAAATTGAAACTTGTCATGTCAGACACCTTCCCAAGACTCTCGTAGATATCCCCGTCCTACAGTGGGCTGGGAGACCACCGAAAGTGGCCAAAAGTCAAATTTTGTTTGGATTTGCATTAAACTTGGTTTAAGGGGGGTTTTGAGGTCGCTGATTTCGAATTTGACGTCAAAATTCATAAATTCAAAATGGCGGGTCCAATATGGCGCCTGAAGTTTCTAAAATTGTACATATTCATATGAAACTGGGTATGAGGGGGTTTCTGAGGTCGCTGATTTTGAATTTGACGTCAAAATTCATAAATTCAAAATGGCGGATCCTATATGGCGCCTGACATTTCTCAGTGTTTACTTATTTATATGAAACTTTGTGTAAGAAGGTTTCTGAGGTCGCTGATTTTGAATTTGACGTCGAAATTCTTAAATTCAAAATGGGGAATCCAATATGTTGCCTAAAATTTCGAATTTTTTTTTCATTTGTATCTGTATTTGTATTCGTATTTTTACATATTTGTATTAAACTTTGAAATGAGTCCTCTTGCCTCTGATTAAATATCTCCGTCCACGTCAAACTTTTCTTTGTCGGTTAATTCGAGTTCGTCTAAGTAAAAATTTAGAAATCTCGAGCGCCATATTGGATATGCCATTTTAAATTTATGAATTTTGAAGTCAGATTCGAAATCAGAGACTTCAGAAACCCCCTCATATCCAGTTTCATATGAATATGTAAAATTTTAGAAATTTCAGGCGCCATATTGGATCCACCATTTCGAATTTAGGCATTTTTATGTCAAATTCGAAATCAGCGACCTCGGGAACCTCCTTACACCAAGTTTCATATAAATAAGTAAAAATTTAGAAATTTCAGGCGCCATATTGGATCCGCAATTTTGAATGTATTAATTTTGACGTCAAATTCGAAATCAGGGACCTCAAAAACCCACTTATACCAAATTTCATATAAATCCAAACAAAAATTTGACTTTTGGCCACTTTCGGTGGTCTCCAGCCCACTATGCCCGCTCAACTTCATTCACTAATATCTTCGTCAAATGTCAATGGTGGAAGACGGTGGCAAAGAACCTGATAGTAAACATCATAATGAACCTAAAAGCACCAGTGGCGGACTGGGTACCTTGGGGCGTCCGAAGAAACCACCATTGTTTTTTGTGCCACTTTTATAATGATTTTTTTATTTTTATTAACAAAAATATTTTCCACGACACAGCAGTAGTATATATTCAGATACTCGCAATAATGACTATTATTATAAGAAATTAATCCGACTCTATCCAGTTCAATCCGAACCGAATTTTCAATCCAAATGAATCTGAATAAATCCGAACCCGGATTGACTGATCAATTTATAGAAAAAAGATTTTAAATCCTTTCGTTTACACAATAATATGTTGCAACGTTTAAAGTTTTACGAAATAATTTTGAACTATTTATAGTTTGATAAACGAAGATAATCAATACATTGCTGACGCTTTATATAATGAGAAAAAATTCTGTTAGATGCAAGAGAATACAATTTTTTCCATAGTTACGAATCCTGGTATGACAAACAAATTAATCCTCACAAAACTTTTATTTGCTTTGGAAGTATAATTTGGAATTCATGTACGATGTTATGTGTTGATGATTAACTAGATTATGGAGTACAATATGTTTACGGAGTAACATTTTAATAAATTCCTTCTGCTTTCTCCTGTTTAATATTAAAAACATTTACATTGTTTAAAAAAATGATCTTAGAGGGCGCCTACATGGCTCAGGGGGCGCCTGGTAGGGTGAGCGCCGGCGGGGTTTCCCGCATCCCAACCTATGGCCAGTCCGCCACTGAAAAGCACTATAGAACTTTAGATACCAGGTCTAATTATTTATGACCACTCTAATAATCAGCAATGATTGTAACATTTTGGTTCGTAACATCATGAACGAGTTTTTCAAAGATTTTCTTCAAAAAACAGTAGCAAAAAAGAGAAACATTTCTTCAATTCATAACGCTCTAGAATTAAGAGGACTACTTAAAAGATCATAAAATGTTGTGAAAAGTTTCTTCAACTCATCTATATTATGAAAAATAATTCTTCCATTAATAACTGTGAAGTTGACTTTTGGCCACTTTTGGTGGTCTCTCAGCCCACTGTGCATCCCTACAATAATATTAGACACTCCCAAAAAACCATCTATACAGTACATGTAACGTATCCAGTCTCAACTGCCTTTAACAAAAGCATACAATACAGCCTCAAAAAACCACCCCTCGTACATTTAACGAACCAGTCTCAGTTGCTTTCAACTAAAGCAGGATAAACATATTCGAATTATAAATAGTTCAACCCAAACACCTTTTCAAGACTCTAGCCGATATCGCGATACCTACAATAATATGACACAGCCTCGAAAACCACCCTTAGTACATTTAACGATTTCAGTCTTAGCTTCCTTCAACTAAAACTGTCAAAAAGTTACAAATTTGATATTCAAAATGATCACCGTACACACTTTCCCAAGACTTTATTAGGTATTTCCATCCCTACAATAATATTTAGCAACTCAAAAAAACGACTCCTAGTATGTTCAACAAACCCTGTCTCAGTTACCTTTGACTGAAGCAGCCAAAAAAATTTCAAATTAGAAATAGTAACCACATACACTTTCCCAAGACCCTAGTTGGTATCTTCATCCCTTAAATAATAAGAGGCAGCCCAAAAAACCACCCCAAGTACATTTAACAAACGCCGTCAAAGTTGCATTTAACTAAAGCAGCAAAAATAATTTCAAATTAAAAATTGTTACTTCAGACACCTTTCCAAGGCTCTAGCAGATATCTTAATTCCTACAATAATATTATACAGAATCAAAAAACCACCCCTAGTGCTTTCATCGAACCCCGTCTGAGCTTCCTTCAACTTAAACTGCTAAAAAATGTAAAATTTAAAATAGTCACCCCACACACTTATCCAACACTTAAGTACATTTTCCGATCCCTACAATAATATTCAAATGCCTTAAAAAACCATGTGCGTCATCCGAGGGACTTTTTGCGGGCGTATGTTTGCACTTTGAAATGCACCCGGAAAAAGTGAATTGGTACTTTTTGTTAAATGCGTGCTCTGAAATCATCAAGCATTCAATTATGACTCAGGCGTGTAATCAACAAAATAAATCAAAGCTTATTCTAATGAATTTAGAAGTTTTTTAAAATTTGTAATGAGTAATAATAATTTAATAGGATTCTTCAGAATTCCAGATAATTCTACAGAATACAAGAGTCTTTTACAGAATTTAAGATAATTTTACAGAAATCAAGAGAGTTCTACTCAATTCAAGATAATTCTACAGATTGCACGAGAATTCTGCCAAACGTAAAAGAATTCTACGGACTTCAAGAGAATTATGCAGATTTTAAGAGAATGCATAGATAGAGAGAATTCTACGGTATTCACGAGATATGTATACAGAATTCCAAAGAATTATGATTAATTCCAGGGAATTCTGCCTAACTCTAGAGAATTCTTTTGAATTCGAAAGAATTTTGCTGATTTCAAGAATATTCTGCTAAACTCAAAAGAAAATAGGATAATTTGAATAAATTCAAGAGAATTCTACCAAACCTAAGAGAGTTCTACGCAATCTAAAAGAATTATACACAATTTAAGAGAATTCTACATAATTGCAGAGATTTCTACTGAATTAACGAGATATTTTTACAGAATTCTAGAGAATTATGATAAATTCAAGGAGATTCTACTGAATTGAGAATTCTACATTATTCAAGAGAATGCTGTTGATCTCAACAGAATTCTGCCGAACGTTAGAGAATTCTTCTGAATTGAAGAGAGTTCTGCCGAACTTAAAAGAATGCTACTGAATTTAAGAGAATTTTACATGTATGTATGTATGTTAGGGTGGGTCAAAAAAAACTTTTAATTTTTTTTTCCTTAGGTACCATGAAAATATGGTCAGAAATGACGAAAAAAGAAATCTGGTGAAGCTTAAGCTCTGAATATTAATAGTAAGAGGTGGCGATTTGTGATTTTTGATTTCCCATTTAAATAACACAGGAATTTAAAAAAAAAAATTTCGATTCTTAATGCGTTTGAACGAATAATCATCTAGTGAAAAAAAAAACTTATTCTTGTAGAGAATTTAACGATCTACAAAAAATGTCTGATATGATTTTTTGCTAAGTCGACTCATTCAAAAGTTATGGCAGATTGAAAATTAAAAAAATACTTTTTCATTAAATTTCCATCAGACTTTTGATCTCAAAGAGCTCAAAAGCATTGAACAGCTTTATTTTTGAGATCAGAGAGCTCAAAATAACACAAAAATTGAATTTCTGAGCTCGAAGAGCTCAAAAACATCGCAACCAGCGGCTAAATTGCAAACTTTCAATGACTGAAATTAGCGGGAAGTTGCAGGGATGGCCTTTAGGTCAACCGTTTTCCAAATTTTTTTTTCAAGTCATTATTCAGGTAAAGTTCAGATTTTTTTTAAAATTAAGTTTCATAAAATTGGTTTTTCTTACGATATTTTGTAAAAATGTTATTGTTTTACCAAAAACATTCGATTAGTTTTACGAAAAATAAGATATTTCATGTTTTTAAGCCATTATTTTGTGATAGAATATAAAAAATTGTAAAAATTATCTTTTACGATTTAGAGTTGGACTTTAACCTCGAATAACTTTTGAAAGAGTCGACTAAGCAAAAAATCATATCCCACATTTTTCGTAGATCATTAAATTCTCTACAAGAATAAGTTTTCGTTTTGACTAGACATTTATTCGTTCAAACCACGGATGGCCAACGAGAGGTTCTGACGCTTCTCCTTTTCTCCCGTTTCTTCCCCTTCTCCGAGCGCCTTATCGAGAGTTCTCCTCTTCTCGTTTCGTTATACTCGCGCCTTGAGCACGCAATGTTAACGCAGCTGTTCGCTTTCGGCGTCTTTCGGGGCCGTTCGGCTTCGTCCGACCAGCAGCCGAGGAGACTCGACCCCCTCTGCACACCGCGCTCGCCACATGGTCCCAACCAAGGTGGTAAGAGAGGGGATCACGAACTGACAGATTTTGACTCTTTTGCTCTCGCGTTGGACATCCCTGGTTCAAACGCATCAAAAATCGAAAAAAAAATATAAAAAAATTCCTGCGTTATTTAAATGGGAAATCAAAAATCAGAAATCTTCACCTCCTTAATGATAATATTAAGAGCACAAGCTTCACCAGAATTTTTTTTTCGTCATTTCTGTCGATATTTTCATGGTATCTAAAGTGTTCAATGGTTTTGAGCTCTTTGAGATTAAAAGTCTGATGGAAGTTTAATGAAAAAGTATTTTTTTAATTTTCAATCTGCCATAACTTTTGAATGAGTCGACTTAGCGAAAAATCATATCAGACATTTTTTGTAGATCATTAAATTCTCTACAAGAATAAGTTTTTATTTTCACTAGACAATTATTCGTTCAAACGCATTAGAAATCGAATTTTTTTTTTCAAAAATTCCTGTGTTATTTAAATGGGAAATCAAAAATCACAAATCGCCACCTCTTAATATTGATATTCAGAGCTCAAGCTTCACCAGATTTCTTTTTTCGTCATTTCTGACCATATTTTCATGGTACCTAAGGAAAAAAAAATTAAAATTTTTTTTTGGCCCACCCTAATGTATGTATACCATTAAGCCATTTCCCTTTCGGGGTAGGCGTGACACTACCCGATTCGGGTAGTGTTTCTAGGTGGATAGTTTCTTGTAGTAAATAACTACAAGTGTGGGCTCACCACACCCACGACACGCCAACAGCACGCAGTTAGTTGTATTCCCGAACGGTCACCCATCCAAGTACTAACCGCGCCCAACACTGCTTAACTTCAGTGATCTAACGAGAACTAGTTTTTTCCGCGTGGTATGGCCGTGAATTCTACTGAATTCATGAGAATGACACAAAATTCAAGAGAATTTCACTGAATTCAAAACAAATCTGCTGAAATCAAAAGAATTCTACAGAGTTAGAGAGAATTTATCTGATGAGAATGTTGTCGAATTTGGTTGATTATGGAAAATATTTTTTTCAATTTTCGTAATTCGTTGACGTGTAAAGTTGCACCAGAGAGTCACAACCTACTGGAAAAGCGAACGGAGGAGAAATTATACGAAATGAACTTGTTTATGCACACACTCTTGTCGATGGCACATGGACTGTCGACCTTATAACACGTGCTTCTGTTTGGTTAATCTTTAATTGTTAATAACTCGGTAATTTTCAACTGTGGAACAATTTTTTTATAATTATTTTCGACGCCATTTTTTTCTTAGAATTCAAAAATACAAATAGGTTTTTTTGAGTACTGGGACACCCTGTAGAGGAATGTGAAAAAGGTAAGATAAAATTATTATTCTCCTTAAGAATGAGTTTGCAAGTTATCTTTAAATTATGTACAATGATTGTAATGTAAAAGGGGATAATTGTATAGGTGTAAAAATTAGTCAAAGTAGACGCTTCACGTTTACAAAAAAGGGTTTCGTATCCCATTAAGGCGTTAATCAAGTCTTAAGAAAATCTAAAAAAAATTAAAAAATTATTTTTTGGAATAATTAAAAAAAGTTTAATTAAGTCTATCAAACCTCCCATTCCCATACTTTCCCTCCCCTTCTCCTCCTACATTTTCCTCACCCCACTTCCCCTCCGATTTCTCCCCTGTCGTTCAAGCTATAAAACCTATTGTGCTACACGCGTGTTTATTTTCAAGGCAGTACACCGAATCCGGCCACTTTCATCGAGTATTTAGATCTCTGTGGATATTGTTGTTTCCAACATTCTAGAAATATACCTCCCAGGTGCCAGGCGTACCACGTCACACAGTGAATGACGCGGACTCCTCCGCACGGCAAAGTGGCCTCATCCAATCTGCCATCCGGCAGCCTTCCTAGCCGGACGTAGAAGGAATACGGCCAGGCTAGGGTGGACAGAGCGATCCCTCTGAGGTCATCAGTTAGATGCACAAATTCGAAGCACTGTCTTGGTGTGTTATGCAAGCCCTAGTCACCTCAACATGGGGCCTCTACGCGAGGAGATCGCTGACTCATTTTCGAGCCTTCTCAAAATCGACTAGAGACCGCCAAGGTTAGGCTCTCGACATAAAGCCCTCTTAATCCTTGGGAGGTAACCAGCTTCTTCTGAGGGGACCTATAGTTTAAGGTGGGTTCCGGACCACCAAAGCCCCGGTAGAAGTACATAGAAAAATCTCCATTGGTACCGGATCAGGGATCGAACCCCAGCCCTCCTGCATGAAAGTCTGACGTGCTATCGTCTGAGCCAAATTTTGATCGCTTCGATTTGAAAATTATTTACGTTTAAACATTTTTAATTATTCAATTTTGAACACTTTTAATTAGAAATAATACAATTTAAATTTATTTGAATTTAAAATTATCCAATTTCCAAAATTCTAAACGGAAAATATTTAATTTTTATTGATTTGCAATTGTCCAATTGTTAAAATTTAAGTCTGCAACTTTTTAATTTTGAGAGCTAATTAACATTTTTTGAATTTCAAACACTTTAAAATGTACATCACTCAATTTCAAATGCTTTTGTTTAGAAATGATACAAGTTCTATTCCTGTTGATTTCAATCGATATATTTATCCTTTTTTTAAGTGTTACCTGATCTAAAATGTTCGATTTGTAACATTTTCAATTCAAAATGTTTTTATATAGAGGAGACCATCCTACAATAGATAATGATCATAAAGTAGATAATCATTAACTTAAAATACACTTGATGTTAATTTGAATGTTATATTGTTGCAAATAGTACAGCATTTTAATGTTGTTATTTATCAACAATAATTGTTATTCTAATAATTAAATATATAATTTAACATTTATTGCGACAAATATAGCTTTAGAAATGTGTGGCGAGCGCATACGCTCGCACATACCGGCAGAGGTCTATGACGGGTTGCCGCTCGCAAGGCAAACTTTCGAGCGCATGACCGTAGGGACTGACTCTCCCACCGCGCTCACTCCCACTGACCCGGTGAAACTCCAGCCGACGTATACGGTTCTCGTGATCGATAGGCACTCCTATAGCCACGCGAACCTAGTGCGATAGGTAATCGATGGGTACTCCCATGGTTCCCCTTCGTCACCTAAGGCTGGCCGTTTCCTGACCAGCTGCCCGACGTGTACGGTTCGCGTGGTCGATAGGCACTCCTATGGCCACGCGAACCTAGTGCGATAGGGAATCGATGGGTACTCCCATGGTTCCCCTTCGTCTCCGAAGCCTGACCGTTTCCTGACCAGCTGCCCATGTACGGTTCTCGTGGTCGATAGGCACTCCTATGGCCACGCGAACCTACTGCGATCGGGAATCGATGGGTACTCCCATGGTTCCCCTTCGTCACCGAAGGCTGACCGTTTCCTGACCAGCTGTCCAACATGTACGGTTCTCGTGGTCTATAGGTACTTCTATGGCCACGCGAACCTAGTACAATAGGGAATCGCTGGGTTCCACCATGGTTCCCCTCCGTCACCGAGGACTGACCGTTCCCTGACCGACCGGCCGAGGTGTACGGATCTCGGGGTCGATAATCACTCCTATGGCCACGCGAACTTAGTGCGATAGGGAATCGATGGGTACATATATAAGATGTTATGGTGTTGACCAGGGTGTAATATATATTATTGCAGATGGAAAGTAATGTAGATTACTGGTCAAATTTTATTGTAATTTATGTCTGACTCTCAGATCATAAACGTTACAAGACGTTTCGACTGCTCGTCGACAGTCCTCATCAGTACAATTTTCTACTGTAAATGTAAACCTGTTGGTATAATTGTAATTTTTGGAGGTTGTATATACTATTGTATTGACTCCGTCTGCTGGACGGACTTGATTACAGATTAAAATTATTTTCGACATATTAAAACACATTTGTTTTCTTGCCGTCCAGCAGACGAAAATTCCGTCTGCGGACGGAATGCTTTAAAACGTTAAAGAATTTTTTTAAATGCGCACGCCACTCCGACACTTCGACGGAATGAAGGTCGCATACCGTGTTCCACACATCGTGCAGACCAAGTGCGGACACAGTGCGGATTTACGTACGATCTGCAGATCGTGCAAGCATTGTGTCGCTATACCTGCAGGCACATTACACTCGCATGGCATGCGGCTAACGTGTGCTCGCACGCACTGTTATCTGGGGCGTTTTGAAAGCAAAAAATTTGCCAAATCTAGTAGAGTTAAGCATAACAATACATCACTCTATCACAAAAATTTCGCTTTATTCAAATGTGATCAATTAAAAAAAATATAAAATCATGATAAAAAAAATTTGTAAAATTACATTTTCAACACAGTTACCTGTGTAGCAATCAATCTTGATAAGGCAAAATTACAAATACTGTGTTTATAAATGCTTTTACCTCACTATTGTTCAAAAAACAGTAAATAAGAACAGAGAAATATGCAAATTTAAAAGAGATTAAAAATGTTCTATTTCATGGTTGCTTTGCGGTATCCAAACGTATTCAGAAAAATATTGTCGCCACTGGGTACATAAAGGCATTCAGTTTAAGAGATAACTTTTCCTGCTATGGGGATTCAAAACGCGAGGACAAAAACCGTATCGGAAAGAATTAAATAAATACACGTCACTACTGAACAGGACATTTTCGAATACTTTTCAACCCAAGAATTCTTATCGGGTACTCCTGTTCGGAAGAAAAAAGAAAAATAAACTGGGAAACGATCTGTCAGGCAATCTCATAAATGAACCCTTCAACTACCCTTATAGCTTCCCCGTAGGCATCGTAGCGCGTAAGACTGGAAACCCCCATTTTTGCGTTGATGACCGCCGCCTGAACACCATATTACAGTCGATACATCCCAAAAGTTACCACACATACAAGATACCCTAGAAGGACTCAGAAATGAATGTATATTGTCAGCCATCGTCTTCCGAAATAACTATTGACAAATTAAGATGGAGGAGAGCTAAAAAATATACCGTTTTCACCCTTCTCCAAGGCGGTACTGTCTGAAAAATGCCCCCAGCACGTTTCAACAGCCCATGTGCCAAACCATTTACGTGGGTTACGTGAATCACTTTTCCATAATTTGCTTAGACGAGATCATAATTTTTTCACTGGCCTGGGAGGATAATTTTCACCATTTCTAAAAAATCATAGTTTGTACAACCTCAATAATGTTCGCTTGTGTGTGTATCTTCCAAAATGTACAGGACCTTTTTGAAAGGCTTTTACACCTAGGAAGCCGAGTCCCTGGACTTTCCTACACTCTAAAAATGGAAGCAAACGCGGTAGGGATGACAGCGGTGCTCTACCAAACCAAGCCAGACTACCAGAAGTATCATCAGTTATGCTAGTGTAAAATTTCCCCCTACCCAGGCCCGATACGAAAAAATAGTGAGGTTGCCTCGCCATTATTTGGGCCCTCAATTAGTTTACCCATGGTAAACTCAGACAAAGAGCATGTCAATTCATTTAACATTTAACGTTGAAAAGTGCCTAGCGAGCAAAAGTCAACTGCCCTCCCCTCGCCCACCGGTAAGGAGTGCATTGAAATTGATCAAAATGATTTCAAACATGGTAAAATTCACAACTTTTGCTTCCTCATAAAGGGAGGTTTGTAATGACCTAAATTTTCAAATCTACTTTTTGACATATTTCAATATAATTCGATCCCAGGAGCTCCAAAATATAATTTTACAAAATCTTGCGGCTCGCAACTTTGAGCGCGCCTTTGCCGCGCGACTGTTGGATATCGCACTTCGCGCTCGATAATGTATATTTACCTCGCGCTGCGCGCTCGGTATTTGTACTTCCTCCACATTGGTGCACAGAAATTTTAAAATGAGGTCCAAGGCTAGGCTTATCAGACGTCCGCTTTTTTTGTCCCGTGTTCGCTTGTCCGCTTTTTATGTGAAATGTTCGCTTTTTTCTCGATCAGACCGATGAACTATAAAGTTATACATATTTTCATCTTTTCAGTATGGAGTAACCTATATGAATGAAATGAAAATGTACGAATATATTTTTTATTTTGTTTTGAATTCCATCCAAATTCCAGGTAGAGTATGATATGGTTCGAGAATCACCAAATAAGTTACGCTATTTCGAAATCTTTTTTTTTTCATTTTTTATTTTTTTTTATTATTTCAAAAGTTAAAATTTTTTTTCTTTCTTTCATTTTTTACGGGAGGGGGTGGGATATTTTATAGTGTCCGCTCTTCTCACTAGGACTATCTGGTAACCCTATCAAAGGCATTATTCTCAGCTACCCTAAAAAATGTATTAATTCAATACATTTATATTATTACAATTCAAAATATGCATTAATATTGAAACAAATGTATTTTTATTGTCTTATTTCTATAATTAAAAAAAGTACGCATCCTAAAAAAAAAACAATTTTGCTAATTAACATTTTATTGTACCTTGAGTCGTTTTTCCAAACAAATTGTTTCTTTTCAATGTTCTTTTTTACGATTTGAACAAAAAATACGCATCCTACCAAAAATTAATTAAGAAAAAATTTGTAGAATTTTTTTTGGGTGAAAAACTTTTGTCTATTAATTTTTTTGATTACCTTGTGTCCTTTTTCCTCAATTTTTGTTTATTTTTAATGTTATTTTTTACGATTAAAACAAAAACTACGAGTTTCATCGAAAAATTATTCATAATTGTTGAAATATAGAGATAAATGTAATAATCTTGATTGTATACCAAAAAGGTACATGTCGCGCCATCTACTGGCTGATGATGATTTCGTGCAGTGAGACGATCTCAAGCGAACGTGAGCATACTGCGCATGCTTCACGTCTATACTCTAAACGTGTACTATATTGTATTTTTGTACAATTACTTCTTCTCTGTAAAGACCTCGGTGTGATCTAGCGTGCCAACTTGGCGCTTGCTATTTTCTTTAATATGTTACAATATATTTTATAATTAACCTCAAGTGTTTATTTATTTATCCACGGAATCCAACATGGTAGCAGAGCGTGGTTAATGGTTGGTGATTAGTGGTTAACGGTTATATTCTACATTAAATATCGAGATATCAAAAAATGAGGTTAGAAAGAGCCATGTGGCAAATAGTTAACGGTTATTGTTAACAAAAGTATATCGCACAGTGAATAGTGAATCAGTACTTTCCTGAAAAAGTTTAATGCTAGCAAGGCATGGAAGTTCGAAGTCAGTGTGTCTGTGGGATGACAAAAGTTTAAGGTGAAGTGGAGTCGGTCAAGAGTCAATGAAATTAAAAAATATACGTTCAAGGACGAAGGAGGGATCGTCAGTTATTTAAGAATCAAAGGATTTTTTGGAGATGTCAAGGATTGAGATGCGATGTTTAAGGGTTACAGTCGGCAAGTGTTACACGAGGTGAAGCGCTGAAATAGAGCACGTGTACAGTTTTTTGAGGTTAAGCACATGTCTTCGTGGCAAGAGCATAAAGTGAAACAAGAACACGAATTAGAAGACAAAGATATTGAATTAAAGAAGGAAACAAAAAATCAGATTCGAAAATTATTTTTGAAATAACTTAAGGAGATTATTGTATTATTTTGATGGTGCAAACTACTCAAGTTGGAAAATTGGATTAATGATTCTATTAGAATATAAAGAATGCAATGACCCAGCAATCAGGTTAATCACTGAAGAAGATACAAGGAAGGAAGATGAGTGGAAAAAAAAAGACTGGAAAGCTAGAACAATGATAATAAGCACTGTATCCGATAAACAATTGGGGTATATCGGTGAATGCACAACAGCCTTTGAGATGATACAAAAGTTTGATAAAATGTATCTAACACAGTCAACAGCTTTACAAATAATATGTAAAGGTAAAATTGAAGAGATAAAATTGAGAAATTACGAAACAGTTGAAGAATTTTTTGTGGAGTTCGAAAAGGTAACGAACGAGTTCAAAACAGCTGGTGGAAAATTAGAAGAAACCGAAAAGTTGAGATATTTACGCAGACCTTTGCCGCCAAGTTACAGCTACATTGGAGACTTTATAGATGTTATCCCAGAGGCAGGCGCGGATCCAGAGGGGGGGGGGGGCCCGGCGGCGCCCCCCCCCCCCCCAAAGCCCAGACCCGAATTTTTCAAATAAGATAATTGAAGTTTACTATCCCACCAAAAAGAAACTAATTCGGGAGGATTGCGGCGAGTTAACATGCTTAAATTCGCTCGAATTCTGCTTTCTGATTCTTTGAAACGAACTGAGCCAGCGCGAATTGAATGCTTGTCAATTTGCCTTAATTCGTGGTCAAGGTAATTTCGAAAAAAATTAATAAAAATTGCATGCATCGAGTCTTGAACCAGCGATCCCAAGTGTGTAAGTCCAGAGGACAACACTGAGCTACAGAAAACATTAATATATATTAACAACAAATCCTATATGCGCCCACGCTTGAGTTATACCTTAAGAATTCGATTGGATAGGCCAGTTTTTAAGTGTATTCGCGCTGCGAATTCTGGCGAATTGGAGCTTGACTTAAAATCTAGCAGATTAAAATGAATTGGCCGACACTGAAATTGTTGACACTTTCAAATGAATAAGTTCCCCTAAAATATTTTCGCTGAATTCAGACGAATAGGATATTTGAAGACTATATTACTCTTCACGAATTTACACACATAAAAAGCAAGAAAATTGCCATCACGATTACTGGGACGTCTACCTTAACTGCATAAATTAAATACTATTAAATATATAATACTATTTTGAAATTTATCAATATTTTTAAAAACATTAAAATGTGTTTGCTATATTGAACAGAAATTTCACAGAAAAAACAAAGTGTGAATCTAACGCTAATTTCAGGGTACCATTTCCCTTAAAAAAAATTAGTCTTGGTAGTGTGAATGGTATCACTACAAAAGGTATCGTTTCCCTTGGATTTGGGGTATGAAAAGTCACCTGTAGTCAATTGTTTTTACAGTTTTTGCGGCAAAAACAATAAGTGATAGTTTCGTAACCCAACTCCGAGCGAGATGGAACCCCATTTTAAAATTAGGTGCAGCAAAATTTATCCCAGAGTTTTTATTGTGTTAATTTAAAGACTTCAATGTCCGGGAAACCAGGAGATGATCAGAATATTTTGAGAGCGGGAAATAACAGTGAATTTATTTTTTGACCGGTATTTTTACAAGTTTTTCAAAGAAAAACCTATCCAATCACTTGAAATATCACAAATTTCATGTCACAAGATATATAATGCAATTCAACATAAGTTTCATTTCAACTTTTTTTTAAATGCTAAGTTCAGTTGTTAACTTTTTCAATTATGAAATCATTCAGTTTACAATGTGGAATTCGAAAATCTTTTACGATTCAAATTTTCCATTTTACATCTTTACTTTTGAGGGTACATTTTCAATTAAAAGAATGCTAAAATGCAGTTTTGGAGACTTACACAATGCACGATTAATATCTTTCGAAACTGAAAATTTTCGACAAAAAATGTTTTAAGTTGATCAACTGTAAATATAAATTAAGTAATGATTTTAAAAATTAAACTGTAGTTCGTGTATTTGCAATTGAACAATAATTGATTGATTCTATAGCACGATTCTGAATCTGATGAAATTAAACAATTTACAGATTTTGACGTCAAAAATTGAACTGTTTCAATTCGAAAGCCGTAGTAGTTAACAAAACGTAAACTTCCGATTGAAACTTTATAAATCATCTGCTGTTTCTGTCTAAAATATACCATTTTTAACGACTTCAATTATGAAAATTATTAATTAAAAAAAAAAGAACAATTTTTTAATAGTTAGCAAAGTTTGACTGTTTATTTAAAATGAACAATTATAAATAAAATACTGGAATCCGAACAATTTGAAACTGAATTGTTTGAAACAGAAAGCCTTGAATCGTCAAAATTTCGGAGAGCTAAACGTTACAATGTTAATTTTAATTGTTCTAATTTAAAATTTTGTATTTGCAAGTAAAAATGTTGAATATTGATGTGCAAATAACAAATAAAAATGTATCAATTCAGAAAAAATTCGAGTAAGTTGAGGAGATATATTTAGAAGTTTTACAATAAAATTTTTAAGCTTTTAAGGATTTTGTAAGGTCTTAAGATAATACAAATATTGTCTTAAGATTCATGGGAAAATTTTCGAATGATTTTTATTTTGAAAAATTAATTTCAACAGAATATTTAAAAATATTTTAAAACGGACGCAAATTTTGATGAACAAATAAAAATTGAACAGTTATAAATTTGGAAAAAATTGATTTTCCAGTAAAAAAAACATATTTTTAAGAGAACGTTCTAAAAGATTTTAAAACAAATTTTAATGTATAAATAACAATTGGATAATCGTTCATTCAAAGCGATTTAAACTTAAAATAATTCAACTTCTAATTTAAAAAGTGTTCAATTGAAAAAAATTATAATTTTTCAATTTTTAATTTTTCTAACTTAAAATTGCGTAAAATGATATAATTTTGAAGATTTATGTATTTGTTGATTCATTTTTCAATTTAGATCATTGAAATTAATAGAGTAAATTTATAATTAATACCAATTTTGATTCGTTAACACGATTACTTCAGACAAATAATTTTTAAGAAAAAGAAAAAATCTGCCTCAGCCAGGATTTCAACCGGGAATATGAATATCGCAAAGAGTGGAAATATACTCCTAAATTTTGCTCTTTAAAAATAATCGTTTTATAGTTTATGCTTGACTTCGAAAATGTTATGAGTATTTTATACTTGTTAAATAATGATTATACCATGACGTGCAAGACGCAGCTTGTAGATATAAAAACATGGTTTTCATTGAAACATTTGTTTATTATGTTTATAAGATTTGTGAATAATATATTTATATAATTTTTAATAAACATTCCAAGCAAATAAATAACTTTAAAATGATTATTACCTTCTCCTCCTCCCCCTTAAGAGTGTAGGGGAAGGGGAATTATTGGATGGCCCCCCCTAAAGCCCTTCTCTGGATCCGCGCCTGCCCAGAGGATCAAAGAACTGTAGACTATGTAAATTCTAAAATAAAAGAAAAGAATATGACTAAATTCGAATCAGATAATAAGAGCAATGTAAATACCTTTACATCACAAGTAAAAGGTAAATGTTTCAATTGTGGAAAAGCTGGCCACTTCAAAAACGAATGTACAAGACCACAACAGCTGAGCAGCCGGGGCAGAGGTGCTCAATCCAATCAAATTCAACGAGGCCAACAGCGAGGCTACAACAGAGGATTCAACAGAGGTGGAAACTACAGAGCCCGAGGTCGCGGATGAGGTTTATCCCAACCCAGAGGAAAATCTTCAGACGAACAACAGAACAACTATCCATCCGAGTCTTGGTTAAGACAGATGTCCAATCCGGAGTTAGACCAGGTAAGAACGTTTAATATCAACAGCGAAACTACAGGTCAGATTAATTGGTTATTAGACAGTGCTTGTACAGACCATATTATTAACAGCGATACATTTGATGATAAATACGTAAATTTAAAAGTTCCTATTGATGTAAAATTACCAGGCGGTAAAAATGTGAAAGCCACAAAAATTGGTAATGTAAAAACGTATTTCAAAAACTATTACAGTCAGAAATTACTAGATGTAAAAATTTTTTATTATGTTGGAGGAATTGAACAAAATATTTTGAGCCTTTTTAAAATCACTGAAAACTATACAGTAATAGCTAGAAATGAAAATGCAAAAATTTATAATAAGTCGAGAGAGCTAATAGCTGTTGCAAATAAAATTGATAATTTGTATGTTATGAAAAGTTTCGTATCAGAGAAAGAAAATAAAACCATGTCTACAAATTCAGTAAAACTAACTGAGAAAGGGAAACGGCATAGGGCACTTAGCCATGTAAACTTTCAATATTTGACCAAATTGGTGAATAATAAATTAGCTGCAGGATTGCCAGATAAAATTGAAAGTAATGAAATGGAATGCGCAAATTGTTTAGACAGTAAAATGGCAAATATACCTTTTGAAAATAAAAGATCAAAGACAACTGAAATTTTAGAACTCATTCATACTGACTTAAATGGTCCACATAGCACAATTGGTTATGGTGGAGAGAAATATTTTTCAACATTTGTTGATGATTATAGTAAATACACTAGAATTTTTTGTATTAAAAGTATAGCAGAAACAGCAAATTGTTTGAAAGAATTTGTAAATTTAGTTGAAAATAAATTTAACAAAAAGATTAAGAAAATACGCTGTGACAATGGTAAAGAGTATATGAATAACGAGATCTATGAATTTATAAAATCAAAAGGATAGAATTAATGCCCTGCCCACCCTACGTTCATGAGTTGAATGGCTTTGCGGAACGATACAATAGTTCGGCGATGGACATGGGCAGATGTCTAATGAAAGAGGCCAAAGTACATCGTAGGTACTGGCCAGAGATTATGAAAACGGTAGCTTATTTAAAAAACCGCACAACTGCAAATACAGCGGAAAATAAAACTCCTTAGGAAATCTTTTTCGGCAAAAAACCCGATGTAAGTAATTTAAAAATCTATGGAAATCGAGTCTTTGTAAGAGTGCCAGAAGCGTTGCGAAAAAGCAAATGAGACGATAAAGCCCAATTAGGTATATTACTTGATTATGTAGAAACTGGCTATAAAGTTTTATTCAGCGGTAGAGTTATTCATGCTAGACATGTTCAAGTAGTTGAGGAAAATACTCAATTAATTTGTTTAGAAAAAATTTATGATCAAAAAGATAAAGATTTGACAAATAATGGAAATAAATTTGAAGTCGATAAAAATGATACTAATGCAGATTCAAACGAAACAAATTTCGATAATGTTATAAGTGATCATGAAAGTAACGACATATCGAATGCTGAAAATTCAAATAATGTACAGGACAAACTTAGAGAAAATTTGATAGTAAAAAGAAAGTCGGATAGAAAGAAAAGTCCTATAAATAGACTTGGAAATCCTGTAACACATTTTATCTATCTAAATTACATCGATGCGAATGTACCGAATACATTTTAGGAGGCGATGAACTCCAGCGATTGTAAACAATGGCAAATTGCGATGAATTCAGAAAAAAAAAGTTTAAAGAAAAACAACACATGGCAAATTGTTGAAAGGCCAAAAGATAAAAAGGTAATTGGTGTCAAATGGATTTACAAATGGAAAAGTAATGATGTATATAAGGCTAGATTAGTTGTAAGAGGATTTCAACGAAAGGAATATTTAGAAAACGTTTATTTACCAGTAGGAAAAATGCAAACTTTGAAAATTTTATTGTCTTACAGTTGTAAAAACAATTTATTTACTGAACAAATGGATGTTGAGACAGCATTCTTAAATGGTTATGTAAAAACAGAAGTACATATTAACGAACCAAAATGTTACGAAACTGGTGACAATAAAGTTTGAAAATTGCAAAAGGCATTATACGGACTCAGAGGAAGCCCTAGAGCTTGGTATGATTGTTTCAACAATTACATTGGAAAATTAAATTTTGTAAGAAGTAACTACGATTACTGTTTATATCTAAACAATGCAAGCAAAGATTTAATATATATCTTAGTCTTTGTAGATGATCTCATAATTTATTGTAGACACGAAAATAAAATAACCGAAGTTAAAACTAGTCTAATGGAATGATTTGAAATGAAAGATTTAGGAAAAATTGAAAACTATATAGGAATAGATATAAATTATGATGACCATAGACGAAAGATGACCTTGAGTCAAACAAAGTACATTGAATCATTGGCCGCAAAATATAATTTAGAAAATGCAAAATTATATGATACTCCAATGGCGTCACATCTAAAGTTGCCACAAGCTAGTGAAACAGACGAGCGAATAAAATACAGAAACCTGATAGGAGAATTATTATATATAAGTGCAGGCACAAGGCCATATATATCCTATAGCGTCAATTATTTAAGCCGTTACCAAAATAAAACTCATTTTAAATATGCGATGATAATTCTGAAATACCTATATAAAACTAAAGATTTAAAATTAACATATTATGATAATGTAAATAGCGAATTATTAGATTGTATAGCAGATTCAATTATGCAGGCGATAATTTAGATAGAAAATCAAGAACTGGTTTTGTATTGAGACTTTATGGTAATGTAATTTTTTGGAAAACCGTTAAACAAAACACTGTAACTAAATGTACCACTTTCGCAGAATACACTGCATTGTCAGAAGCGGTAACAGGAACCTTGTTTATAAAAAATTTATTACAAGAAATTTTCAATGTAGAATTCGATAAACCGATTAATGTGTACGAGGATAACTCTGGTGCAATTGCTATTGCAAAGTTCGGAAATAATACGAAAAACTTTAAGTACATCGAAGTACAATATCACTATGAAAATCAAAGTTACGAAAAAGGTATAATCGATATTGTGAAAATAGAATCAAGTTCAAACTTAGCTGATATACTGACTAAAAGTTTAGACAAAACAAAGTTTCTGAAAAATAGAAAAGCCTCTAATATAATTTAAATTATGAAAATGTAAAAGATCAAGGTTATTAATTTAAGGAGGCGTGTTGCAATTTAGAGATAAATGTAATAATCTTGATTGTATAGCAAAAAGGTACATGTCGTGCCATCTACTGGCTGATGATGATTTCGTGCAGTGAGACGATCTCAAGCGAACGTGAGCATACTGCGCATGCTTCACGTCTATACTCTAAACGTGTACTATATTGTATTTTTGTACAATTACTTCTTCTCTGTAAAGACCTCGGTGTGATCTAACGTGCCAACTTGGCGCTTGCTATTTTCTTTAATATGTTACAATATATTTTATAATTAATCTCAATTGAAACAAAAACTACGTATCCCATCAAAAAATGATTAATGACAAATTTGTAATTCTTTTTTGGATAAACAACTGTTTGACCAAAAATTCAATTTTTTTATATTTTTAACGTTGTTTTTCAATAAATAAAACAAAAAATACGCGTCCCATAAAAAAGTAATTCAGGATAAATTTGTAGAGGCAGATTCGATAGAGAGCAGAATTTGTGATAGAGGCAGAAGTGTGATGCGAAAAAGCAGAGGACTCATGGTATCGCCCCGGAAGACTCCCCTTTGGAAGGTGACGTTGTTCGTTGTCACCCGATAATTTCCAGATGAGATAGTAAATCTAGTTTTCTAAAGGGGCATTAATTTCTCTATACATCTCACTATGTGTAGTAAATCCAGGCCATTGACAGAACGCGCTGATGGGCTACAGCTTCTTTACAAACGCACCTGTCAATTAGCACGTTCTTTCCACAACCTGCTACACCTTTTTTCGAGCCACGTTGTTCGTATATCTCTCGCCACACAGGCTCCATTCTTCGAACAATCCTGTTGTTTAGGACAGTTGTAAAGATCGTATACAGTGTATTCAAACAAGTTATTGGCCTTCAATTCTCTGGGCTGGACAAGTTGCCTTTTTTCGGTAGGAGTATGGTGCGTCCTAACACCAGCCATTGCGGAATGGGCGTTTCCGACTTTAAATATGAGGTGAATATGCGGGCGGAATGTTGGTCTGTAGAAGTAAACTTCCTTCACCAGAAGTTTTTGATACAATCTGGTCCTGCAGCGGAAAAGTTCTTCGTGCCTGTAAGTGCTTTTTTCACCTCTTCGGCAGTGACTAATGGACATTCCTCCTCAGATTTTATGAGGTTGTTGCAAAACTCCTTGAAGCGGATGATATTATCAGTATCTTCTCTCAACTACAGAGTTTTCGGGCTCTTGTATACCTCTTTCCCAACATTCTATACCTCGTTGGGCTTGGGTGGATTTTTGACAGAAACAAGGTGATCACTGAAGAGGCGTGACGGATCAGCGAGAAACTGTTGATTCTTCCTGGTCCATCTCCTCGTCTTCTGTATTCTCCTCCTTGTGTCAGATAACACCCGTATTTTATCAGCAATATGCAGCTTGATTGTCAGCAGCTTTGACTTAATCAGTGTTTTGCCTTCGATTTGAATCAGCCACTTCTCTTGCAGCACCATAAACTGAACAATTGATGGTCCAGAGGTCGGACTCCTCCGAGATATCCTCACGAAGGGAGACATCCATTTCATCCAGATTTTGGGGCTCAGGAGGAACCTGCATGTCAATTTTCCTCCTTGTCCTGCAATCGCTATCATCTCGCAGAAAGTGTCTGCTTTCCGCGGTTGGTCTTAATGTTGCAACCTCCTCTTCGTCTGCAGCTTGTTCAAGCAGCGATTGTGGAAGTGCTCCGCGTACATAGCCATTTTTCAAGAAGTAGGGACGCTGATTTCGCAAGGACTGATGCGAAAAGTGCTGAAGCTCTGAGTGTTTCTGGCACCACAGAGTGTGCAGACGCGCCATAAAGCCTCCGTAAACGGGGATAATGCTGGCATCGTAGCAGTCTAGCAAGTCATCCTTGAGTTGACTCGACCACTCCATGTAGGCGTTTCGCCGGTTCGTCGTCGTGTTTCCATTTGAATTATTTTCAGCACCCCGCACTCTAGGGTGATCGGCACTGTTTGCCGACCGATTGTACGGTGCTACGCGCGTTCGATCGTTTTGAACAGCATCTACAACTTCTTGGTGGTTTGGTGGTGTTATTGTTATTCCCACGAGTAGCTAGGGAAATGGTTCGTTCATCTGTATACTCTGAGAGGACGCCCGGTATCTCAGAGTCTGGGTTTCTGACAAAAATCTTTTCATTTTCTTTAATTTTTGTTACAGAGCTTACAATGTCCTATACAATCCCTGTGAACATCAAAATGGGACCTTCCTTAGTTTTCGAGAAATAATAAAAAATGTAAGTCGAAGCGATGAAAATGATGTAAAAAACCATGTAAACAATAGACGAATATTATACTCGTACGTAGGAACTTTAGAGTTCAGACTCTCGGCCGCTGGGCACACCATGCCACGGCGTACGTTCCTAATTATTTCTCGAGAACTAATAGAAATCTCTTTTTGATATTTGCAGGGCTTTTAAAGGACAATGTAATCTATCCATGAAAAAATAGAGAAAATAAAAAATAGATTTTTTCGGAAATTCAGTTTGAAATTTTTTTTTGAAAAATCCAACAAGTTTTTGAATTTTTGTTTCCAAAAATATTTTTCCAAATCTGCGTCTTAATACAAATAATTTAGAAAATATACATCTTAATAGCATTATATTAACCAAAGTTATGAATGTTGAAAAAAAGGAGCAAAATTGTAAATTTTGAGTATCTCCTAAGTTTTTTTGAATTTTTCAAAAATTATTTTAGGTTCTGTTCAACACCTGAGAGAACAGATACTAGAATTTTTATAAAAATTACTAACAATAGCTGAAATTCTTTAGACGATTTGACATGGATTTGCTCATACGAGAAAAGCTTTTTCTTACTTTCTTAAATTTTGACATAAACAATGTTAGTTATCGAATTTTCAGCACCAGCGAAAATTAACATCACAGTCAAGCAAAAACAAAACAAAAAAAAGAAAGAAAGGTATGAACAAATCTTTGTGATGATGCTTTTATGGCGATAAGGGAGATATGACGATTGTGCACGAATAATCCATTGAGCTTGTTCTGATTATCTGTGGCTGGAACAATAATATTATCTTGATTTCACCAGGTAGGAGTGGCATTGTTAGTGAAATTCCCGAGTGACCCCATCGCCAGGGAGCCCCCTGAATGAGAGACTCTCGCGGAGCTCTGCTATGGTGGGCCGACCATCCCTAGCTACTCGTGGGACAATTATTAGAACAAATGTTGAGCATATGGTTCAAAATCTCCGAACACGCACATTGAGAGGACATGACTTTTTTGATGCCAGTGTTTGTTCGAGTGTAGATGTCGAGGTTTTGTGGCATAATTAAATGCTCTGTACAGCGAGAAACACACAGATTTGTCACAGTTTTCGTAAAAACTTTAAATCCACTCATCCACTCATTTTTATTTTAGTCTAGCGATAATTGAACAAGCCCTCGACCCTCATATGAGCCGCTGATAATAAAAAGTGGAAATGTCTTGTAGGTTAGTAAAACGCAGCTATAGAAAGGTGCCTAAAAATGGATATAATTTCACGTCTGTAAAAAGCAGTAATAGAATATTGGCAGTAAAAAGTAGACAGCGGTACTTAGGCCGTAAGAAACAGGAATAGAAAAACTCGACAGTAAAAATTGGACACGCGTGTGTATTATTAATGTGTGCACTTTTTACTCTGGATATTTTCTATTTCTGTTTCTTACGGCCCAAGTACCGCTGTCTACTTTTTATTGCCAATATTCTATTACTGCTTTTTACAGACGTGAAATTTTATCCATTTATTAGGCATTTTTCAGTAGCTGCGTTTTACTCACCTACGAGATATTTCCACTTTTTATTATCAGCGGTTCATATGAGCGTCGAGGGCTTGTTCAATTATCGCTAGACTAAAATAAAAATAAGTGGATGATATGAGGTGCAAAAAACATAAGGTAATAATTTTAATTAAAAAACGCATTCTGAAATTGTGATCATTATAGCATTTTTGCAGTGGTCGGAAGGCGTTGTCATCCTACCAGAATGGTTTATGTGGTGCCTACCAAAATTTCACGCTGTAGCATTTATTCAATGGCCAAAACATACGTTTTTGCCAAGTTTGGGTTAGAAATTATAGGTATATTTTTATTGTTTTCCTTTATTTGACATGTAAATTAAAATGGTAAATTAGTTCGAAAAATAACTCATAGTTGAGCCCAGAACAGAAAATGTTGGTAACATATGGCTGTTCATCTGAGAGATTTGAATCTGTATTCTTTGTGGTGTTAATTATTCAACAACGTTGTTACTATATGCATGCAGGGCGCAGGCGGCCACATAATTCATGGTAAAAGTAAAGCTAGTAAATTTTTATGTAACTTCACGTTATCGAATTTTTTATCAACGTCCTTAAATTTTGGGTACACTGAAAATTAAAATACCTTATAATATTATGTAACCTAACACCCGCGAGCTCTTACCTATTTCTAGATCTCTTACTACTGTTTTTTTTCGCACTATTTGTTGGTCGAGTTTTATGTGTGTCTTTATTATTATTGAGATTATCTTTTACTGGAGCAATAATGTGTTCCAGGACGCCATTTGTCACCGGTCCATTGGTAAATTGTGTGTTCGCGTCCGAATTGCAAAGAGTTCCATTTTGAGCATATGTAGTCGGAATTGAAGTGTGATTTTTACCGCTGGTTTCTTTGCTGTTGCCAGATGTCACATTCGAATGTCCAAAATTGCAATTATCCTCGCTGCCGCTGTTTCCAACTTGTGACTCCGACTCACTATACCGGTCAACTGCAATAAATAAATCTGATTACCAACAGGCATGACAATGTTCGTAAAAGACGGAAAGCATTTAAAATTCCAGCTGAGCCCTCGCACAGTGGGTCTGGAGTGAAAATGTGAAAATTTAGAAAATTCAAAATGACGAATTCTATCTAGAAAAGATTTAAAAGTTCAGAGTTTCGAAAATAAATAATTAAATGAAATACGACATTCGAATCAAAAAATGCAGAACGGCTACATTCAGATTTCAGGGATTACATTTGGTCGCCGCGTAAATCTTAATCCCACACTTAAATTATTAAAGAAAGCACCATAATTCAATTTCAAACTTTTAACTATTGATGCAAGGCAGTTTTTATTAAGAATTTTTATATCTATAATTTTTTATCATTTATTTAGGTTACTTTAAATATTATCAAATATTTGACCTTATATTATGCAAGAAAAACTTCAGAACAGCAACAAGCATGAATTCAACATTTTATTGATGTGGAAACATCTTAGACCTCGATATGGGGAGTCGCGCCTGATTCGAATGAAACCATATCTAGAAAGTGTAACGCACCCACCGAAAGGAGCCCTTCAGTCTCTCTCCTCTCCCTCTCACCATCTCTCTCTCCGCCCTCTCTCCCGAATAATAATAATAATAATTGTTGAAACAATTGTAAATCATTTACAAACAGGAGGAAAATCTGCTGTCTAACTTAAAAAAAAAAAATTTCAATAATTTACTTATAATTTTTGAGTAATCAGATGTATAATAATAATAATTGTCATAATAATGAATTTTTCATAATAAAATTTCAATTTTTATTATTCTTCTTCATGAAATATAATTAGCCTGATTCTAAATATAGATGCGTAACATGAGTTCGACACAATGTGTTCTTTCAGAGAACTCATATCAGTCCGCATCGGTATTTTATAAACAAAGCTTGACTAAGCAGGCAAAGGAGATACGGCGATTGTACACGAATAATCCATTGAGCTTGTTCAGATTATCTATGGTTGGAACAATAATATTATCTTGGTTTTACCAGGCAGGAGTGGCATCGTTTGTGAAATTCCCGGGTGATCCCATCACCAGGGAGCCCTTTGAATGAGAGACTCTCGCGGAGCTCTGCTATGGCTCCTTTTAGGAAATAAAATAGTTTAAAGAATGAACCAATAAATTTTTTAAGCGTTCAAATTATATCATTTTTAAACAATTTTAGGTTGAAACACTACAATTAAAGGATTTTGCATTATTATTGAAACATTCAAATTCAAAAATGTCACTTATAAATTGAAAATAAAAAAAAATGAAAATTCTTAAGTTTGCATTCAGCGCTCTGAAAGTTTCATGATTCGAGGCTTATTTTATTTAAAGTTCTTTCAGAGAAATCATATCGGCCCGCATCAGTATTTTATAAACAAAGCTTGACATACAGCGATTATAAGCTGTTTCTTGAGGAATCTAAATTGAGAAATGTCATTTACAAATTAAAAATAAAAAAAAATGATGCAATGAACATTTTAAAGTTTAACTTCAGCACCCTGAAATTCGAACGATTCGAGGTTTATTTTATTTTAAATAATTCAATTTTATTTAGTTTATTTTTGAATATTTGATTTATAATTTCTTATTTTAAATGAACAGTCAAATATTGTTAAATATTGAGATAAAAATTTTTTTAATTGAAATTTTTTTAACTGAATGCTTAAGAAATAGAGTATGTTAGAAGGCAACAATATTTTAATAAAATTTAAAATTGAATAAAAGCATTTAATTATGAATATATTAATTAAATTTTTTTTAATTGAATTAAGATTTTGAGCTTTCAATCAGACGCATACATTTCTTCAATTTCCAAGGCTTTTGAATTGAAATAGTTCAATTTTTAACGTAAAAATTTATAAATTATTTAATTATGAACAGATTCAGAATCGTATTATAAGATTAATTTTATTATTATTCAATTGTTAATAGTCGAACTATACTTTGATTTTAAAAATAAATATTTAATTTATATTTACAGTTGATCAACTTAACATTTTAAAAATGTTTATCTTAAACGCTTTAAATTGATTTATAATTGTTTACGTGTTCAAAATTGCATTTTGAAATTTCTTGAATAAAAAATTTAAGTTCAGAAAATTATCTTCAAAATTAGTCCAAAAATAATCAAAAATGGTTATTTCTCAATTTACTGATATTTTCCGGAAACATTAACATTTGACGTTTTTAAAAAAAACTTCTAATATAATTACCACATAATGGCTTTCATTTATGCCCATAAAACGGGTACTTTGATCACCTTTCTTGCAATAATTGAAAGAAAATCTACATTTTATTATTATTAAAACTTGGGTGCTTGTTCAACCTATTGGAAAATAGATGTCCAGAAAGTTTTGCACGACATTACATATAAGAGAAAATAAATTCTTATACTCCTACATGTGCTAAATTTGCTTTATGTAAGATTTCAATTTCAGTTAACATTTACCGAATATGTTTACACATAAATCTGTCTTGGGTCGTAGCTTAGGACGCTAAGTTTTTGGCCAAATTCGTACCAGCGTGAAAAATGATATAAAAGTGTACGTGCACAACATGAGTCACCATTGCCTGGTCATCAGCTCGAGTTGCATACTATCCTTCACCAAGTTTGGCTAACAATGCTTGGAAAAATTTGCTCGCGAATTTTGATATGAAAC